>MQTX01000261.1:248845-276890 GCA_009735665.1 Angiostrongylus cantonensis | reverse complement strand
CAACAAGCGCAGATATAACCCAGTAGCAAACTACGAGAGAACATAGTAGACGTAATAGTAATTCGGAATTATAAGAAACGACATCCATGTATCATTGGATCAATGGACGTTGAACCGGCTTCCGGTAGTAGATAGAGGCAATTCATATTCCAGAAATCGGAAATACTGATATGACGTTTGTGTTGCTGAAATGAGTATATATCAACTATAATCAAAAACAAAGCATTTAGTTATGGAAACTATCCAAAATAATCTATGACTACGCAGAACATTTCGTGCTCTTTTCGGCATCATATCGAATAGCTTGAGGATTACGGTACTTTCCTAAATGGTGTGGAAGTAACTGTTCGACAGGTCAAGGAACTACTGCAGCGTAAACCAAAAGCCACCAAATAACATTTTCAGCGGAGGAAGGGTAATTTATGATGACCATGTGGCGTATTCACACATTGTGAAGATGGGCATTTTCAGAGCAGATCACACAAAGCTGGCTACAAAAATCTCTCGTGTAGATATTTAGCTAATTGATTCATTAAAAAGGAAAAAAGGTATTCATTCATTGAAATAGAGGTGGATCTAAAGAAAGCTTCTGTTTAGTCATATGTTGTTCATCCGTTAAGCTTTGTATAGCGTATTTTGGACTCCGGGGCAGATCGAACCACAAGGAATCCGGGTTGCGCGAGATCCCTCAAGGATTGATTAACGCCGAGAGCTTTGTCTACATCTTATAGCCTATTTAGAGAAAGCCAAAGATCGCTTAAACACAGTCTTAATTCAAAATACTGAATTTCTAATAGCTTCGATAGTAATATACTTATCTTACGAAGTCTCACCTTAGACCGCAGACAAACAAAATATGGCTTAAAATGATTACATTTGTTTATGTGGATAACATACTCGCAGTTCCACACTTTTAATAATCAGGGACCAAGGCCTACATCCGTGTGAGTAAACACTTATTTAACGCTTAGCTTCTCGGTGCATCCGCTGTGGGTGGATGCCCACTAACATCAGTCACCACCTATAAATGATAAAGGATAAAGCTCTTGGCGTTGATCAATTCCTGATAGATGCGCCATGCATTCGACTTCATTAAGCATCGTTGGAGGTGATTGAATGCATAGCTGGCCTTTACAATGATTCGAGGTGGCCTGCCGATGTATCAAGCCAGTGCTGCTATCCTCCCAGACAAGTCTGGTACCAATTTGCCGACCCCGGAGGGATTGAAGGCTTGGTGTGCCGTGGGCTCAGGAATCGATTCCACGTGCGTGTCGCAGTGGCGCCTCCAACCACTGCGCCACACGCGCCCCTGATCACCACGTATAACCATGCAAATGTCCTCGCCTCTTTTGTTCTATTTAGCTTAGTTTGTTTGTATGTTGGTGATAATTTCGATGGTTTCTGCTTTCTACGCATCCTCTAAACTCCTGTTTACATTATTCCATACTTTTGGTATATTTCGAACCATTATTTGTGAGGATAAAGACGGGTCTATTATGCAACACCGTTGTTGTTAGCATTTGCTGGTCGTGTTGGAGACACATATGAATTACTATATTTTTTATACATCTATTTCATTCTTTCAGCACACAGGCTCGATCCCGCACCCCAGGTTCATCAAGAATTTTATCCCTCATGTGCTGGCAAATTGGTGCCGGGCTTGTCTGGGAGGATAGGAGCACTGGCTTGATACATCGGCAGACCACCACGAGTCATCATAAAGACCTGATATGCATTTAATCACCTCTAAATGATGTTTAATGAAATCGAATGCGTGGCACTTCCTTCAGGGATTGATCAACCTGAAGAGCTTTACCTTCCTTATCCCTTACCCATTCTATCAGACCAACGCTTGTAATATGAACTCGTTCGAAAATGTTTTCGCTTTTTTTTCTTGTAAACTGTTATCTATGTAGAATGGAGCTCCAGGTTCGATGCTTAGCAATGTGATCTAAAACCCTGTATACGCAGCCAGAAGGAAAATGAGTGGACATCCATTCACACGAATCCCTAACTATTGAAATCAAAAGCAAAGAGAACCCTCTAATAAATGCGCCTTTGATTAAGGCTACAGAATACTAATGGAATGATAATAGTACAGGTATATAACAATACCGTCAGAACTTTGGTCAGCGAACCTCAAAATATGTCTTGACAACCTTGTGTCATTTCAAAAAAGAGAGCTCGTAAGATAGTATGACTTTTATTCCAATTATTTGATAGGCATCACTCCTATTTTTGAACCACTGGAACATTCTGGAGTTAAGAAAACAGAGCTATAAATACGCGCCATTTGAAAGGATCGAAGCCTGCACGCAGCAGCTCCGTTCACTGAATAAATTTCGCCGTTTGGTGGATGAGAGTGGAAGAATGGAAGGCCTATAGAAAGTTGTTCTTTTTAGAGTGAAAGAATATTATCAGAAGGCGTACGTCACTTTTTAGGCCGTAAAAAAGGATAATGCTCTCGGTGTTGATCAATTCTTAAAGGATGCGCCAAGCATTCGACTTCTTTAAGCATCGGTAAAGGTAATTGAAAGCATACATGGTTTTTGCAATATCTTGCGGTGTCCTATCGATGAATCGAGCCAGTGCTGCTATCCTGCCAGACAAGTATGGTATCAATTTGCCGATCCCGGAGGGATGGAAGGTAGAGTGGCGCTGGGGAGCAGAAATCGATCCCATTTGTATTGCAGGGCATCTCCGACCACTGCGCTACATTAAGCGTAAGCGAGATAACAGTTTTGACGAATTCCTACCCTATCAGTTTACCTTTCACTCGATCACTGTATCAATTTCCCATTGCTTTGCTAAGATAGAACGTGTCTACGTAGATCGCTAACGATCCACTTACTTGTCAACATCGCTTGTGTGTTTGACGACATCAATTAGTCAACAAAAATTAGCGATTGTGAACTGGAGCAGTACGATGTGCTGCTAGCATGAATTGCTTGCATGAATACTGCTGGCAGAAAATAAGAAAGACGTTCAGCAATCGAAGTGTTGTGCTCGCCATCTACCTGAAGTCGTTTCTCGGTCGTCGTACCAATGTCGAGGATGTTGAAGTCGAGTAATAGTCGATAGGTCCATTCAACGGTGAAGAACGTGGCAGCATTTGATGGAAACGCTCTTTAATATGAAAAAAAAATCATTGATTGTTCCATTCAAGATCTCAGTGATTCTATTAACTTGTACTTTTTTTCCGATTTTCTTTCGTATTCCCTAAGCTAACATTCTGTTTGAAACTAATACCCAGTGGTACTATACGCAGTGAAGAATTCATCATCACGAAAACCGCACCGCAAATGCGTGGGCGGAAAAGTCTAGATTGCGGCTTTGTTTATCGATTTATTGATTGGCGTCGCAGTAAGTGTAACTTTGTTAATGATTTTTCATTGCAGTTTGTTCAAACCAAGCAATGCTACACTTCAAAACCGCTATTTAGTAATTTTTTTTCTATTTTAGAGCTAAAAAGTGCGATATTACTCGTGGGATGTCAGTGTTTCTTTTATAAATAGTAGATCAAATTTATGCCACTACCGTAATAATGTCGAGCCAAGGCCAATGTAGAATGTCCGTATGCCTCCTTCTCTGTACGTAGACTGTATACAATGCAAGTAGTTCTTATAGTTGGCAGCTTGAAAACGTGTTTTGATGACGTCCGTTGGATAGTTGAACAGCCATGATAAAATTCCCGCGCCGCCTACAATTATAACAACAATAAAAACACATCAAACAAAGGTAAACAGAAAGAAGCAGAAGAACAGAGAGAGTATGACGGAATGGAGAATCGAAATAGAGCAAAGTGGGAGAAACTATGGAAATGCTTTTATTGCTGATAGATGACAGCAGAAATCTACATCTGTACCTTCACTGATTTACATCTTTCTCATGGTTTGGTTATATTTCTGGGTATCAGACTACAGCCGCATGCCGATGCAAAAGTTAAGCTCACCCTGCAGAGCCCCGAAACTGGGTTAGTTTTGCCCATCTTATAGCCAAAAACGGCGAAGATAAAGGCCTCATATAAAAAGCACTACATTTGCGGTTGCCATGGGGAAGTGAGCCTCAACAAATTTTAATGCGCCACCTGGAATAAAGGTAATTGTATTGATATAGGTGGTTTAGATTCATGAATAGTCTGCATCGAATGGCTAGTTCACTCGAACATAGACAATATGAAGACATACTTGAGATCGCAGAAATCAAAACTTAACCATCGTTAGGGGCAAAGATGAAAGCTGAGAATTCCTGAGATTTCTGATAAATTAAAAGTGACCTTACATAATTAACGACTGTGGCTAATTGACGTTTATTACTATTTTACCAATAGTATGGTGCTGTTTAAACCAGAAAACTATAACCTAACCTCCTGCGAGAAGCAGTTGAGGACCCGTAAGCGATTCCATTTGACCATCTTTGCTCATTCTTCGAGACATCCATTCATAAGAAGCAAAATATATGCCAAAAGCTGGACAGTCACGAAGCAAGGTAGCCAAAAAACCTCTGGAATACTACTTGATGTTTTACCTTTTATTTTCTGCCCACTACAATTTTCATGGCAGGTTACTAAGCGAAATACAACCACAACGTTGCTGAGATATTTGCAAAACTCTGGACCGCAGGTGTCTGTGGTGGGGAGCGAATGCGCTGTTATCCTTTCCGGGGAGTAGCGCGTTCACCACTACACCATGTGGGGCATTGTGATTTCAACTACAACCTCAGCTTAATTGGGTTCAGTGCCGATGTGGGCTCGCCAGATCAATCCCGTTGATGGGTGATTGTTGATGACAAAAGATCGATAGAACTAGCTGAGAGACAGGCACACGTGTTCCTCCCCGGAAAGGACAATAGCGCGTTTGTTCCCCCCCATAGACACCTGCGGTCCAAAGTTCTGCAAATATCTCAGCAACGTGGCTGTTGTATTGCTTGCTGTATTTTCTTATTTTATATTCACCACATCATAAGTTACGTAAAATTGTTTGGAAGAAAGACTCACGTCTACACAAAATGTCTTGAACAATTTTACCAACTCGTCGGCTGAAGCACCGATTACAAGGGTTCTTAGATCGATAGTTGTTATTTAATTTGTTGTTCTTTCTTTTTACAGTAACCGCGAGGTTGTTATTCAGCATACATTTACTTCCTTACAAGCATAACACATACAACACAACGGTAGCTGACGTTTCGGCAGAATCGCCTTCTTCAGAGCCTGGAAGGGTACACTAATACGCAACTTACTAGGTCGAACGCTTCAACAGCACAAATAGAAAGATGGATATCTGCACGATAATTACAAGAACTACGGCTTCTCGAGAAACCCACCGTTTTTATCTGTTTTCCACCAAGCAACAACAGCCACTTAAAGTCGTACAAGGTTGATTGCTGCACCGCCCCACATCAAAAAACACTTATGAGATACGGGGCTAGATCACACGTTATCTCAGGGCATTCTTTCCTGCTATTTATTCTCAGATTTTTGGAACTTATCCAAAAAGCCTCAAAAAATTTGCGTGTTGGCGTTTTAGTCCCCCATGCGTGGATAGCGACTTTTATATCAAAATCGTCTCCGCTGTGCTTTTGTAATCCTATGCGTGCCTAGTGGTGTACTTTATTTTGTTTTTCGTTTGCCATCCAGGTGTTCTTTTATGCGGATACATAAAGGTCTGCCCGTTTCGTCGATATATTCGTCTCCGCAAGTACCACAAGAAATCAGGTATATCGTACCTGAAATCACGCAGTCACCGTCTCTGCCGTAAGGGCAAATTACGCAGTCTGGTGTTTCACATATACGGTCATACAGGCAGTTACGAACTAAATGACGACGTAGAGTATGCGGTGGTACTTCAACTTTCTCTACCGATTCCTCTAGATCTACCCTTCCCATCGCTTTATCGCTACACTTGCTTCATAGCCAATGAAGGGTAAGATAAACAGAATTTTGCTTATGCCAAACCGTTCGTTTTAGGGCGTCGCTTTCCGTCTAAGCTTATCTCGTGGTCTTACTATTTCGTAGCCCTTGGAGATGACTTTTTGCCGAGGAACGTTGCTCGATTCTTCTTATTCGATTGATTTATTACGTATCAATGTACCCTTCCAGACTCTGAAGAAGCCGATACTACTGAAACGTCAGCTACCGTTGTGCTGTATGTGTTATATATGTGAGGAAGTAAAGGTTTGCTGAATATATCTCGCGGGTGTATATCTCGCGATTGCTGTAAAAAAAAAGAAAAAGAGAACAACAGATTTATAATCCAATGCCGAGGTTGATAGAAAGCCGGAGCCGGTCTTGGGAACTTTATTATTATTATTATTATTATTATTATTATTATTATGTAGCACTCCAATTACAACTACTTTCTCTCTCATATCAAGCTGATCTATTCCACGAAAACGTTAACACACCCTGGATGTAGATATTTCGCTTTTTGGCAACCTATTTTTAAGTTTTTCTCCGCTCTTTTAATCAAGATTCCCATAAAAAACTGATTTTCTGAAATGGTTAGATCAATATATATTTGGACATATTTTACATTACTGTATTCATTTATAGAATATAAGCTTTAAAAACGCCTTTTTTCAAATCAATCCGCTATGATTGCACCATGCATTCAACGCAATTCATATCATCACTGAGGTTATTGAATGCATATTTCGTCTAAACATTGACTTTCGAGAGGCAACCGATGTGCCCGAATAATGATTTTATCCTCACAGGCAAATTTAGTAGCAATTTGCCTATCCCGCAGGATGGAGGGCTCAATTTCTTCGAGATGGGGAATCGAACTAACGACCACGTGTACATTACAAGTCATTTCTTACCACTACTCTCTACCCACCGTTTTTTTTAAATATTCACATATAGATGTAATAGTTGTATAGTAATTGAATATAATAAATAATATTAACATGAAATACATTTACCGAGCATCACTGTGACCCATGTAAGAACAAGCAGCACCCGTGCAGGATGAATTTTTAATACTTAGTGTCGAGATTTTTCAAAGAATTCTGCTTTTTCATCATTTCTCAAACGTTCTAAAAAACCTAAAGGAGAACTGGTAGTATACCAGTTTTCAATCCTAGCAAGTATTGTTGATTGGGTGTGAAGTTAGGTACGATTAACTTCGCCAAAAACGTAGGTCGTCTATTACAAATACATTATTACAACGAGTGTCGTCGACATCAATACAGATGCATCTTCCAATAACAATTTCTGCAGGCTTCCCTATCATCAATATCAGAACGATTGATACAGCACTTTATGTTTCAGTTTCTAAAAATTTCAGTGCTAAAGTGACCCTAAAAAGGGATGAAAGGATAAAGCTCTCGGCGTTGATCAATCCCTGATGGATGCACCATGCATTGGACTTCATTAAGTGTCGTTGGAGGTGATTGAATGCATATCTGGCCCTTACAATGACTCGCGGTGCCCTGCCGATGTATCGAGCCAGTGATGCTATGCTCCCAGACGAATCTGGTACCAATTTGCCGACCCCGGAGGAATGGAAGGCTTGGTGGGCCATGGGCGCAGGAATCGACTCCACGTACGCGCCGCAGTGGCGCCTCAAACCACTGCGCCACACGCGCCCTTAATAGTGACTCTACTAGAAGAAACATCCGTAACGGAAACATAAAGTGGTCACCGTATTGAGGTTGTGTTAGCGGTGAAAACGAAACGCTGGGAATTTCATGCAGAGTGTTACTTCTATTAGCAATGGACTATTCTGACTGCTTATTACATATTACAGGCTCGCACAAGTAGAATTTCGTATATCTGACTTTCGTTTCTATACTACTACTTATTCATTAGATTAAGGACGTATCGTTTCTGCTTTTGGCCTGTTTGTAGAGATTCGATCTACCTGATTCATCCCGTCAGCACTGTCTCTTAGGATGAGAAGTTTGACACTTTCTCGTAGCAGACAGATACTAGCTCGCGAGCCGTCAGTAATTACCGTGTCGCTAAACCTGATATGAATAAATGTTCAACCGTAAAGATGCTGAGATATGAGCAAACCTCGGAACCCTGGTGCGCTTCGAACCCGCGATTACCCATCGCGGAGGCTCGTGGCTTGTGGATTTATCCTCAAATCAGTCCTGTTGACGGTGCTTGCTGGTAACACCGTGAGAGTAGAAAACTGACTGAGAGAAAAGTAAAGCAAGGGTCTAGGTTTGTGCAATAGATAACGCATGACACACGGGAAAAGATAATCGCGGGTTCGAAGTACACCTAAGCTTCTGTGTTTTACTCACATCTCAGCATTCTTTTGGTTGTATTTCACCTAATGCACCGCCACGAAAAAAGTATAGGCAGCAAATAAATAAATAAATAAGCTCAAAAAATTATAGTTTCGAAGAAGTGGAAATTTACGAGACTTGGAGGCTACGTTTCTAACCTGAATAAGGTGCGATAGCCATGATTAGCCACCAGTGATCGAGCGGCATGAAGTGGTGACTGGTATCGAGCATGAGCCTCATCAGTCTGAATCTGAATCAGTAGTTTCAGTCGCTCCGACGGTGTAGCTGAAAAGCACACGCTAAAATGACTGCCTTCTGATTAACAAAATATGAGGCGGCAAACTTAACCAGCAATGCAAAGTGTTTTATAGAACCCTCTAGAAACATTTCCTTAATAATAGTATTCTGGATGAAGCACCACAACAACGTAGCAATGTTTTTGAATATTTCACTTATTTTTAAATTGAAGTCGAATGCATGGCGCATACCTCAGGAATTGATCAACGCCGAAAGATTTAGAGAGCTTATCCGGTTTCAAATAGCGGATTTTCCTTGAGCGCAGAGTAGTTGGTCATTTGAGGAAGTCGTATTTTTTTTGTTCTGTATCACTTTAAGCTTCATGAGGGCTTACTCAAATATGAACGATCTCGATCTTTACAGGTAAGAATTGTTACCGTCCTTTTTCAGAGTAATCATTAAAGAACTAAAAATTGCTAGGATAATAAAATGGGTCAAAGCTTACTAAAGCTACAGTAGGCACTTGTTTTATATCATTCTACTCATCGAAACTATTTATTGTTAAAGGGAGCACAGGAGAACTTTTCCCTAGTTGAACTGCTTAGTTACATAACCACTTAGAGTGCGTGGAAATAAAACGCAGCTCTCTTTTTTATGTTAACATCGATTCCTAGAAAAAAGCTTTTTGAACTTGCAAAATAGTTTTTCCTTAGTTCTTGGATTAGGAATAAGTTGTGTATGATCTAACATTGCTCCGTACCTATGATACTTTGCATCATTCCTGCGGCCGTTCCAGCAAAGAAATGCGCCTTCAGCGAATTCGGTTCGGCGAATTCTCGAGTCACTGAACCGTGTACGCCGAACACGATGGCGTTGATGGCCGTAAGTGAAGCTAACGGTGACGATATTCCTGAAAATATCGAAAAATGCGTCATTATTTTGATTCATGAGGTTATAATTTCCCGTTAGCAGCGATTGGTTAGGGTGCCCTGGAATAGATACCTAGTCGATAGTTCGGTCTTCCACTTCGGAGAAACCAATCTCTTCATCCGTTCGGGTCCAGAAATTTAGCACTGAATTGATTTGGAAGAACAAAAATACTGAATTATTACCTTGTAAGTTATTATATACGCCAAATGTGGATTCAGTTACCTTTATTATGGAAGGAATGGAGTGGAATGCAAGGTGTCATTCTCAGGGAAAGATTAACACTTAACACTTTATCCTTCATCCTCTCATGATATCATTCTACACAACAATTTGCTGGCATTTAAGGTACGTTTTTTCCTCGTCTATACACTACCACAAAAATTATACACCGATATCGAGAAGATGCCTGCTGTGGTTTCAACTATTTAACTGGTCCATAAGATAAAACGACCTTTATTGGACTCTCTGGTATCGTTATTAGATAGTACTCACGCTGTCTTGCGTCTTTATGTAAATCGACTATGTACTGAATCATATCCAAGTGTTAAGGAGTAGGGTATATCCAGAGAGATTTCTCAACCCTACAATTATCATCCTTCCATTTACATCGCTTTTAGTGCATTACTGAACAGGTGTGGTTGCTTAGGAAATCTTTACGACAAGTACAGATTCTAAGGTTTTTTCTAAGCGAAATGAATAACGTGTTCTGTAATCAATTAGGACACCTATGTCAACACAATTAGAAGCTCTTGGTTTTCGGATATTTCCCATAGTTTTTTTCTCTCTTGAACGCGGAAAGAAAAGACGAGTTGCAAAGAATCACCGCCACCATGAATAGATTTATTTGTCATGGACATCGACATTGCGATAAGTGACGCCCTAGTCGTAAATCATTTACATAGCCGTAATAAATTCTTAGCAAATTGTATCGATAAATATGATTTTATCGATTTCCGATTAAAATCGCAAAAGAGATAGCAAGAATAGAGAGATATTAAAGTTTATGAAAATTCGTATAATCATTGCAAAGGATAAAGGACGAAGCTCTCGGCATTGAACAACCCTGAGGGATGCGCCACGCATTCGACTTTCACTGAGTATCGTTCGAGGTGACTGAATGCATATCTGGCATTTACAAATGACTCGCGGTGGCCTACCGATGTATCGGATCAGTGCTGCTATCCTCCCAGACAAGTCTGGTACCAACTTGCCGACGCGGGGGGAGGGGAGGAGGGATGGAGGGATGGAAGGCTTGGTGGGTCATGGACGTGGGGGATCGATTCCACGTGTGTGTCGCAGTGGCGCCTCCAACCACTGCGCCACACGTGCCCTTTCTGGAATGATCAGTTTATCTGTTAAATATAATCATTATGGGAAGCAAAATGTGGAAAGAATGGAAAATATAGAGCACTACGAATTATGCAAAGTCCAACACGAAAAATATAAGACATAAATGGTGTGTGCATAAAAACGCATAAAGCATATAAAGTGTACAAATTTACTTATAAGAAGTGGAATTTAACAGTATAGCTAACAATGCCTTATTACGGTAGAACAGCTGTTTTTTCAGGCAACCTAGGTAGGCCCTCGGGTGTTCATGCAGAAAAAAAAAACCCATAACAATAGAATGGATTCCTTTCCACGGTTTGCGTACATTTTTATTAACAACAAATTTTTGTTGAAGCTGGACCGTTCCTTAAGATTTAGCGGATAAACTGATCAATCCAGAAAGTTCACCGGTGGTTTTAACTTCAAGACGTGGATGATGGTAGCCCAAAATCTAATCCCAAATGAAGCGTTTCTTCTGTACTTTACAACCAACATTCCAATCACACGTCATGATACTGTATATGATCGCTTACTACGGTATTTTGTTATATTTTCTGCATTAACTGTCAAGTTGGTTGCGACTCTGGCATTTACGACGACATCGTTGCTATCGAAGGGCGATGATGCGACCGATGGTTTCGCTCGGACCGGAGATAGTGATTGATGATATGGACGAAAATCATCGACGCGCGGCTGTCATCACCAAACAAGGAGTAATCCAAGTAATGATCGATTTTTTTCGTAGATCGATTTCTACACAAAGTCTACAGAGAAAGGGACATATTCCATAAATTGTAGTGTGACCACTTATTAAGTCCGGACGTCTTAACAATAACGACTTTGTGGAAAGTAGCTCCTAGATATGGTCATCTAGCTGCTCACTCTTATCCAGCTAAAAAAATCAGATGAAAATATGGCTCTGTGGCTTTTCAAGAAATCCCTATTGCAATCCAGGGATTAACGACATTTCATCGTTACTAATGTTTGTCGCTGCTCAGAAAAAAAAGACATCTTTCATAAACTGTAGTTTAACCACCTACAAACAGTGAAATTGTTACCAATAACGACTTTCTTCACTACCAATGCATTAGTGAACTCCTTGATGACCACTTACCTTTATAGAGACCGGAAACGCCCTCATTTCGTACGATTGTTTTGAAGCAATGCCATGTTCCACGATAAAGCTTCGAGTGAGTACTTTGCATTTGCAGGCGAACCTTCACAGTGTCGAGTGGGTGTCCGGCAAGTACACCGGCTGCACCTGAAACGTAGCAAACTTGAAAAATACCGTACAAGAAATAAAGACTACTAGAAAAAATTCAGATCTCAATATTGGAAAATCAAGTACGATTACCTCCAAAACATCCGGCAAAAAAATCCAAAGCGGACATACTTGACGAGTACTGAATTGACGAAAAAGTGTAATAGCAGTTATAAGTTATTCTTTAGTTATTGCGAACCACGTGTCGCGTGTAGCCTTCAAAGGCCGGAGATAGGGCGACGTTGTCAGCTGTTCGCAGGTAATAGAACAAGCGCTGTTGAACAACAGCAACGAAGAAGTGATGACACTAGACAACAATGAAGAAAGATGATGCTTAAGAGTGACTCGCTCAACAACTCAATGACGCTGAATTCAGTATTCGGACATGTTGTTGAGACCAATGGTGCTCCTACACCTACTTCTTGATCGATATACGGTAGCCGGTGGCGTATTTCAGCACACGCCCCCACCGGGGCGATACGCAAACACAAGATCGTCACCGTCCTACAGTACACACGCTGAACGTAGAACGCTCATGTGCTCGACTATGATGACAGATATAAACTGTTCTTGAGACCACAATGTCATCATCGGAGATCTCCGAATAGCAACGCGGTGGAGTGATTGTCTAAACATTATTCATAAGAGAACACAGGCTGAGTCAGAGCGGCCACGGTGCCTTCGTTCTTCAAGACATAGTCAGTACAAGCTCTGAAAGGGGGTTAAATTCCTCGTTACGGAGAACGTATGGAAGTACAGAAAGACCAGGTGTTACCACAACTATATTCCTTCGAAGAATGGCTGTTATTCAGATATGACATAAACTTCAGATAAGGGGCGCGTGTAGTGCAGTGGTCGGAGGCGCCCTGCAATGTACATGGGATCGATTCCAGCGCCCCAGAATCACTAAGTCCTCCATAGCTCTAGGGTCGGCAAATGACAACATACTTGTCTGGGAGGAAAGCAGAATTGACTCGATACATCGGTAGGTTACCGCGAGCCATTGTAAAGGCCAGATATGCACTTAATCACCTTCAATGATACTATTAATGAAGTCGAATGCATGGCGCATCTCTTAGTGATAGATCAATGCCGAGAGCGTTGTTCTTTCAACCTTCCATTCAAATATATAAACGCTTTTCATCCGAGAGAGTTACATATCTCAATAGGACACGGAAGCGCATTGGTTAGAGGTGCTGTGCATCAGACGCATTTTCACTTGTCCGAACCTGTCCGAGTCCACCCAATTCTCCGTCTCTCTAAGGTTAGTTATTTAGCACTAAAATTATCTAGGACAATCTTCTTACAGTCTGCAAAGACCCGGCACTAAGGAGGTGAAGTACTGGAAACACTTCATGGGTGATGTTCCGTGATTCCATCACAGAGAGAATAGCTTTCAATCAATATTCAGAAGACATCCATGAACAACAGAAAATCCTCAACTAGAAGTCGGGCTCAAACTCAAATTCTATGAACATCATGGATTAGAGCGACTAGACAACAAAGCAGGTGACAAAAGGGCTTGGCTTCACCATTATATGCGGGCAGCTTACATAAAAGGAAATGAATAGAAACAAACATAAAATAATGCACGCCTATTCAAGTAGGTATAAAACTTGAAAGTCTTCTTGTCAGGTCGGTTCAATCAGCCTCATTACTTATTGATTTCGTTAGTTTTTGATGGCTGCTCATTAGTACTACTCAAATGTAGTATTACACTGTGCAAGCTGAGAACAGGTTTGAACCAAGGAATGATTTAGAAGAAAAAAATAAGCGCATTAAGGGCTTTTTTAGGAGTTTTCTGTTGTACCTACTACTTTCTTCTTAACTTTGCTAACCACAACCACATAAACCTCAAAAGCTTTATATTAGTTTGTAAAAAGATTGTAACACTAGTTAACTACGCGCTTGTGCACTAAAGGGATCCAGACAGTGGTAGAGAGTACCACAATAATCACAACCCTGTGCTTGTGAAAAGAAATCCGGACATATCAGCTTATTTTACTCGTAACAATTGTTGTTACGGTTTACCATTATTGATTTCCTTAATAACTATTGCTGATCTATAATTATTAACCTTTCTTTGTATCTCTCAGGACGACTGGTCATCAAAAAGAATGGTGCGAACCTCAAAACACTTTCTTCTCAACTAGCACATTTCTGGCTTAACAACATTTAGCTAGAGTTCCGATAAACTCTCCTTCAGAATAACTTCAACGGTGCTGAGATATTTGCAAAACTCTGGACCGCAGGTGTCTATGGTGGGGAACGAACGCGCTATTGTCCTTTCCAGGAAGTACCGCGTTCATCGCCACACCATGCGAATCCTTCGTCTCGCCTGTTTCCCAGCTAGTTCTATCGATCTTTGCCATCAGCAATCACTCGTCAGCGGGAATGATCTGAGAAACCCTAAACAGCAGTGAACCCGACTAAGCTGAGAAATAAGTCTTCTCCAGAATATTCACACGTTTTCACCATTGGCGATTAGGCATCGGTCTTTGTGATTGTTGACTAAATGGTGAATGGATTTGCAATCTTGCAACCACGTTTTTCCAGGATGATAGTTAATCCTGGCACTACTTTACCTTTTGATGAATTCCCAAAACTCAAAAGTCGATGTTCTGCTCAGCTTAGGTTTCAAGGTCTGAGCTCTTCTCTGAACATCACAATTTGGCATCTAGCCATGATAAGATGGGAATCGATCGTGAGAATTTATTAAAACATTGTAATTGGAGATTATATCCTCGTCACCACAACGAGCTAGGATAACCTTCCTCGAGAAGGTAACCAAAGTACGCAAGTAAGATACAATGGCATCTGAAAAGTGCAGCAATAAAACGCTGCTTAAGAAGAACCGGCCTAGAGAATTCGGCAACGATAAATGAAATTTCACCGAGTAATCTAAGACGCCAGCTGGTTCGTAACCGTCTATATGACCGTCTATGTGCCACGCAAAATTGCATAATTTGCCCCAATGGTGGAGACGGTGATTATATGAGCTCGAGTACAGTTTATCTGATCTCCTGTAAGGGGTGCGGAGACGAATACATTGGCGAAAAGGACAGACCACTCTATGTTCGCATAAAAAACACCTTGTCGGCACACGTAAACCAAATGCCCCATTGGGCACGCATAGGACCCAGAGACATAGCGGGAAAGAGTTTGAGGTACGTGTCACGATCCTCGCACGGGAATCGAGAACACAAGCGCACAAAACTCTCGAGGCGTTCTGCATTAATTCCAGAAATCCGAAAATGAACCACAGGGAAGAATGCCTCATTATCACGCGTGACATTGGGCAGCATATAAGTCTATTATTTTGATGGGAAAGCCACATTTCGCTTCCATATGAATTCTGTGCGGTTGGTCTCGACGCGACACGCTCAGTGGAAGCCTCATAGAAAGCGGTGAGTGTGCAAAGCTGTGTTCTATGTGATTGAAATCCTGGTTTAGTGCTTTCTCTGTTTGGTTATGGAGGTGTTTGGCGGAATAGATTGCTATCAACTCGACCTTCCCATGCTCTGAAGAAGGCGAGATGCGCCAAAACCTCGGCTTATTCGTAAATGAAGAGTACAAACAACACCTCGCGTTTGCTCAACAAGAATGCGAAGAATTACTTGATCAATGCCGAGAATAATAGAAGGTCGATCGTGGGCAATAGCATCATAATTACTCAGTTTCTTAAGCATCTTTCTATTCTATGGCTATAAGGATAAACGATGAAGCGTTCTGCGTTGACTAAACCGTAAGCGAAGCAGGATGCATTCGTCTCCATTCGTAACAAGGTAGAGGTGATTGAATGCATATCTAAACTATTCAAGATTTGCGGTGTCCAGTCTCTGACTGAGCCCAGCCGAGTCTGGTACTAATCTACCAACATCGGAGTGAGAAATGGCACAGTGAACCTGGGAAGCAGAATCGAATGAAGGGGTATAGGTATAACATATTCAGAATTTGTGACCTTCAGCAGTTTGGCACAGTGAAGATGCCACGCAAATGCACCGTCGGACACTATGAATGGCTCGCCAAAATGACATTTGTCTATTTCTATATCATTTCACTGTTACGCTTGACATTAAACATTCTACATATTATTTACGACATTTTCAACAACAATTTTCTCACTACTTATCTAACGCATCTTTTTAACACCAATGCGTTATACTTTGCACACCATCGTACTCCGGACCACACCTCCGGACCAAAGTAACACGCATTGCTGTGAAAAGGATGCGTCAAATAAGTAGTGTGGTTACCAACCTGAGAAAAAATTGGCTTGGCAAACATTTTTTTTATTTCGTAAAATATTACAGATATTTCCCTCTCATTTATGTCACCCTGCTCAATAGTTTACTAGTCCATTGTGGGCTATGACTGTTCCTAGATGTAGAATTCTTATGTACAGCGAAGGCTCCCATCTCAACGTTGTCATCCATGCAACGACGCAGCTGGACATTTCCATTTGAAGCACAATAAGGAATCACTACAATCTAGAGAAAATCAGTCCACAAGGTGGCAGAAATTTCTCCAATCCACAGGGTAGAAGCGGTCTGGGTAAAAGCTTGGGAAAGCCACGGCAGGACTATATCGAGACTATGAGGAAAAAGAATCTATCTCGACCGAGAAATCAGTCATCAAATCGGAATTTCACTGCACGATTGAAACGGCAGCACGATTATTTCACAAGCCGGTCAAGTACTACGTATTTTAATTGGCTGAATCGAACAACTATTCAATAGTGGCACTGAGATCCATCAGATTTGAGCGTTGTTGTTAGCACCATGTCTCACATGGAGAAACAAGTACGCAGTCAATTAAAATTGTATTGGTTCTCCGTCTTCTTTTTATGCTGTAAAAAACAAGTTCTTTTTCACTATACGCCTGATCGGGCAGACAATCACATGCTGGTCGTGTCGTTAGCTACTACAGGCTAAACCATCGACGAAGGACAGCGTCACGAGAGTAACGGCACGACCAAATAATGACGTTGAGAACTTCCTGAATAATTCCGGCAACTGCCTTCTATTTTACAATCTCTCTATCTATTTCTCTCCATCTCTCCCTTCCTCTCTCTCTCTCTCTCTCTCTCTCGAAAAAAAGGAGTTTAAACGTAATTCATCTCTCTGTCTCATAAAGACAACATCGTCAGACAGTGGTAGCGGTGTCGACGACGGCCAGCGACAGCGGTGTTATTCGAAACGAGTGATTAAATGATATGTCAAGGAAGATTATCGTTACTGTTATCTACTAGCACTCTCCTAGCGAACAACGTGCCCTTCCACACGTGGCGTATTCTGTCACTTACAAAAACACGCCTTATTGAAAACCACTATTCAAAACTGTAACGTGTAATACTTCACAAGCCGATTATAATTCAAAATCAGTACTAACTTAAAGTACTGCACGATTCTGGACAGGACCGATGAGACTACTTCATTCGAACGGGCACTCTACTGAATTCGATGCGACTACGTGGACCCATATCGAAGAGAACAATAGCAGCTATAGACAATCGACTCGAATCATTCCGGTTCTGAAGTAGGTAGAGCGGAAATAAATGTCTACAATACCCTCGTGCTAACTTATCAATGGAACGATACTCTCACATGTATGCAAAAAAATTTTCTACCGTGCATCTAACAGAATAGTAAGCAGTCTGTAAACGAACTGATCAGATCGATAATGATTCATCTCGGACACAGCGATTATTAGAGTGGAAGTACTACTGCAGCACAAGAAATTCCAACCATTGTTTTCAGGTTGAGCAAAATGCAACCTTATCATAACATTCTTACTTGTTTCATGATTTCTTGACTAGAAAAAAACAGAATTATAGAACTCAAAAGACCGACTTTCTATAAACCTCGGCATAGATAGTTGATATATTTATTTATATGATCTTATAAACTGATCTTCTTTAGCTGATGCGAGGTTGGTATAGGTCTTCGTTGTCGTTGTCGTTGGCGTCGTTGGTCGATGGCTAACGTTTCGGCGATCTCGCCTTCCTCAAAGGCGTGATGTGACGACTGGGACTCGTCCACTCGTAATCAGAAGATCAGTTTATAAGATCATATAAATTAATATAGGATTATAGAAGTTAAGAAAGTAGAAGAGAGATAGCGAGGACTCCACAGGGAACTCGCTAAAATGAAAAATAGTCGTAGATTGTAGAAAGACGACTTTTCAGTAAGAATAATACACAGATATAGTGAATTGTTTCAGTTACTTGACAACAATCACATTACTTCTGCTTTTCTAAAAAACTGCGAAAGGTTTCAATCTCCTGCGATTTTTTTCTTATTGATTTAACGTCATATTGTAGTGTCTTAAATGATAAAAGGATAAAGCTCTCGGCTTTGATCAATCGCTGAGGATGCACCATGCATTCGATTTCATTAAGCGTCGTTGGAGGTGGTTGAATGCATATTCGACCTTTACAATGACTCGCGGTGGCCTGCCGATGTATCGAGCCAGTGCTGCTACCCTCCCAGACAAGTCTGGTACCAATTTGCCGACCCCGGAGCGATGGAAGGCTTCGTGGGCCATGGGAGCAGGGATCGATACCAGGTGCGTGTCGCAGTGGCGCCTCCAACCACTGCGCCACGCGCGCCCTTTACTACCGTAATATACCGTAATAAAAAATACTCAAATTAACAGCATGGATATAAACATTATAGAATCTGCAAGCAATGATGTTCGAAAAGTCCTTAGCCCCTTGATTTGAATCGAATTCGAACTACGTTAATCAAGTAATGAAGGGAGCACGCCTGAGCCAGACAATAATAATAGGATCTTCGACGGGAGAGTTCCTTGAATTTTCAATATTTATTATCAAAAATATGATCGATATGTATTATTTCGCGTGTGACGAAGTGGCCCGAATGCACATGGGATCGATTCCCGAGCCCGTGGCTCACCGAGCCTTCCATCGCTCTGCCGGCAAATTGGTACTAGACTTGTATGGAAGGATAGCACCTTTGGCTCGATATATCGATGGGCCACCGCGAGTCATTGTAACGGCCAGATATGCATTCAATGACCTCCAATCGACGCTTAATGAAGTCGAATGCATGACGTATCCCTCAGGGATTGATCAACGCCGAGAGCTTTATGCTTTCTATCCTTTATGTACTACTACTATGGCGAGCATCTGAACATAAAGTGCTTGACGCTAAGCAAAATGCATTTTTAGATAAGAAGAAGTGATCTTTTAACAACGCTACTTTTATCTGCCAAGACAATGTAGTATTTTACTCACTTGGATATTTGCAGTAGTATTTTAGCTTATTGCTGGGAATACAGTAATTATGATTACCTTGTATTAATAAAATGGTAAAACTCTCGGCGTTGATCAATCCCTGAGAGATGCGCCATGCATTCGACTTTATTAAGTATCGTTGGAGGTGAGTGAATGCATATCTGGCCTTTACAATGACTCGCAGTGGCCTGCCGATGTATCGACCAGTGCTGCTATCCTCCCAGACGAGTCTGGTACCAATTTGCCGACTCCGGAGGAATGGAAGGCTTGGTAGACCATGTACGCAGGAATGGATTCCACGTGCGTGTCGCAGTGGCGCCTCCAACCACTGTGCCACACGCGCCCTACCTTGTATTACACCATATATTTTGGGTAATCAGAGCCTGTTTTTTTTGTCTACAGAAGAAGCATCACCTGAAACGACTCCTGCTGAGAAATGTACCACATTGTTGTAAAAAGGATTGTCGTGTAGGTCATGTGTATGGTCGTCACTGACACAAGACAAGGCTTCGATGTGGCATTCGTTGCATTGACTCATCATGAACTTTCACCCTTAAGATAAAATACGAAAATCGTAGAACGATAGATTCCACTTGAAGAATCCACCAACAGGTCAATTCCAAGTACCTGTGAGCTTTATGTAGTGATGAAGATGTTTTTGCCACACTTTCCGGCACAAGGCACCGGGATGGAGGCGCGCTAGCCTCCTCCTCCCAACCTCTTGAGAGGAACACTGATGTGTAAGTAAGAGTGATTAAGGGTGATGTAAGTAAATGGATGTTTGTTTGAGAATGACAGATGAAGCTACTTTTGATAAGATTTTCAAAAATAGTGGTATATGTGCACATTTATCTGAAGCAGTAAAAAGATAAAGAATAAAGCTCTCGGCGTTGATCAATCCCTGAGGGATGCGCCAAGCATTCGACCTTATTAAGCATCGTTGGAGGTGATTGAATGCATACATGGACTTTACATTGACTCACGGTGGCCTACCGATGTATCAAGCCAGTGCTGCTATCCTCCCAGACAAGTCTGGTACCAATTTGCCGACCCCGGAGGAATGGAAGGCTTGGTGGGCCATGGGCACAGGAATCGATTCCACGTACGCGCCGCAGTGGCGCCTCCAACCACTGCGCTACACGCGCCCAATATTTGAATATTATTTGAATATTTGAAGCAGTACTTGTTCTATTTTCTTTTTTTCCACTTCTCCGCTTTGCAGCAAAACATGGTCTAACATTTCGGCTAGAGTGCGTGTAGCGCAGTGCTTCGAGGTTTGTAATACACAGAACAGATCTTTGGTTCTATCCTCCTGCTGCCGGTGTGATCAAGCCTTCACGTCTCCAGATATAGTAAGTATAGTTCCAAACTCGTCTAGGACTGCAACATCAACTATGCACATACCTAGACCACCAGAAGTCGTACATTGCTGAGCATGCATTCAATCACATACACCATGTTTGAGTAAGTCGAATGGATGGCACATCCGTCTGGAATTTAATCCCTTAAACATTTCGACAACATCGAAGGATCGAGCAGTGTACATTTGACGCTCGAACGGTTTCTTCTGAAACCAGACCAGTTCATTTGACACCAAACCAATAGTTCATTTAACACCAAACCAGTATTCGTATTTGAGATCTTGGAGGAATATCTTGAGATTAAGATCCGGCAAAATACACCTATAAAAATAGACATCGGTCAGGCTGGTTATCGATCACTAAAAGAAAGGAAACCGGCAGGTGGACAAAAGAAGTAGAATGGAATATGAAAGAATCAAGGCCTCATCGACGGAAATCTTCAAAAAGATGAGCATTAGTGTTCGTAGCTGACGGAAGCTAACTGTATTCATCGATGGAATCGACGTTTAAATCTTCATGGCGCAGACAAATTCAAGCACAAATCTGAGCATTCTCGCCAGTAGCAGCTGTAGAACAATGAAATCGATTGAATAAGTACAAAAATCTCTACAATATATGCATAAGAATCATCTAAGATAAAGGATAATGATGTGCAATACATTCGACTTCATTAATCATCGTTGAAGGTGATCGAATGCATATCTCGCCTTTAAAAAGACTCGCAGTAGCTTACCGATATACCACGTCAGGGCCGCTATCCACCGAGACGAGTATGGTGCCAATGTGGAAACCCCAAAGGGAGGGAAAAAGGCTTGGTCAGCCTCAGTGAGGGATCGAGCCAAGGAATGATTGATTGCTTATTACAGGATTTACATTACGCTACACTGTTATGTGTGGATTGTTATCCATCCAACCTTCAGAGATCAGTGGACAGTCTTTTTGATAAGCCTACCTGTTAAAACGCTAACAAATCTGTGAAACCGACTTTCCTTGAACATCGGTGTGCTTAATCAATACGTATTCTTTCTTTGATGAGCTTACACGAGGTTGATAATAATATTTACTATCGGCTAACGTTTCGACGTCTTTGTCTTCATCAGAGTCGATGATCCGAGTCGATGGTCCGTGATTGCTGCTCGTCTCGATATGGCGGCGTCGCCTTCGTGTCGAGTTTGGCCTTCCTCAGCGGTCCATCTCTTCGAATGAGGCACACTCATTAAGTGATGCCCTTTTATACACGATGTTGATGGTGGATATAATGCTAATGTCCGTTGATAACAACTTGTTTTTCTTCCGGACATACACCATCGCGCACATCGCGCAGAAGTCGGTGTTATTATTAGCTAACACAAAGCGTAGTAATACTTCGGAACCGACTTTCCTCGAACCTCGAAGACCTGACTCGACACGAAGGCGAAGCCGCCAGATCGAGAGACAAGTAGTTATCAACAGACCTTATCATTATATCCACCATCAGCATCGTGTATAAAAGGGCATCACTGAATGAGTGTGCCTCATTCGAGGAGATGGACCGCTGAAGAAGACCTGACTCGACACAAAGGCAAAGCCGCCAGATCGAGACGAACAGCAATCACGGACCATCGACTCGGATCATCGGCTCTGATGAAGACGAAGACGTCGAAACGTTAGCCGATAATAAATATTATTATCAAGCTCGTGTAAGCTCAAAGAAAGAATACATATGCTAACAAATCTGTCGATTAACCTTATGAGGTTATATACATAAAGTTAACCATTGACGATTTGGTAAACTGAACACATAATACCTTAAGTGCATTGATATCAATGCATTGGTACTAAAATAGTGGTCAGCTGTTGAACATGTCTAAACTGGCAGTGCTTTTCAGTGACTGAACTGGAAGACACACATCTTAGGTCTCCACTATAAGCCTAAGCCACTATCAAAGCACATCTACGATCTCAAGATGTAAACAGTAGAATTTTTTAAGTCGTCCTTTAAAATAACTTAGCTAGCGAAATGACCGAGCGCATGTTTTCAAACTCGTTTTCATAAAAAAAAAGAGCATGCTTAAACCAAGAAAAACAGTTTCGGACACTAAAAAATACTGGATGGACGAGTGTAATTATAAATGGGAGTTATATGCAAAGAACAGCTACACTTATTTGTGGTTGTAGATAACATTCTTCACGAACATAGGAATGTTCTCTATGTGAAACAGCTTGAATACTGTGTCCGGTGACCTTGTTCCTATTTTCTTTATTGGTGTGTGTTTCTTGTTCACCTGTAACCATCCTAAATCTATCTTCGCATCTCCTCTTAATAGCCACTATCTCAGACAGTTGTCTCGCAGGTGGCTGGAAAGGGATTCTACAACTTCTTTCAACAAACTGCTCTTCTTTGTCCGACAGTTCGGGCACTGAATCAGCAGCAGTCAGCTGAATGTACTTTCTAGAATATGCCGTCCCAAAGAAGTTTCCGAACGAGCAGCTGCGCCCTTTCACATGTAGCACCACCAGATTGTGCTAGTAGAAAAAACCTTTAGAACCACACTCTAAACACTGTCTTTAGTTTCCTCTGGCAAAGCTTCACCCACTATAGAAGTAAGACAAGGACGGGACAGCGATTCGTCTTCAAGTGCTGGTAGCGGGCTGCAGTATTCATCTAGTCCCTCAGTTCCTCGGTGCTTCAACCCCAATATCCAGCTAACTTCCTTCAACTGCATTGCTTGTTCTCACTTCAATCTCGGTCGTATACACCTACCTGACCCCACAACGGATATTATTATTGTACAGTTGTTATCGCCATAAACTATTGCAACCCAAACTCGAATTTGTTACCGACAAACACACAAAAGACCCGCGTGGCAGCTACAAGAACTAATATTCACAACGACTTGGTATTCATATAAAGTTGGACCTCTCCTCATCGCCGCCACAGTGTTTTCACTTAACTGACTAGCTATTTCTAACACTTACCGATGAACGTGCATTGAGTACGATGCATGAAATGGTAGCTCTCGAAATGGTAGCCGCTTCCAGATTCAGACCGTTGTATCTCATCTTGTATCGCAGTACACTGGCTTCAACATAAACCATTAGAGCATCAACATTTTTGATAAGAAGATGTGACTTTATTCTTTCTGCCAAAATGACATGCCAGTTTTTCTAGTCCTAGAAACCTCTGCTTCTTCAATTCGTTTCTGTCTTAAGACTCATTTTTCAAACACGAAATTGGCCTAACCATATGGATTTCATCAAGCAGGACATGATGATGCTTTACAAGGTACCCTTGGTAATCACCCACCGAATGGCGATTAGAAATTTCAGAAAAATCACTTTTTCGAGCTTTTTAGAACCTTTGTCCCTAAAACCCTAGAATATGTTTGAAGTTAAAAAAACTCTGTGAAAATACATATATGCATATATATATGTATATATATGTATATATATATATATATATATGAATATAGAGGCGCTTGAAGCGCAGTGGTCGGAGGTGCTCCGCAACACACACAGGATTGATCCCCGCTCACCAAACCTTGCATCCTTCAGGCGTTGGTAAATTGGTATCAAAGTTGTCTAGGAGGCTAGCTACACTGGCTCGATACATCGGCATGCCACCGCCAGTCATTGTGAAGGCCAGATATGCATTCAATCATCTTCAGCGATACTTAATGAAGTCGAATGCGTGTCTCATCCCACAGAGATAAATCAACGCCGAGAGCTTTCTCCTTTATCCTTTTCTACACACATACACTATAGACGGTGGATAACAAAGTGGTAGTAGTGCCGACCGCCACGAGAACGTTGCTGGTTCGATCCCGCAACGTGCTCACCATGCCTCTCATCCATCCAGATCAGGAAATTGGTACCGGACTTCTCTGGGCAAAATTCACTCTGAAGAGTCCAATTGGGAACTCTCTAGCGCGGCTATCTCAAGACTCTATGCAGAATTGACTACATCAGCATTCAACGACATTTAAAATCCTCAGGCAGTATCCGAAGTCACACGTGAAAGGCGGAAGACCTTTGTGGATGATGGATGCGAGGAAACGAGTGGGATTTGAGAAGTGCTGGGATCCGTATAGTATGTGTGAAAGTCAGGTTGTTTGCATCATATACGATAACGTTATGAAGCCTTTTCTATGAAACTATGAACTTCTCAACTCCTCAAATATTCTAATCGTTGAGAAATTATCGTCAGTTGCCAAAAAATCTATATCAGGCGGCTATGCAATATCTATACATGTAGGCCTTTTTTTACACTGATAGAGGCACGAGGTTCTCTCAAAACTCGTGCTCGGCTAATATTTTGACGTCTTTGTTCTCTTCAGAGCCGGATTGATCCAAGTCGATGGTCTGCAGTCGTTTGTCCTCGTGATCGGGGCCTTCGTATTCAAATCGAGTCGAATTTTCTGGATTTAATGAGCGATCTCGAATGAGCTCACACGAATGAATTGACCTCATCACTCGAATGAGATAACCTCAGCACTCCACAGTACCGTATCCTAGAGAACGGTTATTGAGTCGACTGATTGACGATTGGCTGTTGAGATTCGACTCATAACATCTCGGCTCTGAAGAAGACGAGACAGCCGAAACACTAGCAAATAAAGGCGTTGTAAGGGCTTCTTATAAGTGAATAGTCTTAAAATATGGTACAGGAATAGTATAAACCGTACAAGATTTCAGTTCGAGTAGAACGAATGGAAACGACAACCAAAGCTCTTGCCTCAGACAGGATCGATCTAAGAGGTGTTATCTTCAACGGACAGTATTTTTTCATTCTTCAAGACTGATAACATTCCTCCAAAGAAGAAAAAAAAAAGAAACATTAGTAACCCCTGTCAAATTAGGATTCCTGGTGGTCATACTCTACGATTTTCATAAGGGGTCTTCTTCAACAATAAGTGAAACTTCCGTTTTGCTTTAAAATAAGCGATATCCCATTCTTCATAATCCCCTATTCCAGAAAATTCTTTAAAAATTAGCACTAATAAGGCAGTACACCAATTTTAGCACACCTTAAGAAATTAGGCGTCATCATGGAACATGATCTGCAGTGGATTTTTCATGACGCCTAATTCTTAAACTCTAGGTGTTATCTGAGGTGACGCTCTTAATGTTCTAGTATGTTAAGGGTAGGATTCCGCCTCCTTCTTTTTCAAAGATTAGCCATGTTTGAAAGAACTTCTTTTCATTCTAGTTCCTTATATGATTTGGTCGCTTATCCCTATTGAGATCGTATTACCGCGCGATCGTCGATCGATTGATTGATTGACATATTCAAATCTAGGTTATTTAGGATAACTTTTGTACACCTCGCAAATAACAGCATGTCCTTTTGTGGTGAACAACCTAAAGAGGAATGTTTTTCGGAGTCTTTCCTTAATGTATACGATATGATTCTTGTCACCATCGTCACCGTAGTCTTCTCATTTCACCACGTTTTCACTTCTAGGTTTTCCAATATGGTGAGTTCTGCAATTTATATGTTATTATATGAAACCAGTGGCGCATTTTTAGGGGTAGATCAACCACGAGAGCTTTACCCTTTGTCCTTTATTTGTGTGAAACCGCAATTTTAATATGGCCAAGTGCCGAGCGATTAATCTTTTCGAAACCTACTGTTTTACTTGGATTTCAGGTAAAATCGTGCGTCTTAAACAAAAGTGTTAATCCGGAGCTGTTACGATTGGGTAATGAAATCAAAAGGCTGAAAGCAGAGTTGGCCACTATCTCTCCAATATGTATATATATATATATATATATATATATGTATATATATCACCTGTAGTCCCGTTGATAGTCGAGTGACTCGAGCGGGCGCCAGTAAATCCTCCATTTTTCCCTGTCGCGTGCAAGAGTAGCTCAGTGGGTTCTGCTCGCTTTAGGGAATCGTCGAGCATCATAACTTTCTTCTAGGCTTTTCGTGAAGAACTCTGACCATCGGGTCGGTGGTCTTCCTGCAGTACGTTTGACATCCCGAGGAATACAGTCACTAGCAGCCCTTGTCCATCGGTTATCATTCATACGCATTACGTGTCCGGCCCATCTTCGACTGTTTGACGTATAGAACGACATCTTTGATTTTCGATCGCTGACGTAGGTCCGATCTTCGGATCCCATCCCTTGTGTGAAACGGGGATACGCCTAGCATCGTCCTTTCGACTGCGCGTTAGATAACGATGAGTGATCTCTCATCCTGCTTACGTAGCGACCAGGCTTCTGACGCATAAGTTAGGGCAGCAAGAACCGTTGAGTCGAAAAGATGGGCACGGAGTCGGGTGTTCTTTGTTCTCTTCACTACATCCTCAGTGCTCTTGAAATCTTCCCAAGCCGCTCGTTTCCTCCTGCTCCTGCGATCGTACTAAATCCTTTTCGAAACCCTGTTTGCTCGCACGGCTGTCCTTCGTCCAATGTTCTGTCAATCCTGTTTAGGATGAATCGAGTGAAAAGTTTGTAGACGACAGACAGCTAGCAGATTGGGCGATAGTTGCCTAAATGGTGTAGGTCGCCCTTCTTCAACAACAACACGGTCTTTCTGGTCTTCCACTGAGTAGGGACCTTGCATTCAGACTGGTAACGTGTGAAGAGAGCCAGTGTGCTTACGAGGACTGGCGGAAGGTTTTTCAGGTGTTCTGATCTTATCCTGTCCGGACCTGGTGCTGTTCGATTTTTCACCGACGAGATGGAATGTCGGATTTCGGAAGGGAGAACCGGTGGAACAGCATATCCATCCTCTTTTATTTCATAAGACGGGTGGTGGACGTGGCTACCGAAGAGGTCTGAGTAGTATTCGTGGATGATTTTCTCCATTGCCTTTCTGGACGCTGTTAGTGTTCCTTCTGGGCGTCGGAGTGCAATCATCTTGGTCTTGTAATGGGCGAAGCTTCGGTGGACTTTGCAAATGCTTTTCCTAGCCTCTTCAGTCCCATTTTGTGGTGGCTGTGGGACTTCGGTTTTTGAATTTAGCGGCTTTTTCGCCTTTGCGCGAGAAATAAAATGTTGCACGAAGGAGACGGTGGTCTGACCCCGTGTAAAATTTTGGGACAGCAGCGACATCGGTTAGGCAAAACTTCCTATTTACTATGATGTGGTCTATTTCGTTATGGTACTCTCCATTGGAAGATTCCCACGTCCATCGTTGCCGGTGAGGCTTCTGGAATTGCGAGTTACCATGGATGGTTTTGGTCGCCATGATAAACTCAGAGAGCCGCTCACCCTGTTCGTTCCATTCTAATCCTTGGGTCCCAATGTGACGTTCCTCAGACGATCTCCTTGGTCCGATCTTGGCATTGAAATCTCCAATGATGACCTTGAAGAATGTATGGTCTTCTCTGTAGAACCTCTCCAAGTCCATGTAGAACGCTTCGACTTCTTCTTCGTCATAGTTTGATGTTGGCGCGTAAACGACGAAGATTGTCAAAGCCGGTGTTGATCCACATC
>MQTX01000261.1:224494-248126 GCA_009735665.1 Angiostrongylus cantonensis | reverse complement strand
TATATAAAGTTGGAATTTGGAAGAGTAAAAGTTGGAAGATCTTCGTGAATGATGGATGAGAGAGAAAACATCGAATGTAAGAAATATTGGGATCCGCACAGTAGGCGTGAAGACGGGTCGTATAAAAATTTTTAAAAAATTCTCTTTCTTGTAAACAATTTGTATTCCACACCTTCTTTGTTGATGCTGGCCGAGTCGATTCTCCTGTGGTAGCGGGACTAGAGCGTTCTCACTGGTATTGCAGAGAGTGAGTCTTCCCCAAGCAAGTCTGATACCAATTTCTTGACATCGAAGTTATGAGAAGCTCGGTGAGCATTATTCGCGGTCGAACCGTGCTCATGGCTTCACTACTGTTGTGTTACGTACTCTCTTCTCTATATCCATATCCTTTTTTAGCATATGTATATAAAGCTAAAGCTTTAATAAAGCTCTTGGTGTTGATCAATCCTTGAGAGATGCGCCATGCGCTCGTATATTTATATATATGTATTTGCTTGATGAAATACTTAATTGTTTGTCAACCGATGCTTCTGAATTCTAATAGTTCAGTTGAATATCAAAGAATTTTGCATATCCTTCTTTCAGGTCTCAACTTACCACATCGTAGTGCTTCACAAGTTCGACGACGAATCGGAGTACTTTTTGATGCCTCTATTCTGAGTGGTCATGCTGACATCTCGTATTCAAAAAAGTTCGGACATATTTAAAGTTTATTGAGGATATATATATGTACTTTCATAATATATACGTGCGATTAATAGGAAAAGAAACCGTGTCGTAACATCTCTTTTTATTCCAAAAGAGTAATATTTTTTTTTCCAGTGTTAAATGGACCTTACAAGAAACGGAAAAGCTTCTTCAGCATTACAGGACTTTTGGTTTGTCGTACGAGTCTATTCGGAAAATTGGAAAAGTAGCTCTTTTATTGATCATCACCATGTTGCCAGGTTTTTTTTTCGATTCTTTGATTTAGTGTTTTGAAGCCGAAGATGTTTTAGCTCATGAATCGTCCCGCACACACTTGTCACAATCATATTCGAAGCATATTAACGCGTACTGGACCTGTCCCCGATTTTTACTGGAAAAGACTGTGGAGTGCGTTTGCTACGTTTTGATTTAGTTCTTAACACTGAGGACGATGCTTCCATAAATCAGTGTCCCATATTTAGTTCTCATCATGAAACACACACTGTTACCAACTGAGCAAAAATTCGAGCACATTATTTGTAAAGCTATTCGTAGAGGAACGATAGAGGTATTTTTTAAATTTTGCATCCCTCTTAATGACGAATCCTTCCCGATACTTCATGTCTTTGATTAAGGTCCATTATTATTGTTACGGGATAGCTTGTACTCCCAATTGTTTACCGCGTCATCGTGGCGTAGAGGTGTTTCTGGATGTCGGGCTGCGATGTTCAGCAAGGGGACTCATCCTTCCGCAAGGCCACCCAAGCTGAGAAGAAGTCCCGGGTTTCCATTAGGAAGCCCAGCTAAAAGTGAGCCAATACCAGGATACAGAACCGCCTTGGTAATCAAACTGGTCATATTGTGGGAAATCCCTCTGATCCACAAGGGCGGCTACTGTTGTGGTGAAAACCTAGGGTAGGCTTTGGCCTGGCTGACCTCAAAACTCCAGGGAACTATAATGGCGAAGCTAACAGAATGATGATCCCTGATGTCTGCGTTGAGGGACGGAACACGCCATTATCCTTTACGGGGGCTAACACCTTCACCACAAGATCATACGGGTCCTTCGTTTCGCCTGTCTCTCAGCTGGTTCTCTATAACAACTGATCGTTCTAGGATTTCTGTCAATACGATTCTGATATTCCGTGGCATAATATCGCGCCAAAAATGGTGTATTCTATTGAATTGGTCAAGGATGCGTGGTTCGTAGTGGTGTTTGGTTTTTTCTTTTTTTTTTAAGATTTTGTTCGTCACTTCAATTTTTCAGTGGCAGTTTTACTTTATTGCGTCGGGACTAAATTCTTGATATGAAAGCAACATTTATCCAAAATTCGCAAAACGAAATGTATCCAAAAATCATTACTCGTATTTCATGTTAGTCAGTGAACTATTGTTAACCGACATTTCGAGATTTCTTTTCAGCACGTAACAAGTTGGAGCTTCCACAACGCGTTTATTTCACGTTTTGGTGCTGTGGGACTGTAATAATCAAAGAAATGACGTTTCAGGCATAGCTTGCTGAGGAGACTTGCTAATGAGTTCAGTGAGAAAAGACGAGAAGGAAAATCTCGCCGAAAAAGTTGGTGTACTGCACTAGATAATGTATGCGATCTTTCTTTTGGAGGCTAAATTTTGAATTTTTTGCGCTTTGAGGATTTGAAAAAATGAAAGTGGAACGCAAAGTGGTAGTGTTTGGGTTTTTTTTTTTCTTCACCGATATCAAGTGACAACCAGTCATTGGTTGATTTATTTAGGTAAACATGAAATTTGTTGAAAAATTTACTTATCGTTATAAGTTATGTTATTTCTAGCCTTTTCAGATTTTCACTACTGTGCCTCCTATATCTTGTGAAGATTTCTCAAGGTTTTTGCGAATACTGAGTGATTGTACACCTGAAGATACGGCATATCACTTATGGAATCGAAGGCTGTTCGACTGTGACCTCATAAAAGCAAGGTAAGTCTCAATTGTCTCATTTTCTCAGTTGTTCCTTGAAAAGCGGCGCGTGTAGCGTAGTGGTCGGACCTGCAACATACATGGGATCGATCCCCGCGGTCCAGGCTCACCATGCCTTCCATCCCCGCTGGGTCGGCAAAAATTGGAGGAGAGCAACACTAGGTCAATATATTAGAAAGCTATCGCGAGTCATTATAACGATCAGATATGCATTCAGCTACCTTCAAAGATGTTTAGTGAAGTCGAACGCATGGCGCATCCCTCAAGAATTTATCAACACCAAGAACTTTATCCTTTTTTTTATTCCTGAAATGTCTTGGCCCTCATACTTAGATTCGACTTATTACATCGTCCTTAAACGTTTATTGAACTAGTCGCAAAATTGGCTGGCTTTGCATAAATTGTTACTCATCTGAGAATCTGAAGTGCCAAACAGCAGTTGCATATCCGATTCATAGTAGCCAGCGTTTAAGCAGATTGCTTAATTACATAGGTAGTTTGACGACTTGTCTCGACATGGCGTGTAATTATCAACAGTTCTTTCGTGCGATTTGTTGTCTTTCATAGGAGAGTTAAGATGTGTTCATTGGGCTGCAGCTTGAGGACCAGTTATCTTCTCTTGGTACTGGCATACTGAATGCTCATGGGCCGTTTTTTTTGGGATGCCGAAACAACTTGGTTCGAATATTTTTAAATTTTTTAACAAACACTCAGAGATGCTTCCAGGACGACAGAGTTTCCTTTGGCCGCAGCGGTCTAAGCAATTCGTCGACAGTTGGTTGACTGCGATAAAGGCCGTATCTTCAGAAATTAAACTACTTAAGGCAGTTGAAAACCTAGGATTCATAGCAGAGGAGATTGGCCTCGGGTTGAAACAACCAATTCTAGGTAGGGCCACCAAAAATAGAAGTGTCCGACGTTTTCATCCTTATGGATCAGCTAAGATAAACGTAAACTTGGTGTGTTTTGTTATGGCTAACCTCAATGCAGGAAACTACCAGAAACAGTTAAGCACTAACTAAATGTATCGAACAGTTCGCTAACATAGGGTTTCCAACTATCGTGAATGTTCTTGAGAGGTAGGGTAATGGAATCGTAAACCAAGAACTGGACCAGTAAACTTTATTGCGTTGTCGCAGTTACAGCAATCAAATTCTTCTATCGTACTGTGTTTCAATCTTACAAGTTTTCTCTGTTAGGTGAAAATAACCATTTTTGCTAACAATTAGATAAATAAGGTCTTATCTAATTATTTTATATTCTAATGGTAACATTAGCGCAGAAGTAGGCATATCTTCTTGATCTGTTTGATATTTGTTAGACCAACTAGTTAGCATCTTTTGTTGTTCGGTTATCATCATCACTTGTTTGACCCAGACGACTTTTAACATATGGAAGTATACGGTATCGTGTGTCTGACCGTTGAACGTCTTTGGAATTTAAATTTCTAACTTCATATGCTATCAGCGTGACACGAGATTCGCCTATCCCCCTATAAAAGCATTGCTTTTGATTATTTTGAGTATCGGTACTTAATCTAGTGCATATTTTTCCTTTACTGTTTCCTTTACTGTCTTCAACTGTAAATTTCCCATAACGCTTGACTGCTATCTTCATGAATTCTACGGCTGTCGTCAAGTTGTATTTCCAACCCAGTTACGCATGAAGTTCGGGGATATTCGTTGCCTGAAAAGACTGATTTTTTCCGTACACGGTATCGATATCAGCTAGCATTCGTTCCTAGCTGGCTGATGCGTAACGTCATGAGTATGCCACTTACGCTGTTGACATTCTTTTTCGTGCTATCTCGTGTAATTCTTCACCGGGTGTTCTTAAAAGTCAGTGTAAGTAATCTTATGGAGGGAGTATCGCCTCAACTTCTCGAACCTATATCTTGAAGTGGATGGTAACTTCATTGTACAATAGTAATATTGAAGGATTACAGGGATATATGAAAGGATAGAGTGTATTCGACTTTCAAGAATCGTTGGAGGTGATTGAATGCATATCTGGGCTTTACAATGACTCGCGTTGGCCTACCGAGGTATCGAGCCAGTGCTGCTATTCTTCCATACAAGTCGTACCAATATACCGACCCCGGAAGGATGAAAGGCTTGGTGTGCCCGGGACACGGCCATCAATTCCATCTGTATTGCAGGGCCCCTCCACCACTGCTCTGTACGTGCCTCACAGGTATATAGTATAATATTTTCTAATTGTTTGAGTCTTCGGAAACGGATGATTAGAATTAGTTTTTTCTTTAGAATTCTATGAGTAAGTTTCTTTTTTTTCACCGTTATTAACCTTTTCCAGAAAATCTGCTGCATCATTAACTGTCTTCAAAGTCGAATTTTTTTTATTGTTTACAGATTAGAAAAGGAAGGAATAGTTGGTTTTTACTCTGGTACCAGAGATGAATTAGGATATCTTTTTTCCAAGACGCAAGCTATACTTTGGCGCGTAAATCGCCTTCTTTTCCGACGTCTGAAGTTACCGTATCCTCTAAAAGGTTAGTTATTTCTACTTGTGATGTTTAAGACGATTATTTTCTGTAGAGATTCCTGTCACCTTTCACATTTTTATGCAAGGAGTTTTTGTTCTTGGTAAATGGATTTTAGTGTAACTTTTGCAAGTTCAGAGAGGACCCGAATATTGTCATTGGCGTACGACTACCAGTGCGGATTTTCGTTGGGCAATCAAGCGAGTAGTAGTGAGTACTCTGAGCATGAAAAACCGCTCCGTTATCAATTTAAGGCTTGTGTTTTCTCTGTTAACCACCTTACTTTAAATGAATGAATAATATATGAACTGAAGGTGTTTCACAAGTTTATTTCCATGACCCAGCACACAATTGACACCGGGCATTTCAGAACTTTAAACAGCAATTCCCACAATAGTTCCGTTTTAGCACCTTGATTTGAAGCATTGTGGCTTTCCTGTCTTACATCGAGAAACGTTCGTAGAGGCTTTAGTTGTTTATTCCGTCAATCATTTTGACGATTGGATTCCCCCCACTGCTCTCAAGAAATACGTAAGCTTTTGCCTTTTTGGTTGGTCGTTCTTTAAATTAGTTTTGAAGTTGGTTTTCCTTACAAGAAATTCCAGTGGTGTTTGGTGCATCTTAATTTTTCAGGTAGTGACCGAGGAAGTCCTTTCATTGTTCCCGACTAAAACGAATAATTCGGAGCTGATTCGTCAGAGCGATCTTGATGCCGCAGTGTCATTTCTGGATTTGGACGTAGCTTCTGAAACGTCTGGATCTGATTCTGATTTAAGCAATGAGGATATTGTTGGAGATCAGAGGTCAGCTACAAGTAGTATTCCTGTTCAGTCTTAAACTACAATTGCTAGTGAATTAACTTGAGTATCGGGTGCAAGAAAAGACTACTTTCTGAAAACCGTTCTCCTTCGCTAATCGCTTTCTCCATGTTGCTCATTTGTTGACCTATCATTTGTTGCCTTTTGCCGCTTATGTATTCATAGAGAAGAAACAACTTTGTATTGTAGGAAGCTCAGATGGTGGAGCCATTTCTATGAAATTGACGATATATTCATAAACGCTGTTTAAAAGCAATGATAAGTTCATAATGAATGAAATCAAAAGTCCAAATTTTTACTGAACATTCAAACAAACAACGTCTCAGGTGGTATGGATCCCTTCGTTAACTATAGGGTTACATATTTTTGTGGAATCAATGTCATTAAATTTATATCTGCGAACAGTCAAGGTGTTTAATCGCACCATATTTCCTTCCAAGAGAACCGTTCATACAGTTATCATTAGTGATTAGTATGAGATTTTTAAGTGGTTTTAATAGTACTACCGATGCATTCGATGATCTTCGCTAATTTGTGACATTACTCTTGTAAACCAACAGTAGGATCCACCACCACGGTGGTACCAAACTACTCGCATGGTGGCAAATCTCCCTCTGATCCACAGAAACGACGACTGTGTGTGGTGATGACGAAGTTTGGCAGACTTCGGCTAGGCTGGCCTCGATACTCCAGGGAATCACAATGGTCAAGCCATGAAAACACCGGAAAATTGGAAATTATGCTGGAACCCGCACAACCAGTGAAGGCGTGGCATCATGGTATCCAATATCTGTATAGGGTTCTACAGTAATTGTAGTACTTAAAACTATACATTTAGTGTTGATGTAATCGCTTGACGAAAAGCCGTCTTGTTGTACGATTTGTTAAAACTACATGTTTTTGTTTTTTTTAAGTTACGCTTTAGAAGCCGATCATTTTCACGACTTTTTTTTCAGCATCTGTAATCAATACTTCATACTTGATACTTGAATGGCCCGTCCTCACTGCTTGTGCAGGCCCATAATCTCCATTTTTCGGAGATTTGCAGGTTAAGCCATTGTCGTTCTGTGGATTCCCGAGGTCAGCCTGGTCGAAGTTTGCCCCAGATCTTCACCACCACGGGCGGTCTCAGCCCTTGTGGATCAGAGTGATATTTGCCACCTATGCGAATTTAACACCAGAACGGTGGTGGATCCTGGTATTAGTTATCTGTAATCAATAGCCTTACTTATATAATGAATAACGGAATTTAGGACACTGAACTAACTACACTACTTCAAATACTTGGATCATGGTAGTTGCAGTGAGAAGGTTGCTTTCGACTACACACTCAGTACTCTGGTTTGACTCAGCATTAGACCGTTCAAGCCTCCATCTCACCGTAATAGGAAAATCGGTAACAGACTTATCTGTGAAGAGTCCATTTAGATCCACTAAGACAATGCAACGTTTGAAATGGAATTGTTGCTAAAATATTTGTAAGAAAAATAGAAATGCAAATTCTGCATTGTTTTCCGAACAACCCAATAAAAACATGAAACTAAATCGCACTGACGATTTATTGTAGATAGAACTTGAATGAAACGTTTTTCTTGAAAGCAGTGATGCTTTGCTTGTTCAAATCCTATAGAATTAGCGATATTAAGAAGAGCGTCATGTCTTTTCTTACCTACTATTTTCTTCTGACGTCAATGTTGCTGCTAACGGTTGAATTGTACGATCGTTTCGAAAGCTTCAAAATCTCAACGAAAAAACGTAAGGTTTTCAAACATAGTTTAACATGAGGGTTTTCAAATACAAAGACCCATGGACGAGATTCAAAATCCACCATCATTTAATCTCGGCATGAAGAGTCAATATTTTTTTTCCTTTGGACTGATCATCTTACAGAGTCTGCTGTGAAATGTAATATTGATTAGATTCGTGCCAGCTGATATAGTACCAGAGTGAATGGTCTCCATGAAACAATACCATTGTATAAAAGGGATACCGCCTGAGGTTACTTCATTCAAGCGGTGTTCAACAGTATTCGGCTCAATGCGACTAGGAAGATCCACATCGGTAGAATTGAATTGGCGATAGATAATCGACTCGGACCATTCCTACTCTGAGGAAGACGAAAACGTGGAAACTTTATCTGAATAAACATTTCATATCATCAGGAATAAATATTTTTAATTATACTGTTTTCATTGTTTCAGTTTCAATTTTAATCGCTATAATGAATTATTGTATGGAATGCGCGGTTACCTAAGATGGCGGATCATAATAACGTACACTAAATAGCAGTAATATATATCACTTATACCAGTGGATCGATAGGCAAAGCCTTTTCTATAACACTTTGATGTTCTTGGCCCGATAAATGTTCTGGTCTTCGAAATATTATCATTTGCTGTCCGAAACCAGCAGTTCTGGCAAAAACATGAAATTAGGCGTCGTCCACTGTGGCTTGTGTGCTTGATGCTTGAATAGCCCGTCCTCACTAGTTGTGCGGACCCCAACATAATTTCCAATTCTCGGGGATTTGCTGGTGAAGCCATTGTGGTTCCCTGGAATTCCGAGGTCAGCCTGACCGAAGTCTGCTCCAGGTCTTCACCACCACAGGCATTCCCAGCTCTTGTTGATCAGAGGGAGATTCACCACAATGCGACTTTAATACAAAGACGATGGTGGATCCTGGTATTGGTTCACTCTTAGCTAGGCTACCTGATGGAAACGCCGGACTCCTTCTTAGCTTGGGAGTTTCTGCCAGGGGTGAGTCCCACGTTGCATATCGTAATACTACACCCAGGAACACCTCCCAGCTACAATGAGGTGGTAACTCGTTGGGGGCGGCATTGTAGCAGCTGAGCAAAATTAGGTGTCGTCGCGTAAGAGTTAGTAAGCTAACACAGGGTTACAATTTTATGAAAAGCTTCTGTCTTACCAGATAACTATGCTGTCAATTTGCTAAGCACGCAGGAATCGAAGGCTTAGTGTGCGCGGACCGAGGGATAGGGACGAAATGGTGAAGCACTGAAAGCTTCAGTAAACGTGTGAAATTCAAAAGTAGGCCATTCACGTTTTTGCACCTGTCATAACATCTTTGATAAATTACGCCAATGTTTGTTCCTCTAACTGTATGATGATTTCGATGCAGGGGTCCAAATGTTTCCCGGTTGTGGTTTACTCATTGATAAACTAATGACTATTGATTAAGTTCGATGTTGGAGTTAGTAAGAATCGGTAATCTTATCGAAATGAAACGAATAGCCCAGAAACGTTGAATGGTGCTTGTTTTTTCGGTGATTCGTAGAGAACTATTTATCACCTGTATCACCTGTGGTCCCGTTAATCGTCGAGTGACTCGAGCGGGCGCAGCCAGGGAACTAATTAGTAGCGAAGAAATATTATGAGGCGATTCGTTGGCAGGAGAAACGTGCAGCTAAACGCGCTACAAAGCAGTAACGCACTATATTCCTTATATAGTTGTGTGAGTTTGCAGTTAAGCTAACTGCTCGTCTTGGTCTCGAGGGCTAAACCGTCTTTCGGTACTCAGTGCTGTACTTTACAGCGAAGTACTACGGCAAAGTCTTTAGGGAATAGTAATGGTTCTAGAGTTGCTAGAAATTGGTGGAAATTTTCCCATTTCTGAAAAGTCCAATGGATAAATGTAACACCTTGTAGGGAACAACACACGCATTAAAAATGGTGAAAAATCTTGAAAGTTTATAGCGAGAGGAACATAGAGTAATTGGAGGGTAGACATCGAAGAGGAATTTGATCGAACAGTTCAAAATATCTAACGAAGCCAAATCGTATTTAGTGTGGGCATTGTTAATAAGAGCATCGCTTCCAAGAGTAGTTCAGTGGATCCTGGTATCCTTAGGGACTCGTTGAGCATCATATCTTTCTTTCAGGGTTTTGTTAAAGAACTCTGACCATCGATCGGGTGGTTGTCTTTCTGTTGTAAGTTTGACATTTGGAGAAATCCAGTCGCTAATTGATCTTTTCCATCAGTTGCCGTTCATACGCATTGCGTGTCCGGCCCACCGTACCTTCGACTGTTTGGCGTATAGAACAGCATCTTTGATTGTCGATCGTTGACGTAGGTCAGAGCTTCGGATTCCTTCCCTTACTTGTGTGAAACGGGATACTCCTAGCGTCATCCTTTCGACTGCGCCTTCGATAACGCTGAGATCTTTCATCCTACCTACGCTGTCGCTACGTAAGCAGGATGAAAGATCACTCAGCGTTATCGAACGCGCAGTCGAAAGGACGATGCTAGGAGTATCCCGTCTCACACAAGTAAGGGATGGGATCCGAAGCTCCGACCTACGTCAACGATCGAAAATCAAAGATGCCGTTCTATACGCCAAACAATCGAAGATAAGGTGGGCCAGACACGTAATGCGTATGAATGATAACCGATGGACAAGGGGTGTTAGTGAGTGGATTCCTCGGGATGTCAAACGTACTGCAGGAAGACCACCGACCCGATGTTCAGAGTTCTTCACGAAAAGCCTAGAAGAGAGATATGATGCTCGACGAGTCCCTAAAGCGAGGAGAATCCTCTGGGCTACTCTTGCACGCGACAGGGAAAATTGGAGGATTTACTGACGACCGCCCGAGTCACTCGACGATCAACGGGACTACAGGTGATACAGGTGATTTGAATCTAGGTGCGTTTTACTCCTATCCGCGAGAAGTGGAACCTTGCACGACCGGGTCGATGAACTGATCCCATGTAGAATTTTGGGACAACGGAGAAATTGTTCAGCCCACTTCAGCACAGCGATTAACCCTCTATCCACCGATTTATGTCGCGCTCTGATGCCTTGCGACCAACAGATATGAGATACCTCTATGAAGGAGACGTGGAATGGCAGCGTATGATATATAATGTTTGATATAAGCGTATAATCCATAAGGATGCTGAGATGTGAGCGAGACCCGATACTTCAGGTCTCTTTCGAACCCACAATTACCCTTCCCTAGGACAGACAAAGGAAGAGCCTCCTCTGGTGTAGTAAATAGCTAGCCTTTGCAAAACTTAGTTACGGTTTCGAAGCGCACCTGTTGTTCCGAGTTTTACTCATATCTCAGCATTTTAGTGGTTCTATTGTGTGTGTGTGTGTGTGTGTGTGTGTGTGTGTGTGTGTGTGTGTGTGTGTGTGTGTGTGTGTGTCCGTGTGTGTTCGTTTGTTTGTTTGTGATGTGTATGTATTTAAAGTGTGATTATTATGCGCATAGGATTTACTGACGACCGCCCGAGTCACTCGACGATCAACGGGACTACAGGTGATACAGGTGATTTGAATCTAGGTGCGTTTTACTCCTATCCGCGAGAAGTGGAACCTTGCACGACCGGGTCGATGAACTGATCCCATGTAGAATTTTGGGACAACGGAGAAATTGTTCAGCCCACTTCAGCACAGCGATTAACCCTCTATCCACCGATTTATGTCGCGCTCTGATGCCTTGCGACCAACAGATATGAGATACCTCTATGAAGGAGACGTGGAATGGCAGCGTATGATATATAATGTTTGATATAAGCGTATAATCCATAAGGATGCTGAGATGTGAGCGAGACCCGATACTTCAGGTCTCTTTCGAACCCACAATTACCCTTCCCTAGGACAGACAAAGGAAGAGCCTCCTCTGGTGTAGTAAATAGCTAGCCTTTGCAAAACTTAGTTACGGTTTCGAAGCGCACCTGTTGTTCCGAGTTTTACTCATATCTCAGCATTTTAGTGGTTCTATTACCTATGTGCTTTATTGACTTCACACCTTCAGGAAGTGTCCGTTTCAGCATATTTTCCGTTTGACTGTGCTGACTTGTTATTCTAGAATGATTTTCTTCGGAATCCAGCGAAATCAATAAGGAATGTGTTTTCCCACCTTGTGACTAGCATTCTTCCAAGAAGGGGGTAATCACCGGTAAGTACTAGTTTGCTATTTTTTGAGTTTCTTTTACAAAACCTATTTACCTTTCGACCGACGTCACGTCTCAGTTTAGCCGTGATGATATTACTGGCCGTGATGATATTACTGGAGGAGGCTGAACTCAATCATGTCATTGGTTGCCTGAAGATAACTGGAGAAGCTCTCGGAATTCAAAAAATAATAATAAATTCATGTTTGCTCAAAGGTGTTGGTCGTTTCGATGAGACCACAGCCACCAATTACACCAGTAAGAGAACAGCCCTCAAGCGGAATCCAGCGAAATCAATAAGGAATGTGTTTTCCCACCTTGTGACTAGCATTCTTCCAAGAAGGGGGTAATCACCGGTAAGTACTAGTTTGCTATTTTTTGAGTTTCTTTTACAAAAACCTATTACCTTTCGACCGACGTCACGTCATTTTTTCTCTCCGTCAGATACATGACAAGTGCAATCAGAATAGCGTCCATTTTCTGATTATTCGTCGTACAGTCTAGAATGATATCCCTTACACCTGGTTGTAGACTTTCTTTAAAAATCCTTCTATACTGACGTGAGTACTAAATCAAGTTATTATCAGTAACGGTAATTAGCTACGCAGAGTTGGCAGGGAAAAGGACGATCGTGATAATGAGTTCACTTCTGATTACGTCATCACGTCCATCTTCAGTTCATTTTATTTCGGTTACAACTATTTGTTTCGTTTGTTAATTCGACCCGAAATATTAGCCTGGTTGCCTCTTCCGACGAGGGTTGGTGAACCCGGATGGCGATAGATTCTGTGTTGTATTGCAGCGCACCCCTATCCTTAGCGCTATTTTCCCCCCACATTCTGATACCATGAAATATAGATTTCTTTTAATGAAATATGTAGCTGAGCCGATGGTTAAACGAGATCAGTAGTCTTCATTCTATTATTACAGATAAATACGAACATCATATTGCGCACAGAGTGAAGAGTAGTGTCGAATGAAGGTTTGAGGTGAGGATAAGGCGATAGGTGCATCGTCGTTGTCATAACAATAACGAGAATAATGCGTTTGCAATTCCTCTTCAACCTATGAGACAACAACAAAAAAAAAGATATGGTGAGTGTACAACTAAGAGATTACTAAACAGTTGACGTGCGTTTATTGAAATGTCTCGTACAGATCCTTGGTGTCGTACCAAACTTTCCGATGAGACGACGAGCCGAAGTTTAACACGCAACACACCGACTGCATATATGAGTACGAGCATTGTTGTGAACAACACTGTTGAGCCACTTCTGAACAAAGAATTTCATTTTTACTTGGAATTTCTAAGATAGTTAAAAAGCTCGAAATGGTCAGTAGCTGCTCCTATTTAGTGAAAATGTGTTCCATTCGAGGTGTCCAATTCTAGGCAGTTAATTGGTTGGTTTAAAAAGCCATTATACCGTCTGATTTTGGGTCATCATTTCGTGATAGGGTTAGGCTTAGTTTTTCGCCACCTCTCGAGAAATTCGCAATTTTCTATGCCATATCTAGTAATTTTGTGCAATTTCTCGAACCGTTTTGAGTAGTTTCTCAGAACGGATTTATTGCTTCCTTCATGGGAGTACAAAGCATAACGATTTCAACGTTTGGCAGTTTCTTGAAGATGCGCACATTCGATTCCTCTCGTAGTATCATCAAGGTGATTGATTACATACCTAACCAGTATTTTTAACCTCTCAAACAAATCTGATATCAATTCGGCTATCCCAGATTGATAAGCAGTTTGTTTATTTGGTGCACCCAGTCGAGCCACCGTCAAGGTGTATATCACAGGGTGTCACCTGTAAGCGCCATCGTTGCAGCGAATAGCAGTGATTTTTCAACCATATTGGCTGTAATACTAAGCAAGAAATCTTATTCGAGATGCTGACTTGTGATGGTAGCCACTATGCATAAGGAATTTGTTTTAAGATCAATATAACAGAACGAGGGCGCGTGTGGCGCAGTGGTTGGAGGCGCCACTGCGGCGCGCACGTGAAATGCGCCTATGGCCCATCAAACCTTCCATCCCTCCGGGGTCGACAAATTGGTTCCAGACTTGTCTGGAAGGATAGCAACACTGGCTCGATATATCGGCAGGCCACCGCGAGTCATTATAAAGGCCAGATATGCATTCAATCACCTCCAACGATACTTAATGAAGTCGAATGCATGGCGCATCTTTCAGGAATTGATCAACGCCGAGAGCTTTATCCTTTATCCTTATAACAGAGCGATTCTTACAACTTCCAATCACATTTCCGCTGTTCTGTTAGTAGTCAGATGGCATTTCACGCCGAATGCATTTGGTTAAAAAAGACCAACCAATTTCAAACTTAAACTATCATATTTCTTTTTATAATGGATTACAGCAAACGAAAGAAAAGCGGCTATAATCTGCAGGTTTTACCATGAAAGTGTGGGTCAGGCTATTCTGCAAGGTGAATTGCTGGGTTTTTGGAATGTGCGAGATGTAATTTTTCCTTCTATAATGCTGAGATATTTGCAAAACCCGGACCACAAGTGCCTGCGGTAGGGAACGAACGCGCTAATGTCCTTTCCGGGGGGTAACGCGTTCATCACCACACCATGCGGGTCCTTCGTTTCGCCTGTCTCTTAGCTAGTTCTATTCAACTTTCGTTAGATTTTCCGGTTAATGTTGTATTTTGTCCCCTTTTTACGTCAGTGCTGCTATTTCAGATAGAAAAGCAATTGACCACGTGAGATCCTGCCCAGCTTCACGCATTGCTATAAAAAATATGAATTTGGTTTTCGATGTCTTGGGAATTTCAGCTCCTAAGGTGTTCGAATTGAAAGAAATTTCTTTAAAAATATACATAATGTTAAGTTGTAGATTGAAATCATCCCTAAAATTTTCTTTATAAATTTTAATTTTAATTTATGAAGAGATTTTTGGAATAACTTTGACCTACAGCTTAACGCTCCTTTGACCAACTTTTTTTCGAGAAAATTTCTTTAATTATAGAAAAATTCGTTTATTTATTAATTATGATTTGGAAAATACTACGAACGAGTCATAGCCGTTGGATACATTCGATTTGTATTTTCGTCTACTTTGTTGACCGCTTTTCCTGGACGCAGTAGGCTACAGTTCCTCTGTGGACTTAACTTCCATCTCAGTATTGAAGCTTACAAATCGACAACATGCTACAAAATAAGCATCGCCTATTAAAATTATTTCCTTCCTTACGGCATCAATCTCTGGAACTCAGCTTAAACTCGATGAAAGACCACGAGTTCTATGTTTGTTCGACTATATATCGCCAAACATTTGATGCTCAACGAACCCCTTGAGTGAGCGAAACCCACTGGGCTACTCTTGCACGCGACAAGGGAAAATGGAAGATTTACTTGCGCCCGTTCGAGTCAGTCGACCATCAACAGGACTACAGGTGGTACAGGTGATATCACCAAAATATTCGTTACTTGAAGCAATAAAGATCGTATAAAAAGGGTGATAAAGACGATATTGGGCCAACGGATGAAAAGGGAGCATTAGGCAAGAGATGAACTTTACCTGAATTCTATTTTTTTGGTACCATGATAATAGGGGTGCGTGTGAAGCAGTGGCCAGAGGTGGCCTCCAATACACACGTGGAAAGGACAGCCGCGCCCGTGGCCCACCAAGCCTTCCTTCCCTCCGGGGTCGGAAAATTGGTACCAGACTTGTCTTGTCTGAGAAGATAGTACCACTGACTCGATACATCGGCAGGCCACCGCGAGTCATTGTAAAGGCCATATGTGCACTTAATCACCTCCAACGATGCTTAATGAAATCGAATGCATGACGCATCCCTCAAGGATTGATTCACACAAAGAGCTTTATCCTTTTATCCTTTAATAGTAATATTGTCAATAATAATAGTGAATAGCGATGACTGATAATAATAATTATTATTAGTATTGTTATTATTATTATTATTATTATTATGATAATCAATCCTGAGAGTGAAGTGAAACTTATGTTGTGACACCTATAGTGGAATCGGACTAAGAAAAACCTTTCAAAGCTTTTTTTTCTCGTATGTAATGGTCATACAGTAGTTAGCAACGTTGGTGCTAACCCACCTTGAAGGGAAACGTTGATGTCGTCATAATTCGTCCTCGAACACGTTTTTTCGTTGGTAATCCTACAAAAATCATATATAAGTAACATCCCGGTTCCTCTGTATAGAGTTTCAGGATATCTCTCTAACGGAAAATCTGTTCGGTAACCCTAAAAATAGCACCAGTCCTTCGAAAATCTTACTCAAATCTTGTCTAAGCTAATCTCTTTCTATCTAAATTGCATGAGTATGTGAATTTCCCACGAAAAATGGTTCCTTGTTCCTTTCACAGATTTGACAAATCCTGAACAATCTGAGATAGCTTTATGCTTTCTTGTTGTTGTATATGCTCTCATTACCACACCACTATTTTCGGATTAAGAACGTTCGAAACAGAGCCTTTACTTGATAGATGTTGATGAGGGTTTTCTTTTCACTGACAAACCGTAACCAATTTTTCAGCAAAACTGTATCCAATTATTAAATTTCACATACTTGCACATTTTTCCTAACTTTTTTACAAGCATAACACCACATAGCCTTGATGGGAGCACGGCAGCTGTCAGGCAACTAACAACTATCACGGCGGCGAATGTTCGTAAATGATACATTATCTGAAAAGGTAGTAGTTAAAATGGTGATTACGACGTTGCTAACGATGAGGAAGTACACATTTCAAACTACAAGAGGACAATTGTGATGAAAGCACTTAGCTATCTATAAAGTAGTTTAGCACGAAGCTCTCAACATTAGACGGATGAGGAGCCTGATGGGTTCGAAGCTCGGTCGAACCATAGGTAAGTTGGGCCGTTCACCTAATGAACTGGATCATTATCACTACGCTACCAACCTCATTTTCGAACTTCCGAAATTAAAATAAACGAAAATAAAAGCAAACCTATATTACAAACGTCTGCTGTTTTGGGTTTTGGAAGCGATAGTAGAAGATCCTGCGACACGAAATTTAAAGATCCAGTTTGCCTTCCTGATTTTTGACTTCGTACTTTTCTCATTAAATGGGGAAGAAACGGCCGTTTTTATAAAAATTTCTCTTCATGAGAAATTTATTCGGTTTATAAATCGGTTTATAAATGTTGTTCATTTTACTTTGCTTTCTCCTGAATACCTTTTACTGAGTATTTAGGCAAAAACTAAAGAAAACAGGCAACGACGCTGAGGGAGTGACAAGTCGACAAACGGAGAGTTCCACATTCATACGCGCAGAGAGCTATTACTGTGTCCCTTTGTCCTTTTTTCCCTTCAAAACTAAATCATGCGTTGAGAAAAAAAGTGAAAAGAAGAGAACGAAGACATAAACATTACGTTCTAGATGAATTCAAGAATTAAAAATATTTCCTCTATGAGGTCAGTTTATATAGGCATTGAAAGTGGGAGGAGTCAACGGAGGAATCGTAGGACACCCTGAGAACTTGACTCTTGCAGAATATTTTCTTTACGAAATCGTTGCCCACACCTACCACCTGGGAGTATCGGCGATCGAGAAAAGAAAGAAAACGATCATGCATCCGCTATTCGGTCAGTTCGAAATTTGCAGCGAACTGGTAGTAAAGGTGAAAGATAAAGGAAAACCACTGGAGGTCAACACCGTTGAAATTACAGAGGCATTCTTAAAAACCGACCACCGTTTTTCCAGATACAAATGATCAAAATTTTCTTTCATTACTAAGCTGATTCATGGTTGTTGTAAGACTTCTGGTCGGCTGAGGTTCAAGTGTCATCGCCTTCTTCGGAACCAGATGATATGGATGAGTATTATATAAAAAGTTGGTCCAGCTCATTTCTCTTGACCTCCTTACTCCCTTCAATCTTACCTACACGCCTCATCTCCTACATCAAACAGAAACAAGAAGGAAGTCCTGTTTAACAAATGAGAAGAAAAAAAATAGATAAACGTTTTGATTAAACATTCTTCCACTGAGCTAGCTGGCGTAGATCATTGTGTGGATTGTCGAAAACGAAGTTATATCCTACTCAATCAATTGTGTTTTAGATAATGATAAAACAAAGATCGTTATGGTTAATCCATAGTTCTCATTTTAGTTTTACAACGGGTTTAATTTACTGTGGTTTCATTTCTCTTGTGGCGCAATGGTTGGAGGCACCACCGCGGCACACGCGTGGAATCGATCCCCGCGCCCATGGCTCGCCGAGCTTTCTATCCTTTCTATTGGAGAATAGCGGCACTGGCTCGATACATCGGCCAACCACCGCGAGTCATTGTAAAGGCCAGATATGTATTCAATGACCTCCAGCGATACTTAATGAAGTCAAATGCATGGCGCATCCCTCAGGGATTGATCAACGCCGAGAGCTTTATCCTTTTTATCCTTTCATTTTTCCTATGGACTACAAGTGATTTCAAAGCAGTCATAGTTAATTTTAGAGAAGGAAATTTCGGAAGTAGCAGTACTGATCTCAGGAAGCAAGAAAAAACATGTCATGTCTAGAAATAGTTGTTAACACTCATTAATGTTGTTGCAAATTCCATGAGCAAAAGTGCTTAAAGGGAGTTCAGAGCGTATTCGGAGCAAAGAGTGAGCACACAAGCTAAATCTCACAAGTTTCGAAACTGAAGCGTTAAAGTGACCTGCAAAAATATTAAATATACAAATATATAAATATATAAATTTATAAATATGCAAAATACAAAATAAAGTGTGATAAATAAAATTATATAATTTTAAAAATTTTATAAATAATAACAAAAATTCAGATGCCTAAAATAAGAAGATTCTTGTAGAATCAAAATCAAATCGAAGAGAGAGGAATAGTTCACTAAAATATTATTTTTGCAGGATAGACTATGAGAGGTCCCACCACGATTCTATTTCTGTAGTATCAGTGTATGAAGTACTTTAGCTAAATTCCGGGAAGTTAGGATGTGATTCATAGTGCCGTGGTGAAATAGGATAAGTGGTTATTTCAGAAGGTGAAGCATATCGGATTTTCACTTCAGAAAGTGGCCTTCAAAATGTCAAATCTACAAAAAATAAATAAATAAGGTGATAAATATGAAAAATAATCTCTGAATTATTTTATTTGGCTATATTTTAACGATTATTAGAACTTTTTGCAGTAGATGGCAGGTTTACCAATGAACGTTTAGCCGACGCTTCAACGGCGTTCTCAACCCTGAACTAATAAAAGAAGCCTTGAATGAACTGAATGGATGATACTGTCTCCAGTTGACGACCAACTAGAGACAAGGATGGCGCCGGTACCGAACTGGTCTCAGTGCGGGTTCATTTCTTTCAAGAGATTTCTTAGATAAGTTGAAAGTACTTTGCTGGCACGTCTTGTAATAGTACCCAGGATCGACTTTCTATTAACCTCGGCATTGAATTATGAATTCGTCGTTTTCTCTCTCAGCAATCGCGAGGTTGTTAAACAGCATACGTTTACTTCCATACAGTAGCACACATACAGCACAACCGTGGCTGACGTTTCGGCAGAATCGCTTTCTTCAGAGCCTCGAAGGGTACACCAATACGCAACTTACTAGGTCAAACACTTCAACAGCACAAACAAAAAGATGAAAATCCGAGCGATAATTACAAGATCTACGGCTATGGAAGCAAACGTATGCTGTTTAACAACCTTGCGTTTTTTAAGAGAGAAAACGACGAATTCATAATTCAATGCCGAGGTGAATAGAAAGCCGATTCTGGGTACTATTACCAGATTTCTTAGATATTTTAACACTTCGAATATGATGGGTGATATGTATTCCATTATTTCTGTAAATAGGATGTTTTGATTGCATGTGAGACCTTCACGCTGTGATATACTCACTATTTAATTAATAAGCTTACACGAAGCCATCGCAAAATTTCGCATAGTTAGTGGCTTACCCAAATAAAAAAAAAGACATGTACGTGGTCAGCCGAATCGAACCACTCTGGATTTGATGAAGGTGAAGGCGTCTAGATGGTGGTCGAATAAGCGTTTTATAATAGCTTCGTGTTAGCTTAAAAATGAAAAGATACAATAATTTTTCATGCTCAGGTTAAATCAAGAGTTATAATAGGCGCCCAGTTTGCAAAGAACTCGCCCGGCAGGACAGCAGCACTGACTTGATGCATAGACAGGCTACCAAAAGTCGTTACGGAGATCGGATTGTATTCAATCGTTTCTACGAAACTGTATTGGTGTTGAGTACACGGTGACCCATTCAGGGATTGATCAACGCCGTCCATTTTAACCACCTCCTTTATCCTGCCCATATGTCGTACAGGCCAGAATACAATTATCACTTGTTTTGATGTTTACAAGTGTTACCCGCAAAAGTAGCAGGGATCAATAGTTGATTCGGTTAAAAGTTAAGAATTCCTTATCCTCTCTTTTCATTGGAATGTTAAGTGCTTGCTGACCCTATCTACTCTTCTTGAAATCCTAAAGTAGGAGTATGACGTTCCATGATCTTTACCACGTGAAGTTCATATGGATTGGTGGAGGGTTGTTCCCATGTGACTAGAATTTTTCCAGTAAGGCACCGATTTCCGTGATTAGTCTATCGTGATAGTATGGATAACTAAATTAGTAGCCCGGTTTAGTCAATGGAAGGCCTAAAATGTTTTTTTTTATAAATTTTCACTTTTATTTCATCATCACTTCTTATTTACATTACGTCGTTAACGATGCACAATCTTTGTATACTGCATGAAATTTTATTTCCAAGTGATATCTAGAAATAAAAGCTAAAGGATAAAGGATAAAGCTCGCGGCGTTGATCATTCCCTGAGGGATGTGTCATGCATTCGATTTCATCAAGTATCGTTGGAGGTCATTGAATGCATATCTGGCCTTTACAATGACTCGCGGTGGCCGGCCGATGTATCGAGCCAGTGCTGCTATCCTCTCAGACAAGTCTGGTACCAATTTGCCGACACCGGAGGGATGGAAGGCTTTGTGCGCCATGAGCGCTGGGGTCTATTCCACGCGTGTGTCGCAGTGGCGCCTCCAACCACTGCGCTCACACGCGTCCTCATTAAATTAAACGATATACAACCATAATAGTGCCGAGATATTTGCAAAACTCCGGAACGCAGGTGTCTGCCGTGGAGAACGAACGCGCTGTCACCCTTTCTGAGGGCTAACGCGCTCACCACCACGCCATGCGGGACTAAAAAGTATAGTAGGCAGAAAATGAACGTGTAGGAATATGCTTCTGAAATAGTGATTAGATTGGGAAGCCTTTGTCTACTTGAAATGCGGTTGAAGATGTTAGACACTAGGCTCTTTGAGACAATCTGAATTCGATAAAGGTTGTAGGAATTGCAACATCAAATATGACTGCAGTCCCTGCAATTGCACTAAAGGCAACATAACCGGAAACGTCACCCTATATTGTCAGTTCCGACAAGGATTAATAGAAAAGCACTTATTTTCGTCGTTTGACCTGAAAAAAAACTTCCATTAGTCACGTATTGGTCCACTAAACTTCACCGCACACCCTTTTTTTGTCGTGGACACATTAGGCTTCGGCATTGAGAACGAGTTCTGACAACTAGGTCCAATCACGATGGCTAATGTTATGGTAACAAATTTTTTAAGTGGAAAGATAGGTAACAAACACTGGAGTCAGTTAATTTTTGGCGAAACGATAAGATGTTTAAGGGCTGTGTGAACATAGCCTTTTTTCAATATTTCATAGTATTCGATTAGCCTCGGCATTAGTTCTTAAGAAGTGCTTCTGAGTTTAGGTGACTTCTCGCTTCATGTGTTTCGGTGGCTTCGCTTTTTTTCGAAGCTATTTTCGTTTATTACGAAGTAGGACCACCCCGTCAGTTTTGAAGAGAAAATGACAAATACGGTAGTACAACTAGTGGATGCTCCCACTTCTTCAAAAATGAATGAAAACATCCTTGGAATGGTTAAGTCGCCGGAATGTTTATAGAACTATGTTTTGGTTATCACAGGATTTATCGACAACAGTTCATAAGAACAGAACTAATTCATCATATTTCTTTGCCTTGAATGCTCTTGAAGAATTCTGATAATCTAATCAGTAGTCTTCCCGCAATGCGCTTTATATCCAGTAGGATCAGGAATCATGGGTACTGATGTAAGCTTCTTCAGGCACGTTCCATAGTCCAATCTTAGCGCTGAAGTTGCTATTGATGAACATCTATAAGGCAAGTTTTTAGATGCTTAACTTTTCGAAATCAGTATAGAATTCCTCGATCTCCTCTTTGTTGTAGCTCAATGAAAGGCTCTAGAGGACGAGCGTAGTCAAAGCTGGTATTAGTCCACGTCTTTTTGGCTGTGAACGTCCTATTCGACTATTTAGTTGTTTAAATGATGTTCAAATGAGGGCATCAAGGTCGTCAACTGCGCAATTGTCATATGTTTTGAGGAACTGTTTTCCTGCCGTACAACGGCATTAAATGGGTGAGCAGTACAATGACGTCGTAGCTAATACGGCGTACGGCGAGGAAGTTCGCAATAGAAAGTTCAGATGTCGGAATGCGTGTGCTGTAAGTACAGATCGTCATCATAGCACTTCCACAAATAAAGAGATAAAGGATAAAGTATATGGTAAGGAAGATAAAGCTCTCGACGTTGATCATTCCTTAAGGGATGCGCCATGCATTCGACTGAGGTCCCACCACGATTCTATTTCTGTAGTATCAGTGTATGAAGTACTTTAGCTAAATTCCGGGAAGTTAGGATGTGATTCATAGTGCCGTGGTGAAATAGGATAAGTGGTTATTTCAGAAGGTGAAGCATATCGGATTTTCACTTCAGAAAGTGGCCTTCAAAATGTCAAATCTACAAAAAATAAATAAATAAGGTGATAAATATGAAAAATAATCTCTGAATTATTTTATTTGGCTATATTTTAACGATTATTAGAACTTTTTGCAGTAGATGGCAGGTTTACCAATGAACGTTTAGCCGACGCTTCAACGGCGTTCTCAACCCTGAACTAATAAAAGAAGCCTTGAATGAACTGAATGGATGATACTGTCTCCAGTTGACGACCAACTAGAGACAAGGATGGCGCCGGTACCGAACTGGTCTCAGTGCGGGTTCATTTCTTTCAAGAGATTTCTTAGATAAGTTGAAAGTACTTTGCTGGCACGTCTTGTAATAGTACCCAGGATCGACTTTCTATTAACCTCGGCATTGAATTATGAATTCGTCGTTTTCTCTCTCAGCAATCGCGAGGTTGTTAAACAGCATACGTTTACTTCCATACAGTAGCACACATACAGCACAACCGTGGCTGACGTTTCGGCAGAATCGCTTTCTTCAGAGCCTCGAAGGGTACACCAATACGCAACTTACTAGGTCAAACACTTCAACAGCACAAACAAAAAGATGAAAATCCGAGCGATAATTACAAGATCTACGGCTATGGAAGCAAACGTATGCTGTTTAACAACCTTGCGTTTTTTAAGAGAGAAAACGACGAATTCATAATTCAATGCCGAGGTGAATAGAAAGCCGATTCTGGGTACTATTACCAGATTTCTTAGATATTTTAACACTTCGAATATGATGGGTGATATGTATTCCATTATTTCTGTAAATAGGATGTTTTGATTGCATGTGAGACCTTCACGCTGTGATATACTCACTATTTAATTAATAAGCTTACACGAAGCCATCGCAAAATTTCGCATAGTTAGTGGCTTACCCAAATAAAAAAAAAAC
>MQTX01000261.1:182925-224477 GCA_009735665.1 Angiostrongylus cantonensis | reverse complement strand
AAGAAAAAAAGACATGTACGTGGTCAGCCGAATCGAACCACTCTGGATTTGATGAAGGTGAAGACGTCTAGATGGTGGCCGAATAAGCGTTTTATAATAGCTTCGTGTTAGCTTAAAAATGAAAAGATACAATAATTTTTCATGCTCAGGTTAAATCAAGAGTTATAATAGGCGCCCAGTTTGCAAAGAACTCGCCCGGCAGGACAGCAGCACTGACTTGATGCATAGACAGGCTACCAAAAGTCGTTACGGAGATCGGATTGTATTCAATCGTTTCTACGAAACTGTATTGGTGTTGAGTACACGGTGACCCATTCAGGGATTGATCAACGCCGTCCATTTTAACCACCTCCTTTATCCTGCCCATATGTCGTACAGGCCAGAATACAATTATCACTTGTTTTGATGTTTACAAGTGTTACCCGCAAAAGTAGCAGGGATCAATAGTTGATTCGGTTAAAAGTTAAGAATTCCTTATCCTCTCTTTTCATTGGAATGTTAAGTGCTTGCTGACCCTATCTACTCTTCTTGAAATCCTAAAGTAGGAGTATGACGTTCCATGATCTTTACCACGTGAAGTTCATATGGATTGGTGGAGGGTTGTTCCCATGTGACTAGAATTTTTCCAGTAAGGCACCGATTTCCGTGATTAGTCTATCGTGATAGTATGGATAACTAAATTAGTAGCCCGGTTTAGTCAATGGAAGGCCTAAAATGTTTTTTTTTATAAATTTTCACTTTTATTTCATCATCACTTCTTATTTACATTACGTCGTTAACGATGCACAATCTTTGTATACTGCATGAAATTTTATTTCCAAGTGATATCTAGAAATAAAAGCTAAAGGATAAAGGATAAAGCTCGCGGCGTTGATCATTCCCTGAGGGATGTGTCATGCATTCGATTTCATCAAGTATCGTTGGAGGTCATTGAATGCATATCTGGCCTTTACAATGACTCGCGGTGGCCGGCCGATGTATCGAGCCAGTGCTGCTATCCTCTCAGACAAGTCTGGTACCAATTTGCCGACACCGGAGGGATGGAAGGCTTTGTGCGCCATGAGCGCTGGGGTCTATTCCACGCGTGTGTCGCAGTGGCGCCTCCAACCACTGCGCTCACACGCGTCCTCATTAAATTAAACGATATACAACCATAATAGTGCCGAGATATTTGCAAAACTCCGGAACGCAGGTGTCTGCCGTGGAGAACGAACGCGCTGTCACCCTTTCTGAGGGCTAACGCGCTCACCACCACGCCATGCGGGACTAAAAAGTATAGTAGGCAGAAAATGAACGTGTAGGAATATGCTTCTGAAATAGTGATTAGATTGGGAAGCCTTTGTCTACTTGAAATGCGGTTGAAGATGTTAGACACTAGGCTCTTTGAGACAATCTGAATTCGATAAAGGTTGTAGGAATTGCAACATCAAATATGACTGCAGTCCCTGCAATTGCACTAAAGGCAACATAACCGGAAACGTCACCCTATATTGTCAGTTCCGACAAGGATTAATAGAAAAGCACTTATTTTCGTCGTTTGACCTGAAAAAAAACTTCCATTAGTCACGTATTGGTCCACTAAACTTCACCGCACACCCTTTTTTTGTCGTGGACACATTAGGCTTCGGCATTGAGAACGAGTTCTGACAACTAGGTCCAATCACGATGGCTAATGTTATGGTAACAAATTTTTTAAGTGGAAAGATAGGTAACAAACACTGGAGTCAGTTAATTTTTGGCGAAACGATAAGATGTTTAAGGGCTGTGTGAACATAGCCTTTTTTCAATATTTCATAGTATTCGATTAGCCTCGGCATTAGTTCTTAAGAAGTGCTTCTGAGTTTAGGTGACTTCTCGCTTCATGTGTTTCGGTGGCTTCGCTTTTTTTCGAAGCTATTTTCGTTTATTACGAAGTAGGACCACCCCGTCAGTTTTGAAGAGAAAATGACAAATACGGTAGTACAACTAGTGGATGCTCCCACTTCTTCAAAAATGAATGAAAACATCCTTGGAATGGTTAAGTCGCCGGAATGTTTATAGAACTATGTTTTGGTTATCACAGGATTTATCGACAACAGTTCATAAGAACAGAACTAATTCATCATATTTCTTTGCCTTGAATGCTCTTGAAGAATTCTGATAATCTAATCAGTAGTCTTCCCGCAATGCGCTTTATATCCAGTAGGATCAGGAATCATGGGTACTGATGTAAGCTTCTTCAGGCACGTTCCATAGTCCAATCTTAGCGCTGAAGTTGCTATTGATGAACATCTATAAGGCAAGTTTTTAGATGCTTAACTTTTCGAAATCAGTATAGAATTCCTCGATCTCCTCTTTGTTGTAGCTCAATGAAAGGCTCTAGAGGACGAGCGTAGTCAAAGCTGGTATTAGTCCACGTCTTTTTGGCTGTGAACGTCCTATTCGACTATTTAGTTGTTTAAATGATGTTCAAATGAGGGCATCAAGGTCGTCAACTGCGCAATTGTCATATGTTTTGAGGAACTGTTTTCCTGCCGTACAACGGCATTAAATGGGTGAGCAGTACAATGACGTCGTAGCTAATACGGCGTACGGCGAGGAAGTTCGCAATAGAAAGTTCAGATGTCGGAATGCGTGTGCTGTAAGTACAGATCGTCATCATAGCACTTCCACAAATAAAGAGATAAAGGATAAAGTATATGGTAAGGAAGATAAAGCTCTCGACGTTGATCATTCCTTAAGGGATGCGCCATGCATTCGACTTCATTAAGTATCGTTGAAGGTGATTGAATACATATCTGGATTTTACAATGACTCGCGGTGGCCTGCCGATGTATAGAGCCAGTGCTGCTATCCTCCCAGACAAGTCTGGTACCAATTTGCCGACCCCGGATGGATGGAAGGCTTGGTGGGCCATGGGTGCGGGGACCGACTCCACGTGAGTGTCGCAGTGGCGCCTCCAGCCACTGCGAAACACGGCCCCCCCCTACTTCTACAAATAGGTATCCAAAAATGCTCTTAAAATCGTAACAGCCTTTCAGGCATTTATATCCCTTGCTACACCATAGTTTCACAATAATGAAACGTATTGACTAGTAAAGTAATAGCCTATTCTGATAATGACCATCAAATAATTCGATTGGATACGAGAAGAGGCTCGATATGTCCTTGCAGCATGCTGTACTATTCCCATCTGCTCAACTTATACGAAGGCAAGCAACACTACACTTGTATGAAAGACGTCGTTTAATTTAAAACCGGTTCCCTTCAACCTTGATGTAACTAATCAATCAATATGTATTTTTCCTTATTCTCTCCTTGGATTTAAAAAAGAAATGAAGGACATATGCGAATAGATGATGACACAAATATCGACCTCGTGGAAGCTTGTCAAGGAAAGAATACATATTGATTAATCAGATCGAGATTAAAGGAAAGTCGGTTTTGCAATATTTTATGCTCTTTGCTTGTTGGTAATGACTTCTACACGGTAGATTGTCCGGAAAAACAAGGTGTTATCAGTGAACGCTAGAAAAGATGAAAGGATAAAGCTCTAGCCGTTGATCAATCTCTGAGGGATGCGCCATGCATTCTACTTCATTGAGCATCATTGGAGGTGACTGAATTCATATCTGACCTTTACAATAACTCGCCGTGGTCTACCGATGTATCGAACTAATGCTGCCATCCATCCAGACAAGTCTGGTACCAATTTGCCGACACCGGAGGGATAGAAGGCTTGGTGAGCCACCGGCGCTGGGATCGAATCCACGTGTGTATCCCAGTGGAGCCTCCAACCACTGCGGCACATGCTGCCGTCACCGGACGTTATCACCGGACAATCATTGCATCCAACATCAACATCCTGCATAAAATGGCTTCGCCGGGTGAGTATGGCTCATTCGAGAGAGATGCTCCACTGAGGAAGAAACCGGTTGAAGGCGCGACTACGACGCCACCTCGAGAACACGAACAACTGTGGACCACCGACTTGGACCACCGGCTCTCATGAAGATGAATCCACAGAAACTTTAGCAGAATAAAGGTTATGTATCAAACTCGTGTAACCTTATGAAGGAAAGAATACACGTTGTTTTATTTTATTTTACTTTATTGTATTTTATTTTCTGTTTTGTTTCATAGAGCTCTGTTGTGGAGATCCTTATAGATTTTCCAGAGTAGACGAATTTATAAGAGGTGGTATTTTCTAGTCACTGACTGCTGGCTTTTTGGTTAAACAGCGTGCTGGAAAAACAATCTACACACGCATAAGCAGATCTTCAGCATAAATTTGTATGGGAACTGAACACGGAAGGTGAAATCTACTCGATGCATCAAAGAGAAAGGGAGTTCAGCCCTGAACCGAACCGCACCTTCAAGCCAGTATATGAATCTTTTTAATCAACCAAATCAACCCCTGTTTACCAACTGGGAATGTTTCTCACCGAAATGATATTAACCGGTACTATGGGGCTCAATTTCAAACTGCAAAAAATATCCTAATGAGCATTGTAAAAAGGAAGCATATCCGTTGATCCGTTTGGGCGCCGTTTTTATCTAACGAAATGGACTCGATCCCAAATAGCGCGGAAGTAAAAAGTGAATGTGAGAAGATCAAAACTTGCACCGAAATGCCCAAAAATTATACGTCGAAGGAGTAATGGCACAAATCATAATGGTGATAGGCATAACAGCAATAGTGATGTCTGCCATTATGAGCAAAGAACAAACAATCCGGGTGGATGGTTCGACTCCACCCCAGGTCCATTAGACCTGTCATTCCTTTGGGGTATGAAATCGAATATCCGATCCACCTGGGAACGAATTATCACGTCTTTCTGAGAATTCAAGGGATAATCTGCAACATTCAACGACATTCATATGAAGGGCTTAAGAATCCTCAAGCAGTGGCCAAAAACCTGCAAGTATTCCGAAGATTTTCTATGATACTCGATAGGTAGAAACATATCGAATAAAAGAAGAAGTGGTGGAATCTGCAAAACATATGATGTCGGCTCGCGTAAAGAATTACGGCAAACACTTCTTTGCGACTATTTTTGTGGTGAATGTATTCTTTCGATGAAACTAGCGTTCGCAGAAAACGTTCTATGAATATTGAAAGAGTCCACCTTAGTGGTGTTTTACAACTGATTCATGAAAAGAACGGGAACCTAGAAAAATGAGACAAAAGGGATCGTAGTTGATTGGTCCGTTATGCCTTTTTTTTCTGTTAAATTTCTTAACAATACAGTAGCGATTAGGTTACAGCAGATCTACGTCAGGAAAAACATGAGACGCTTCATTGAATGAACGGTAACGCATTCGTCATTGCCCATTACCTGAGATGACATACCAATGCATTCGCTCTATTAAGAATCGTGAAGGCGATTGAAAACATATTTGTCCTATAAAATTACTTACGGTACACTGCAGATGCATGAACGAAGTGCGGCTATCCTCCCAGATAAATGCAGTGCAATTGGCTCACCCTTTAGAAATGCGATGCTTGGCGAGCTCGTGGCGCATGATCGAACAAAAAATATGTACACGTGTTCCAGGGCACATTCTTAAGTACTTCAGTGCATTCACGATCAAACCCAAATTTGGATACTAAAGGTCGGAAATATACTAAAAAAAAAACTATAACCTCAGCTTAACTGGTCGCAATGCCGATTTGGGCTCCTTATATCAAATTCGTTTACGAGTGATTGCTGATGACGCTGGTAGGTAGAGAACTAGCTGACAGAAACGCAGAGCAAGGGCATCCGTAACTCAGTGTGTAATGCGCAAGCCCCCGTAAAAGGAAATCGTAGTTCGATCTGGCCCGTGGTCTAAGTTTTGCGAATATCTCAGCATCGTTGTAATTATACTAAAACAATTCTTGAATGCCGATTTGGGCTGCCCAGATCGATCAATTCTACTGACGGGTGATTGCTGATGGCGCTGGTAGATAGGGATCTAGCTGAGAGAATGGGAAACGAACGACTCGCATGGTATGGTGGTGAATGCTTTAGACCCAGAAAGGGTAGTAGTGCGCTCGTTCCCCACTGCAGACACCTGCGGTCCGGAGTTTTCCAAATTTCTCGGCACTATTGTAGTTGCATTTCACTACCCTCTCTTGAAAAATTGTGGTCGGCAAAAAAATAAAAAATCAAAATTAAAAGAATTTCGTCAATTTTTATTTGCTGCGTATTAATTGCTAAAGGCAGGGTATTATGTGATATATAATCACAATGTTGCTGAAATATTTTTACAAAACTCCGGACCACTGGCGTCTGCGGTGGGAATCGAACACTCTATTAGCCTTTCCGGAGGCTAACGCGTTCACCACCACACCATGCAAATCCTCGGTTTCTTTTTAAATGAATTGTTTCCAAAGTCATTATTCGTTTCCATTTCGTAGGAAAAGTGCCTTTTCGTCGTTTCAATAATCGGTCAAAAAAAAAAACAAAGAATCCTACGAAGATACGAGCAAATATCGAATACACATGATAGAAAGTGTAAATTTAGTTACGAACAAATGATTACGAAAAAACAGTTAAAACAACAGTCATGTGGAGTCACTCCAAAGAATGTTAAGAAGCAGTTGTTTCACTGTCTTTCCTTTCTCTTTGGAACCAAGTAGCCGTGATGTGCGCATAACACTGACTTTACTTCCTTCTTACTTGAATGGCTCGTCCTCACTGGTTGTGCGGGCCCCAGCATAATCGTCACTTCTTGGAGATTTGCTGGTTAAGCCATTATGGTTCCCTGGAGCGCTGAGGTCAGCTTGGCTAAAGTCTGCCCCAGTAACACTGATTTTAAGACGGATATTTATAAAATAATGCAAACGAACGAGTGGTTTTTATGAGAAAACAAAAAAATCATAGTAGAGAATGATATGATCCTTTTATTACAAAAGAAATTAAAATCTCATTAAAATTTTATCTGATTCTTGCAAGTAAAGTGATATCTAGGACCTAGATCCATTCGGTACAATATCCTAACGTGCATTCAACGCGGATCAAAGGCCGCGTGTAGCGCAGTGGTTGGAGGCGCCACTGCAACACGCACGTGGAATGCGCCCATGGCCCACTAAGCCTTCCATCCCTTCGGGGTCGGTAGATTGGTACCAGACTTGTCTGGAAGGATAGCAGCACTGGCTCTATACATCAGCCGGCCACCGCGAGTCATTGTAAAGGCCAGATATGCATTCAATCACCTCCAACGATACTTAATGAAGTCGAATGCATGGCGCATCCCTCAGGGATTGTTCAACGCCGAGAGCTTTATTTATTTATACGAAATTTCGGAACAGGTTTTTTTTGTAGTTTCTGCTTTTTTCCGAAAACTTTAACCAGTTCCTAGTGAGTTTAGTAGATCTTCAAATTGTGAAAGAAAATTTGCTGTTTGATTATCGGTAGTAAAGCAATCGATGGGACCTTGCGGAACAAGAAAAAACTCTTGCCTTGATCAAGCCCTTCGGGATACACCATGGATTCGATTTCAGCAGGTATCGTTAGAGGTGACTGGATGAATATCTAGCCTACACAATGATATGCATGCAAGAACAAGCCTACGGATATATCAAATCAGTGCTGCTATACTCCCTGACAAATTTGGTAGCAATTTCTCGACCCTGAAGGGATGGAATGCTTGGTGGATGAACCTCGGATGAGGGATCGAGCCTGTTTGTATTGCAAAAGAACCATAACCACTACGTTCCACACACTTATCGAACAATGTTTTTCTATAATTAGTGAGCTAGCTCAGTAACATTTCAGTAGCCACTAGAATTTTTTTCAATAATACCTGTCATCTGTCCTCGTATTTTCCTGCTAGCCTCTGTAATTTTCTTGTTAGAAGTTTGAATGGACCGATAGTATTCCACACAGATGTAAACAGCAAGCGAAAGAAATGAAAACTACTACTCGATGGTCCCGATAGTCGCTTTGGCTTCCTCGTCCAGAATATAGCATTAGCAACAGTAAGCATATAAAACCTTCGATCTATCACGATATGGTCTATTTTGTTATGTCGCTACCGTCTGATAGACAGCATTGGAAGCTGGCAGGTTTCTCGGAGCTATCTGTTACCATGAATGATAATTTCTATAACGCCAAAATCAGATAGCCTTCCAAATCTTCTGTTTTATTCCAGTCATAGATTTTTGATGAAAACTTCATGTCGGTTACTAAAAAACTCCAGGCTTTTATAGAGCAGAAATGCCAAAAGATTAGAATCAAAATGGATACAGAATCAGATTCACAGTAGTTGTGAATCATGTAGTAGCCGTGCCGAGAGTCCATGCCATGAGTACAGCCGTGCTGAGGACATGGCCCGAATTTGGCGTAACCTCGCTATCTTATCTGATCTAGAGATGGAAACCACTTGATGGTCACTTGGTCCCTCTTCTGTGTGTACCAACTACTCTGGTAAGATCCATCTTTCTACATCTAGCCAAGGCGAAATTGGCGAGCATATCATACCCGGGTAAACACCCATTGGTCTTAAACTGGTTTTTAGCAAACTGTTCATAATTTTTCAATAACTAGAACACATAAGAGCTTGAAAAGCTGATCGAGTTGCACAAGAACTTTGGTCACCTATCCTAAAAAAGCATGTGCTTTTCCAAAAATGTTAGTTGGCTGTTAACGTTGTTTAGAATAAATTTTCCAAAGGAGGACAAACAAGATACTTACTTACTTGGAAACGTGGATACTTGGATACTTGGACGGTCCGTCTTCACGAGTTGTGAGGACCTCAGCACATATGTCATTCGTTCCTTTCTCTCGCAATCGTAGTGTATGGTGGTGGTCTTATTTGGGTATGGTAGCGCTTGCGAGTCTCATACCGTGATCTGTAAAACAACTGCAGCTGCGAGTACAGCTGGTTAACTTTGTTTACGAACACGTCCGCCCAACGTGTAGGTGGTCGCCGAAGGGGACGTTTGCATTCTCTTGGAGTCCACTCTACTGTTCTTTTGTCCATCTGTCGTCTGTTCTTCTCATTATGTGACCGGCCCACTGTTTCGCTTCCAGTCATAGATTTTTGATGAAAACTTCATGTCGGTTACTAAAAAACTCCAGGCTTTTATAGAGCAGAAATGCCAAAAGATTAGAATCAAAATGGATACAGAATCAGATTCACAGTAGTTGTGAATCATGTAGTAGCCGTGCCGAGAGTCCATGCCATGAGTACAGCCGTGCTGAGGACATGGCCCGAATTTGGCGTAACCTCGCTATCTTATCTGATCTAGAGATGGAAACCACTTGATGGTCACTTGGTCCCTCTTCTGTGTGTACCAACTACTCTGGTAAGATCCATCTTTCTACATCTAGCCAAGGCGAAATTGGCGAGCATATCATACCCGGGTAAACACCCATTGGTCTTAAACTGGTTTTTAGCAAACTGTTCATAATTTTTCAATAACTAGAACACATAAGAGCTTGAAAAGCTGATCGAGTTGCACAAGAACTTTGGTCACCTATCCTAAAAAAGCATGTGCTTTTCCAAAAATGTTAGTTGGCTGTTAACGTTGTTTAGAATAAATTTTCCAAAGGAGGACAAACAAGATACTTACTTACTTGGAAACGTGGATACTTGGATACTTGGACGGTCCGTCTTCACGAGTTGTGAGGACCTCAGCACATATGTCATTCGTTCCTTTCTCTCGCAATCGTAGTGTATGGTGGTGGTCTTATTTGGGTATGGTAGCGCTTGCGAGTCTCATACCGTGATCTGTAAAACAACTGCAGCTGCGAGTACAGCTGGTTAACTTTGTTTACGAACACGTCCGCCCAACGTGTAGGTGGTCGCCGAAGGGGACGTTTGCATTCTCTTGGAGTCCACTCTACTGTTCTTTTGTCCATCTGTCGTCTGTTCTTCTCATTATGTGACCGGCCCACTGTTTCGCTGTCGATGTATATTTTCCTGGATCTCGAAGATGTGACAGATTTTGGAAGTCAGAACCTTGAATTCCGGCTAGATAAGTGTAGAAGAGAATATATAATGTAAAGAAGTCTCTGCGCTGAAGATTGGGATTCAAGCTGGACCAGAAGTGATCGCGTGCTGGATCGGCTATGTATACTTGTACCAGTTTTATCACAAGCAGTAGTAGACTAACCAGGCTCGTATGTCTTTCGTATCGGAAGAGTGGGCTTCAGGAACAAAAGAACAAAAAGAGCTATGGATTCAGCAATTCCGTCGTCTTATACCCAACTGAAAAAGTATTTAAGAGGAAACTGTTTTTCGTTACGATGGTCCTGGACGTTCTTAATGGATTCGCAAAACGCATGTGAAGACGGATTACGCAGAAAAATATAACAAGTTACTATATTCTTCTTGACCTGACAAGGAATTGTTACTAACAAGGTTTAACAAAATAATGGCCTGCGGATTTCTCCTTGCTTAGAGCCTGGAAAGGTCGTGTTAATTGCAGCCTAAGTTAAATAACTCCATGGCCTTAAAAGATGGACCACAAAGCCTACGGCTTAGTCACTTTGACAACAAAACAGATTCTTCCCCTACTGTTTTCCACTATCCACTCACCGTTATCTACTAGTCTTCCATTTATTATTGTTGAAGATCAACCACGTGGAGTTGACATAGATGGCTAATACTCCTCTCTACGCTTCTCTTATCCTTGAAAGAGGCTCATTGCCCATTCTTGTAAACTTAATCCAGTTCGTCTCGGCGTGACATGCTCAGTAGGAAGTTTATAGAAAGCGAGTGTATTCCTAAGCTATTTTATTTTCAATGTGCTTAAAATCTAGACATCTTTATCTTTCTTTTAGGGTAATGGTGGCGTTCGCTTCAGTAGACTTGCAGTCTTTGTAACCGTTCCAGGATCCGAACAGGCGAAATCCACGAACACTTTACCCACTGTTGTACGGAACAAATCATGTTATTAACAACCTCTGTTGTCTCTGTTAAGAAAGAAAGCGATGACTTATTTAATAATGCCTAGGCTGATACGAAGTCGTCTTAGTAATAAAAATTTATTTTTCAATTTATGAGGGAAAATAATATCCTAAGTAGTAGAGGAGAGGACGCAGTAAGTATAAGCAGGCTAAGACACTTTTTTTTGATAATATGAGATCAATGTCCATGTTTCAGAGACGAATGATGTTACGATGCGTGGATTAGCGCAAATCTAGGAAAATTCCCGATGGCCATGTTAAAACTACGTTCATCATCTCAGGAGGCAATCAACTCTATATTGGCTCTTAAACATCGCTATATTTTAGCGCGATACGGCGAAAACAATAGACATTTTCGTATTATAACCGGTTTATCCATTTGAGGTACAATTCTGATTGTCGTGAAGTGTGCACGTAGTGTCAACAATATAATGCACAATAGTCATGAAAAACTAAAGAACTCTTCGAAATTCGGCTAGATGACGGTCTCATGCGACACTTCCGAGAGGTGGCATATTCAAGCTCGCTTAGAAAATAGAACCAACATTTTTTAAAATATGAATTGTCATCTCACATCACATCTGTTTTACATCTGTGTTAAGAATCCTAGACGTTCTCGCATTCGATTAGTGTCCTCTTATCCATGATCCATGAAGGAACTTTTACGGGTGGGTTAGGTTGCTTCTTGAAGAATTTTCTTTCATCTTAAACGTCACTGAATGCTAGTCGAGTTAATTTTCCCTGAAGACCTAAGATTGCCGAGTTGGAGCGCTCACAAATGGATTGCAGAGAGTGGACTTTTTCCAGAGAAGTCCACTACCTGATTCGCTACCTCGGAGAGTGAAAAGATTGAATAGCTCAGGGCGCGATAGAACCAACACCATGCTTGTGATGATCGGCATCACTACTACTATTCTACTAGCCATCTAATATAAGTAGCGTGAAAGATGAAAAATAAGGCACTCGGAGCTGATAACTCTACGAAGGGTGCGCCATGCCTTCGATCTCATTCTTGCCATCGTGGAAGCGAATGAGCGCATATTTACAATGCGATGACTTGTCATGGTGTACGACGTGTCAAATCAGTCAACAATGTGGACCACCGACTCGAATCGTCAGCTTTGATGAAGACGAAGACGTCTAAACGTTAGCCGAATAAACATCTTTACCAACCTCGTGTAAGCTCAACAATATAAATACATATCATATCAGTGTTACCCTCTTCCCAGACAAATCTGGTACCGATTTACCGATCTGGCAAAGGTGAGACCAAAGAGACCAATGCGCGGGATGCAGCCAGAGATTGAACCACCGTGTATTGTAGGACCTTTCTAACTCTTGCGCTATGCGTGCTATTAGAAAGATATTTTAGGTAGTTTAGAGTTGATTCAAGACTTTAGCTCGTATTCTGTAAAGTAGGATATCTCAGTCTAAAACAAACTTTGTACGCTGAAATATAATCCACTAAAATTTGCAGATTTTTATTCATAAAAAACAAGTTTCTTTTATTCCGGTTGCTTTAAACTTTGGAATCCTGACGCAATAAATACCCTTAAGGGAGTTTTGTTTCCGACTCTCTTTCTGAAGCATTCCTTGCACAGGATGTTTTCGAAACGTATGAAGTTATGATCGGTAGGCAGGAGATTTGGTGAGTATGGTGGATGAGTCGGAGCATCGTAGCCAAGCTTCTCCAGCTTTCGCAGCATCCTTTGTAGAACTCGTTGCCAATGCGACTGACATCCATTTGTAGAGCGTTTCAGGCTTCCAAATCTTTTTTTGATGCACGTAAACAGCTGAGATGCTTTCTTCGAGTTTTCTAACAGTTGCATGAAATTGCTTCTATCAAAACTTCAATTTCTTATCGTCAACAGCAGAAGAACGTCGTCAGGCTCCCCAATCTTCAAGAGCGAAGACGCTTTGACGAAATTTTTCAGACTTACATTGCACTGTGCTTTCCTCCTAAGCGCTTCCATTGGATATATGCCTATTTGATGTTCCGAGCCATTTGCGCCGTATATTTCAGAATTTGTAAAAGCAGGTTTGTTGAAAATGCTGTCTTAGCAACTGAAATTGTAAGGTGCGTAACCGGAATATCTCAGGAATATCTCACTCGTAACCCGGCCATCTCATCACTACAGAGAGAACTGTTGACACGTATTAAAGCCATGGCTAAAAGCGCACTTTAAACACTCTTTTAAAAGATCCATAAGCTGCTGAATAGACAAGCCATACACATTTGTTCCTCCTTCACGTTCAACAAGAAGTTCAAAGATGGCTTACATTGAGGAGCCATTCGATACGTTGGTGTAAAGCGCGGAAACGTCTGAGGACTCTGTCACGCACGCATTATTAGGAGACGCGTTACATAGACATCCTAGGAACATTTTCGTATTTGTGAGGTGAGCTAGAATGTGGTTAAGCAACCGGATAAGTATTAGGCCCAGGTTATTCTATCCGTTAGCCCGTCTACACAGGTGATGATTGGTCTAACCTAGAATGATGATGAATTGGTTGAATCAGGATCATCACCTGATACTAATTTATGTGTTTTAATAAGTAAGTATAGGACGAAAGATGTTGGTCGTCTATTCACTTCAAAGTGCGCTATAACGGGTGACCTCATGCTTACCGCCTTTGTCACTTTGACCGATTATTTAGCTTCCGGTATCCCCTTTTGCATTTCATTTCAGATGCTGGCCGATAAAGGATAGCATCACCAAGATCTTACTCCATTATCTCAACATCTAATTCGCTAAGAACTCTCCTTCTGACCACTATATGGCAGCCTTCTTGTCTTTGAGTTTACTTATTCTCTAATTTCTCTAATGCCACATATCTGTGTGGCTGTAAGGTTAAAGGTAAACCTTCTATAGCGATAGTGATCAAAGATCTTGAAAACACAGTTCGAAAACATGCGAAATTTATACAAATTTCGTTTTTATTACTATTTTATTTATTTATTGGGCTCAAGTTTTTCACCATCACAACCGCTCTCTAAAACAACCTTGGGCAAGATTGCATGCAACCTGTATGAACTTCAAGATCAACTCCGCTATTAGGCCAGACAAAGAACATCAAATAGAGATGAAAATCAAGGGTCGGCGACATTCATACGATCTCCCTTTCTGAGAGCGTTTTTTAGACAGAAGGACCGCAATTAGAGATTTGACACAAAATTCGGCATTTTTTCGGACGGGGTTCTCAAGATCCCTAATCACTATCGCGATAGAAGGTTTATCTCTAACCTTACAGCCACACAAAGATGTGATATGCGAATTGGAGAATTAGTGAACCCAAAGCCAATAAGATTGCCAGTTAGTGATAAGGGAAGTGGGTTCGTAGTTATTCTTAGCCAATTAGATGTTGAGATAACGGAGTAACGTCTTAGTGATAACGGAGTGACGTCTTAGTGATGCTAACCTTTTCCACCCATCATCTGAAATGGAGCACAAAAGTCGATACCGAAAGCTTAACAATCAATAGCTCAATGTGGCAAAGGCTGCAGGTTTAAAATCACCCGTTATTTCGCACACTAAAGTGAATAGATGACCAGCATGTTACGTCTTATACTTATTTACTAATACACATAAATTAGTACCAGCCCATGATCTTGCGTCAACCAACCCAACATTCTTCAAGGTTAGACCCATCATCACCTGTGTAGACGAGCCAACGGGTAGAATTTTTTATTATTGATTGATCGATTGATTTGATTGATTATTATTTGTTTTTTTTTATTTTTTTAAAATTTTTTTTATTCCATGATTTCTAAGCCTAATTACCACCCAGTTGCTTATACACATTCCACCTCATGTCACGAACGACCAAATTTTTCCACAACGTTTACGTAATGCGTCTCCTAACGATGCGTACGTGGTGAAGCTCTTCGGCGTTACCGCGTCTTACCCCAACGTATCGAATGACTTCACAATGTAAGCCATCTTTGAACTTCTTGTTAAACATAAAAAAGGAATAAATGTGTGTGGCTTGTCTATTCAGCAGCTTATGGATCTTTTATAAAAAAAATGCCTAAAGTGAGCGATTTTCAGATAGTCCGCGAAACATCACGCACAAATGAGAGGGTTGGCAATGGGACAGCGACTTCAAACCAACTTATCATATTGCGACTACAAGACAAAGTGGTACTAAAAACCAAATAGCAAAATCACCACAGTTCATCTCTCCTCTCCCCACCCTTAGCACACAAAGAGGGTGCTCGTGAGGAACATATTCTGAAAAGCCACCTCTGTGTGAACAAGTTAAGGAACTAAAGGAAGAATCGCGCGACTTCGCTCGGCAAATAGTCATTCTCCAATGGCTACGAAATTGTAACCCCACGAGATAAGTTTCGAGGGAGAGCGACGCTCCAAAAGGAACGGTTTGGCTAAAACAAAGTCCCGTTTATCGTGCCTTTAGCGATGAAATAAGTGCAGCGATGAAGCGATGCTTAAGAAGGGCAGATCTAGAGGAATCGGTAGCAATAATTGAAATACCACCGAAAACTCTTTGTCGCCAATTAGTTCGTAACCGCCTATACGACCGTCTGTGTAAAATACAGAACTGCGTGATCAGCCCTTATGGCAGGGAGATTGACTACGATTTGACTTATTTCATGTAATTTTTGCGGAGACTAATATATTGGTAAAGCAAGCAAAACATTATGTATCCGTCGTCTAAATGGTAAACAAACAGTAAGACAAGGTACTCCACTAAGGATGCAGAGGATACAGATGTATATCGGAGACGATTTTGATGCAAAAGTCTCTATTATTGCACAGCATTCCAAAACACCAACGCGCAAACCTCTTGAGTCTTTTTGGATGAATGCCAAGAATCCAGGAATGAATAGCAGAGAAGAATGCCCAACGATAACACTTGATCTTGCACCGTATCTCAGAATTGATTTTTGATGTGGGATGGTGCAGTAATGAACCATATGCGATTCTAAGCGGCTTGATTTTTGTAAAAGCTGTTGACGGTGCAATTATCGTACAGATTTTTATTTTTCTGTTTGTATTTTTGAAGCGCTTAACCTGGAAAATTACTTATCAGTATACCTTTCCAGGCTTTGACGAACGCGACATTGCCGAAACGTCAGCTACTGTTGTATTGTGTGTTTTTGTATAGAAGTCAATGTATGCCTCCTAACGGCTCGTGGAAATACAATTTATATCTGTATATATGTTTTTACGAAATACCCTTTTTTATTCGGCGCGATGTAGATATAGATGTTCTTATTGTTGTTGTTGTCTTTTGACGTTTTGATGAGTCTTCTCTCGCGAACAACACGCGGGTTGTCCAACAACACTGCTAAGGGGATGGCGAAGTAGCCGAAACGTCAGCCATTGAACAAAGGCCACAACAACAGCATCATCATCATCAACAACAACAACAACAACAAAAACAACAAAGACAACAGTAACAACACCTATACCAGCCTCGCGTCGGCTAAAAAGGGACATTTCGTAAGAACATATATATAGATATAACGCTTGTCAAGGTTTATAGAAGGTCAATCATTTGAGTTACAGTTCATGTGACGATTCGATCATACCGGGCAAGAAGCATGAAGTGACCTTTACAACGAAACATAGAGCTTACATAAAAAGAATGAAGGCAAATCCAATAATAATTTTCGAAGAACCTTGTATATTGGATGGTCTAGAGGACTGATGCCAGGTTGTGAAAAAGGTAAGGCGATCAAATTTTCGACTGAAGCACGGAACTGAAGAGTTTCAATAATAAAGCGACTGAGAGCTTTTAATCCAAGCTGTTCAAGTTTATTTCTCTCGTTTTCACAGTTCTCCTTCACACTATTTTTCTGGATTTTCATAACTTTAACTTTACACGAGGTCATAAAAATAGAACAAACGAGGATAACAAAAAAAAACGGATAGAAATACTTTTTCAGACTGTTTAACCTTATGTCTTCTCATCTCGTCGAAAAAACTTATTGTTGCTTAAAGTTTGAGGTGTAATCGACACGATATGTTCAGCCCAGGACCAAGCTCACCCACCCTAAGAAAGTCGTTAGCTATTTTCATCCAAGACCACAACTAAAAATAAAACCCTGTAACGATAAAGTGCAGTGAATTACCGATCTGATCATATGCTTCCGTGTGAGAAAACAATAGAAAACGAATAAACTGCTAAAACTGTGATGAATCGTAAGTGAATGACTGCTGGTGCTATAGGTGATTCAGAGAGTGCTTTTTACAAGTTGGTGATAAAGATAGCCACATTAGAAGCTTTTATCCACTTTCTAAACCTTTAATCTTCACTCGTATAATTTAATGACGATAAAAACAACCGAAACGATTAAAACTGAAGAATTTCAAGTAAAAGGAGTTCCAGTCAGCAGTTGATCTAATTCCATTAACGGCAATGACTACTGGACGATTAGCAAGTCACATCTCTATTGAGAATGGCATTAGATATTACTCACTTTAATAATTCTTCGGTCAGGTTAACTTGTGTTAGGACGCGTGTGGCGCAGTGGTTGGAGGCTCCACTGTGACACGCATGTGGAGTCGATCCCTGCGCCCATGGCCCACGAAGTCTTCTATCGTGGTTTGGCAAATTGGTACCGGACTTGTCTGGGAGGATAGCAGCACTGGCTCGATACATTGGCAGGCCACAGCGAGTCATTGTATAGGCCAGATATGCATTCCATATACCCCCCACGATACGATACTTAATGAAGTCGAATGCATGGCGCATCCCTCAGAGATTGATCAACGCCGAGAGCTTCATCCTTTTATCCTTTCATATTAACTGTGCTTGGACATAGCTGATCGTTTTAGTTATTTATTCATTTTGTTTGCTAATTAATTAGTGAGCGAATATCTTTTCAAGACAAGCAGTTCTGTCTTCGGAATTTTTGTATTTTAGCCATAAAAACGTTTATTTCTCTGTTCTTATTTCAAAAAATATATGAGGTTCTAAAGAGCCGATAGCGCAGTGGTAGCTATCCGATTTACCACACGAACGGCACAACCTGCTCCTGTCCTTGTTCGACTTCCAACCGGATCCACTTACACGAATTTGATAAGTAATTTTTATTCGGTTAACGTTTCGACGTCTTCGTCTTCATCAGAGCTGACGATCCGAGTCGATAGCCCATGGTTCTTCAGGAATACATGCTCATTAGGAATACCGAGGCTAAAGGAAAGTCAGTTTTGAAATATTCCTATTGCTCTTCGCTAGCTGATAATCATACTGACTTCTGCACGATTGACTGTCTCGAAAAAACTTACTATCAGCGGACAACCACAACTGTCAACCATCAACATCCTGCATAAAAGGGCATCACCGAGTGGATATGCCTCATTCGAATGATGGCTCGCTGCGGAAGACACAACTCGATACGAAGGCGAAGACACCACGTGGAGATGAAGAAGAAGAACCGTGGGCTGTCGACACGGATCGTCAGCCTTTATGAAGACGAAGACGTCAAAACGTCAGCCGAGTAGAAATTGTTTACCAACCTCGTGTAAGCTTATCAAGAAACGAATAAATGATATGACGTGCTAACAGTACGAACCACTTCTTGGACAGTAGAAAGTTTTTCATCGAGAATGTAAAAAAAAACCAAGTGCGCATTGCTGTTTTATCAACAATTGTGAACTTAGTCGTATTAGAACTTATTCGTGCTTGAATATAAACTGAGCTTAATTCAGCTTAATGAGACTTCAACTACTAGCAGTTAATTATCAGCAAGATCTCCTTCCACGAATCAAGATTAGCAGCACTTTTGAACCAATTTTTGATCCCGAATCTTAAATTCTTTAGTCCTTTAAAACCTAAGGTTTTCTGAAAAATAAGAACACCATCGAATCTAAGAAATTTCTTGCAGATTTGGTTAAAATGGAGTCGAGTTTTAGTGGATTTTCTGATAACCTTTGAAACAGTTCTGAATTTCGTGGTCAAAATTTTGAGTTGATTTATTCCCACATGTATATATATATATATATACTCAAATATAGGTTCGTATATGCGTATATACGCATATACGTATATATGTATAAAGCTCTAAAGCTCTAAAGCTGTAGGCGTAGATCAATCCCTGAGGGATGTGCCATGCTTTCGACTTCATTAAACATCGTTGGAGGTGATTGAATGCATAGCTGGCCTTTACAATGACTCGCGGTGGCCTACCGAAGTATCAAGCTAGTGCTGTTATCCTCCCGAACAAGTCTGGTACCAATTTGCGAACCTCGGAGTGATCGAAGGCTTGGGGGACCATGGGCGCGGGGATCGAGTCCACGTGCGTGTCGCAGTGGCGCCTCCAACCACTGCGCGCCACACGCACCCTTTGTATATATGTATATATGTAAATATGTATATATATATATATATATATATATGTAGATATAAAACAGCAAGGGCCGATGTAACGCGGTAGTAAAGGCGCAGCTCGGTAACACTCGAATGGTTTTGGTTCGACCACTCCCTAGTTAAGCCTGTGATCTCTTTATGGTTGAAAAAAACGTGTCCAAAAAGCCGATTCCGGTTCATGAAGATTGGTGGCTGTCTAAGGAGAAATTTGAATTTCTAGCACAGGTATCCCAAGATTATTCCATCGAGAATCCACGCCACCAGAATTTTACAAGCTTCCTAAAGAGAGTCAGCAACCGAACAATTTGCTTGAATTCGAAGATTTTCATGGATGGTGAAAGCGAAAGGATGGATCAAACAAATGAAGAGCTACATGTATTATATTTGGTACCGTATAGAGCTGTATAGAACAAATAAATAAATGATTAAACATGCGAATTCAGACATATGGATATATATATATACGCAAATAACTATATAAAAACACGTGTGGGAGGAATACAAGTTCGATTTGTTCCCATTCGGTTCATCACATGATGACTGTACGCACTGGTGAGTATGTCTACGTCAAGCAGTTGGTGCTATGCAAGTAGAAGCTCTGTGTCATATGGGACGTCCGTGGGAAGTCGGAAACATTAGTAAAGTGTGATCGTTTAGTTCGAATTGTGTTTGGGCCGGACGATGTGATGTTGCTCTGAGATCGGATCGAATTACCGTTGATGCTAACGTTGTAACTGAAACCCACACCGAATACTACAACTTTATACATAAAAAAACAAAAACAAAAGATAACAAAACTTAGTTTGAGTTATGTGGGCTCAAATCTCGAATCCCTTTCTGCCTGTCCATTCCCCAGAGCTTCTCTCGGTCTACGGTTCTTCAAACGAAGGAGTAGATTAAAACCATATAAAAAGTGAAATTATTTCATTGGAAAGTTAGTGTGATGACCAATTAAAAAAGTTCTTTGTACTTGAATAATGATTTGAATAATGTCGAATGATTTTTAAGGTCAAATTGCTCATTGAACAAAAAAGATTCCGGGGTGTTTCTCTGACGACTGCGAAGGTTCACTTTAGTACTGTAAGAATTGATATCGAAACAAAGAACGGAGTCGGAGAACACTTCTAATGCCTAGAGAGCTGTATATTAGAACGTAGGGACAATTTCCCTTTTTTTACAGCACTTTTAATAAAACAAAGGGTTGGAATTTCCTAACTTTTAAGACTTCCAAGATTTCGCACTTTGCCTTTGGAAAATATTAGCCCATAGAAAGTAATTCCCAAGATCCACTGAACACAATTCAGTTGTTGTGAAATAATTATCCACAGTCCACTTTAAGTTAACATATCTCTACCAATGGTAGCTTTATTATTTAATTGGAATAGGAGTCATTCCAGTGCTTGGCTTTTCAAGAGCCTTCAAAATTCAAGTTATTCTGGGACCCGCATGGTGTTACAGTGAACGCGTTACTCCCTGGAAAGGACAATAGCGTGTTCGTTCCCCACCGCAGGAGCCTGCGGTCCGGAGTTTTGTAAATATCTCAGCATTATAGAAGTTATATTTCTCAACATATCGTGCCGTTAAAAAGAATAGGCAGTGAATAAAAGTATTAAGATCAAGTTATTCTATTCTAGCAGATAAAAGGATGATTTTCTGAAACCAACGACACATATATCTTCTACTTTTCTGTATCGTGGTTCTCAGTTCAATGATGAAAACGATGGACGAATTGGAACAACGTGTTACATGACAGGATAGTGCTTTCGAATAGAACTTTTAAGCTCACAGCTGACGGTGTTCCCGTTGGAAATACTGAAAACTTAAACTTGGCCATCGATACGATGAAAGCTCTAACTCTAAGGAATTCCGTATAGAATCTATTTATACGATCTACAATAGAACAAAATCCGCCTTAGCGTTTTGCATCTTTCCGAACTTCTCAGATACTCTAATGATGGTGAAGTGATTAGCAATTGTCAAAAAAGCAGCTTCCGGCGATAAGTAGAGTGCCATGAGCAGTGGATCACGAATGCTTCAGTGGTATTGGTGGTTGAATCCTGGAGTGAGAAGGAATTTTGCTTTTGCTTCCTTCAAAATTAAGAATGCTCTGGATGAAATATTGTCGTGTTTGGGCCAATAACAAGAAAGGCAACTGAAAGAGCAAAATAAATTAAATTTTAATCCTAAATTAGATTGTTTTTCATAATAACCTTGGGTAAGGTAAACAATCCAAGGAACTGAAAGTGCATTCTAAGACGCAAGAATTTGGATACGACGCAACATCAGAGCGGTTATAATAAACTCATTGTTATTTGAAGTGTTTAACAAATTTCAAGCAAAAATGAAAACTTTAATATGTATAGATTTTATAAGAAAGGTCCGTAAGTATTCTTTCTTTGATGAGCTTACACGAGTTTGATAATAATCTTTATTATCGGCTAACGTTTCGACGTCTTCGTCTTCATCAGAGCCGATGATCCGAGTCGATGGTCCACGCTTGTCTTTCGCCTCGATGTGGCGGCTTCGCCTTCGTGTCGAGTCAGGTCTTCTTCAGCGGTCCGTCTCCTCGAATGAGGCACACTCATTCAGTGATGCCCTTTTATACACGATGCTGATGGTGGATGATAATGTCCGTTGACAACTACTTGTTTTTCTTCCGGACATACATCATCGCGCACATCGTGCAGAAGTCGCTGTTATCATTAGCTAGCACAAAGCGTATTAATACTTCGAAACCGTCGAAAACGAAGACGACGAAACGTTAGCCGATAATAAATATTAATATCAACCTCGTGTAAGCTCATCAAAGAAAGAATACATATTGATTAAGCACACCGAGGTTCAAGGAAAGTCGGTTTCGAAGTAAAAGTCAGTAAGTTTCCAAAGAACTGAAATAGAAAAACCTAGATTTTTTTTAAAATGATGCTGAGATTTTGCAAAACTCCGGAACGCAGATGTCTACGGTGGGGAACGAACGCGCTACTCTCCTTTCCAAGGATTAACGCGTTCACCACCACCACACTATGCAGGTCCTTCGTTTCGCCTGTCGATCAGCCAGTTGATCAATCCCTTTGACCGGTGATTGGTGACGGCAAGTGATCGATAGAATGAGAAACAGGCGAAACGAAAGACCCGCATAGTGTGGTGGTGAACGTGTCCCTCCCCGGATAGGACAATAGCGTGTTCGTCCCCCACCGCAGGCATCTGCGATCCGGAGTTTTGCAAATATCTCAGCAACACTGAAGTTGTATTTCGCAACATACCCTGCCGTTAAAAAAGAGTAGGCACTAAATAATAAGTTAAAATCTAGCCAAATTTAAAAAAAAACAGCAATGCCATAAGCTTCGCTCACATGAGCTCTAAAAACTCTCCGAGACTACAAAGCTTGAATGAAACTCTAGGCTGCCTGAATATTCGAACCGAAAGAATACAATATCTACATGCAAAAGACTATGGATTCGGAATCCGTTTTGAAAACCTAACATTGAAAGATAGAAAGATTGAGTACGAAGCAAACGAAGTGGTCGAAATGAGGAGTCGAACACAAGATATTTGTTGGTCCTGTGAAGAGCACTTTTCCAAAAGTTATAGCATAAGAAATAGAAAGGAACGACTCAGAATCCTCGCCGATACCAGAACACAAGAAAAAAACAAAAATGTCCTTTACTTTCCTGGATTACGAAGCTAACACGAGTTTGATGGAAAAGTTTATTTCGTTAACGTTTCGACGTCTTCGTCTTGTTTAGAGCACGTTGTTGCGAGTCGATGCTCCAGAGCTGGTTGTTTTTGCGATATGAGCGTTAGCTGTCCTTTTCGAGACGAACTCAGTGGAAGGAGCATCGCTCGAACAGTGAACTTTGCTCAACGGTTCCCTTTTATAAAGTACTGGTGATGGTCGATTTGAAGCCATCTAATATGATCTACTTCGGTGGAAATGCATCTTGCAGAACACGGCATAGTAATAGCTGGTATACAGCAAATCCACGGATCTCCCTCATATGAGAGATCTCGAGCCGGTTAGTCGAGAGGCTAAGTGGCGTGTCCCCAGGCAGCAGATATGGGGTTAATCGCGGAGCAAAAGCGACCTTTGCTTCTCTTAGACGCAGGTGGATCCAGGGGATGGACTCCCTGTTTATGCTGCGCCGATTTGGCACATACTTTCTGTATTTGCTAGGCGTATTCATGCATGCGTGTGTGGGTGCGTTCTCGCTTTATGCGAATTGTATTCTACGAGTCAATTCAGTCAAAATCTTGCAATCAAGTGACAGAGAAGTACATAGGAGGCGGTTAGGAGTCGCCTCTAACAAATAAGCTCCAAGTTCACTTTGGGAGAGCCTGACAAGCCATCCGTGAGTATACCCAGCCTCCACGATCAGAGTCCAGCAAGCTATACGTAGGCATCAAAAGCTGAAAAGCAGCATTTGTTCGGACGAGTGCGCGGAGGCTGCTAAAACCTCAGGGCCATTCTAAACTGCCTAAACCGCGAAGAACATTTTGGGACAACAGCGGCATCGGTTAAGCAAAACCTAATTACTAGGATGTGGTTTATTTCGTCATAGTACCCTCCATTAAGAAACTCCCACGTTCAGCGTTGAGGATGGGGCTTGTTGTAGATGAATGACAACATCTAAGAGTTGTAGGTGAATGGGAGCATCTAAGAGTTGTAGTTGAATGAGAACATCTAAGAGTTGTAGATGAATGAGAGCATCTAAAAGTTGAAGATGAATGAGAACATCTAAGAGTTGTAGATGAATGAGAGCATCTAAGAGTTGTAAGTGAATGGGAGCATCTAAGAGTAGAAGATGAATGAGAGCATCTAAGAGTTGTAAGTGAATGGGAGCATCTAAGAGTAGAAGATGAATGAGAGCATCTAAGAGTTGTAAGTGAATGGGAGCATCTAAGAGTAGAAGATGAATGAGAGCATCTAAGAGTTGTAAGTGAATGGGAGCATCTAAGAGTAGAAGATGAATGAGAGCATCTAAGAGTTGTAAGTGAATGGGAGCATCTAAGAGTAGAAGATGAATGAGAGCATCTAAGAGTTGTAAGTGAATGGGAGCATCTAAGAGTAGAAGATGAATGAGAGCATCTAAGAGTTGTAAGTGAATGGGAGCATCTAAGAGTAGAAGATGAATGAGAGCATCTAAGAGTTGTAAGTGAATGGGAGCATCTAAGAGTAGAAGATGAATGAGAGCATCTAAGAGTTGTAAGTGAATGGGAGCATCTAAGAGTAGAAGATGAATGAGAGCATCTAAGAGTTGTAAGTGAATGGGAGCATCTAAGAGTAGAAGATGAATGAGAGCATCTAAGAGTTGTAAGTGAATGGGAGCATCTAAGAGTAGAAGATGAATGAGAGCATCTAAGAGCTCTAGATGAATGAGAACATCTAAGAGTTGTAGATGAATGAGAGCATCTAAGAGTTGTAAGTGAATGGGCGCATCTAAGAGTAGAAGATGAATGAGAACATCGAAGAGTTGTAGATGAATGAGAGCATCTAAGAGTTGTAAGTGAATGGGCGCATCTAAGAGTAGAAGATGAATGAGAACATCGAAGAGTTGTAGATGAATGAGAGCATCTAAGAGTTGTAAGTGAATGGGCGCATCTAAGAGTAGAAGATGAATGAGAACATCGAAGAGTTGTAGATGAATGAGAGCATCTAAGAGTTGTAAGTGAATGGGCGCATCTAAGAGTAGAAGATGAATGAGAACATCGAAGAGTTGTAGATGAATGAGAGCATCTAAGAGTTGTAAGTGAATGGGCGCATCTAAGAGTAGAAGATGAATGAGAACATCGAAGAGTTGTAGATGAATGAGAGCATCTAAGAGTTGTAAGTGAATGGGCGCATCTAAGAGTAGAAGATGAATGAGAACATCGAAGAGTTGTAGATGAATGAGAGCATCTAAGAGTTGTAAGTGAATGGGCGCATCTAAGAGTAGAAGATGAATGAGAACATCGAAGAGTTGTAGATGAATGAGAGCATCTAAGAGTTGTAAGTGAATGGGCGCATCTAAGAGTAGAAGATGAATGAGAACATCGAAGAGTTGTAGATGAATGAGAGCATCTAAGAGTTGTAAGTGAATGGGCGCATCTAAGAGTAGAAGATGAATGAGAACATCGAAGAGTTGTAGATGAATGAGAGCATCTAAGAGTTGTAAGTGAATGGGCGCATCTAAGAGTAGAAGATGAATGAGAACATCGAAGAGTTGTAGATGAATGAGAGCATCTAAGAGTTGTAAGTGAATGGGCGCATCTAAGAGTAGAAGATGAATGAGAACATCGAAGAGTTGTAGATGAATGAGAGCATCTAAGAGTTGTAAGTGAATGGGCGCATCTAAGAGTAGAAGATGAATGAGAACATCGAAGAGTTGTAGATGAATGAGAGCATCTAAGAGTTGTAAGTGAATGGGCGCATCTAAGAGTAGAAGATGAATGAGAACATCGAAGAGTTGTAGATGAATGAGAGCATCTAAGAGTTGTAAGTGAATGGGCGCATCTAAGAGTAGAAGATGAATGAGAACATCGAAGAGTTGTAGATGAATGAGAGCATCTAAGAGTTGTAAGTGAATGGGCGCATCTAAGAGTAGAAGATGAATGAGAACATCGAAGAGTTGTAGATGAATGAGAGCATCTAAGAGTTGTAAGTGAATGGGCGCATCTAAGAGTAGAAGATGAATGAGAACATCGAAGAGTTGTAGATGAATGAGAGCATCTAAGAGTTGTAAGTGAATGGGCGCATCTAAGAGTAGAAGATGAATGAGAACATCGAAGAGTTGTAGATGAATGAGAGCATCTAAGAGTTGTAAGTGAATGGGCGCATCTAAGAGTAGAAGATGAATGAGAACATCGAAGAGTTGTAGATGAATGAGAGCATCTAAGAGTTGTAAGTGAATGGGCGCATCTAAGAGTAGAAGATGAATGAGAACATCGAAGAGTTGTAGATGAATGAGAGCATCTAAGAGTTGTAAGTGAATGGGCGCATCTAAGAGTAGAAGATGAATGAGAACATCGAAGATTTGTAGACGAATGAGAACATCTAAGAGTACTGATCAGACCTCTTGTCTGCTGACTATCACTTTTTCGACCCACATGTAAACTCCTCAACGAGAAAAGCTTCACTAACTACAATTACGCAGAGAATGCCATCAACGAATCCTTCCCTTCCAGAACTTAGAATTTTATGCAATTAGAATGCAAAGTTATTTAAAATTTTTATTTAAAATTGGACGTTTCATGTGTTACAACCCAATAGATTGAAGGAGAGCAGCGTGGACCGCATTCCGACCTCTCGAAGAATCCACTGATCAACTGAAGGACTCAAAAATCCTCGTTCATTTCATATAATGAGAAGTTCCGTCGAGAAATGGAAGAAAAGAACTGTAGGAGGTTAAGAAGTGGTACTCGCAGTGGTACTGCATTTGTATTACAGATTATCGTATGAGACTCGCATGCGTCACCATACTCGAATCAAACCGCCACCATGGGTGACGATTGTGCAGAAAAGAAGCAAATAGGAAATGTGCTGGGGTCCGTGCAACTCGTGAAGGCGGGTCGTCCAGGTAACCAAGTAAGCAACTAAGATTTTTCTAAGGTCGTTGGAGATACAAAGCATAGATTAATTTCAAGTAACTTGCTATTCTAATCAAACTTTGAAAGGAAGCATCATAATGTATGTCTGAGTAAATAATTACCTTTTTAAGCTATAAGTAAAGATAAGCTATAAGGACAAGCTGGATTCAATCCATTTGCTCTACACGATCGTTCCACAAAATCTGAATTGAGCTGATCTGATCTGTGTTTTAACCAGAAATTGTACACTAGATCATGTCCAAATTAAACTACCTTCTAAACTAAACACTAGATGCATTTAGTAAAGTCCCTGGTCGTTTGTATTGAATAAAATCAGTCATATTCATTAGGCCAAGCCCACAATAGTTGCTGATGAGGTGGAGTCGGGTATTGGTTGCTTCCAAGTAATCTGTTATTTCCACTTCCAGTTGCTTTTCTCTAAGACATGCCATTTCGATTGTCATCGAAGAAGAAATAAGAACTCCCACTTGGCCATTTGAGTGAATAGGATATTTACTTGATACTTGAATGCCACGTCCTCACTAGTTAAGCAGGTCCCAGCATAATCTCCATTTTCAGGAACTTTGCTCGTTAAGCTATTGTGTTTCCCTGGGATCCGGAGGTCAAATTCTGCCCCAGGTTTTCACCACCACAGGCTGTCACAGCACTTGTGGGCAGAGGGAGACTTGTCACCATGCGACTAGTTTGATACCTAGACGGTGGTAAACCTGTTACTCTTAGCTGCGCGTTCTGATGGAAACGTTGGACTCCTTCTTAGCTTGGGAGAACCTGCTAGGGTATGAATCTTCTGCTGTACATCGCAACCTAGCACCCAAGAACTATTCTCAGCCACGATGAAGCGGTTAACCGTAGGGAGGTTAATAGGATATGTATTCTTTATTTGATAATTTTGCAAGAGGTTGATGAATATATTTATTTTCGGCTAACGTTCGTCTTCGACTTCATCGGAGCCGATGATCCGAGTCGATGGTCCACGCTCGTTCTTCGTCTCGATGTGGCGCCTTCGCCTTCGTGTCGAGTCAGGTTTTCCTCACCGGGCCATGTCCTCGAGGGAGTATGCCTCACTAAAGCATATTAATATTTCGAAACCGGCTTTTCTTCAATCTTGATGTGACCACCCAATATGTATTCTTTCTTTGATGAGCTTACGACAAAGACGACGACGTCGAAACGTTAGCCGGAAACAAATATATTTATCAACATCGTGCAAGCTCATCAAAGAAAAAATACATATTGATTAGACATATCGAGGTTGAAGGAAGATCGGCTCCGAAATGTTAATAGGATAGAAACATTTTAGAAATATATTGAACAATATGTTGATTATAAACATGTAAACATTGGACCAGGCGCTAGTAGCTATGACTATGGTTTATACAAGCTAAAAACAAGTGGTGGACAACGGTGATGCCCTTTACAGTTCTAAGCCGAAGATTGTACGTCGAGTGTTTCTAGAGCGAAAAAGGATGTTTTCCCAATCTTATCTATACTGAAGAATACTGAAGAAGCTTGATACTGAAGAAAGGTCATCAAATTTGTGCTGAGTTGTTCATGAACCAAAGAAAAACTCTTCGTGTTTATTAAGCAGGGATGAACGGCTTCTGAAGAAAGTATACTTGCGACAAGCCCAAAGGCAGTAGGGTTGCATCATCAAAGATCTCCACAAATGAAGATTCTGGAAACAATACTAAAAGGAGAAGTTTGGTCGAGATTTTCGCGAGCGCAATATTCCGTCTTCTGCTTTCCTCGTTGGGCAATTTACAACAATTCGCCCAAGCATGAATCAGCAACAGGTTTTCGTCTGCCTAATTCCTCCTTCATTTTGGCTTCTATTTTCGTCAAATTTCTGAAGTACATGTACGAAATGTTCTCTGTAAATCAGAGAGCCATCTAATTTGATCTGTTCGCCTTCGCACCATGGGTTTTCATAAACTGTTTATTCTTTCGATTTATGCATCGTCCGACCTTCTTCTCTCTTTGTTGAGCTCATTCAACATCACCTCTGCTTCATTGATACATCTTGAGAATACAACGTTGTTGTGGGAAGAAGGAAGATTTCATAGGAGCTTTTCAACAATACTTATGCCTTCCACATTCCAATTGAGTGACTTCATGGTCTAGTGCAGCGCGGAGGTGAACAGATTTACCAAGGTGGTGGCGCATTATGCAACCTCTTTTCTTGCAATAATGGTAAAAGGTCTATGGAAAAGCTGTATTTCCGTATTATAGATCCGAAAACAGTCAGATAGAGTGTTTACACAAGGCGGGTCCACTCCTTGGTAGACGAGCGCTGATAGGATTGGATTCGTTTCCAGAGTGTCAAACGCTTTTTGATAGTCGACGAAGGTTAGGACTACAGGCAGATGGTATTCCCGACAAACTTTAGTGACCGTGTACACAGTTTGGATGTGGTCCATGCAACGAAATCCCCGCAGAAATCTTGCTTTCTCAACAGGTTGTGCTCCATACAATGCCCTCTATGTGCTCGACAAGATAATCTTCGTAATCTTCGATGATCTCGAAAATTACATTCAACAAACATATCGCACAATTTTTAAAACCGATTTTCCTTTAACCTGGGTGTGACTAATCCTCTTTCTTTAATGAGCCTACGGGAGATTAATCAATAATCTTAGTTCGGTTAACGTTTCGATGTCTACGTCTTCATCAAAGCTGATGATCCGAGTCGATCGTCCACAGTTATTCTTCTTCTCGATATAGCGTCTTCGTCTTCCTATCGAGTCTTTTCCAGCGGAGCATCTCTCGAATAAGGCATGCTCATCCGGCGATGCTCTTTTATGCAGTATGCTGGTTACTGTTAGTATTGACTGTCCGGTGGTAACAATTTGTTTTACTCCAGACAAACCGTCGGTCACAACTTCTAAGTCCTTCAATAAGCTATTCATAGTCCTCGTTCGTGTCTTCTTTAATCTTCCGGTCACACGCGATAATCATCACTATAGTGGTTGAACGATGGCGTTGAGCTCCAGCCCCATAAGATCAAAGCGTCACGCTCTTATTTTCGCTTAATGACACAAGCTGCACATTCCCACTACAACTACGATTCCCATGATAATGCTCAACAATGTTAATAACATGGTACAAACTAGCAATCTTGAACGGAAAGATCAAATCGAGCAGCATTAGTCTCTAATCCCATAATTTTAACCTCCCCTCCTCCGTCAAATTTGTCAAATTCCTTACCAGTTTATGTGACCATATGAGGAAGAGCGGCTGATCAGCGTCGCATATGGTCAGCGACTGCACCTCCCTATATCAACCATCGATACGAAAGTACGGGGCGAGATTACATGTGATCTAGGGCATTCCTCCCTGCTGTTCATTTCAGGGTTCTGGCATTTATCCAAATAACCTCAAAAAGCTTGCACGCTGGTGCTTTGGCATCCTGTGCGAGGATAGTGGCTTTTATGCCAAAATCGTCTCCGCAACGCTTTTGTATCCTATGGCACATTCCCACTACAACTACGATTCCCATGATAATGCTCAACAATGTTAATAACATGGTACAAACTAGCAATCTTGAACGGAAAGATCAAATCGAGCAGCATTAGTCTCTAATCCCATAATTTTAACCTCCCACCTTTCCCCTCCTCCGTCAAATTCCTTACCAGTTTATGTGACCATACCGATCCATGGACCAACGTTCTGTGCACCGCATATACAAAATCGAAAACCTAAATCCTTTGCCATGATGAGGCACACGAGCACAGAGAGGAGGTGAAGTAGCAGTCAGGAAGTCGTTTAATTTATAAGTGAACATATTATGATTATAAATGCATTCGTCATCCGTTTGGATGCACTATTCCGTTCTGGAGTGGTTCTATGTTTTCCATATTCGGCAATAAAAACTTGGTAGAAACATTTTCGTTAAGCAATATAACTTGGACTATAAATGCGTCGTTTTCAGCAATCGCGAGGTTGTGAAACAGCATACGTTTACTTCCATACAATAACACACATACAACACAATCGTAGCTGACGTTTCGGCAGAATCGCCTTGTTCAGAGCCTGGAAGGGTACACCAATGCGCAACTTACTAGGTCAAACGCTTCAACAGCACAAACAGAAAGATGGGAATCTAAATGGTGGTCACACGGTCAGCAGCTTCTCGAAAAAACCCACCGTTTTTTACGTGCCTTCCACTGAGGAAGAGCGGCTGATCAGAGTCGCATATCACCGTTTTTCTACGTGCCGTCAACTGAGGAAGAGCCGATGATCAACATCGCATATGGTTGACGACTACACCACCCCACATCAGCGATCGATACGAAGGTTCGGAGCAAGATCGCGTGTGATCTCGGGGCATTCCTACCTGCTGATCATTCTAGGTTTTTTGGCATTTATCCAAAAAGCCTCAAGGAGCTTGCGCGCTGGTGCTTTGGCATCCTGTGCGAGGATAGTGACTTTTATGCCAAAATCGTCTCCGCAACGCTTTTGTATCCTATGCGTGCCTAGTGGGGTACTCTGTCTTAGTTTTCGTTTGCCATCTAGGTGTTCTTTTATGCGGATACACAATGGTCTGCCCGTTTTGCCAATATATTCGTCTCCGCAAGTACCACAAGAAATCAGGCATATTGTACCTGAACTCATGCAATCACCGTCCTTCCCAAAAGGGCAAATTATGCAATTTTCTGTTTCACATAGACGGTCATACAGGCGATTACGAACTAATTGACGACGGAGAGTATCGGGTGGTATTTCTACTATTGCAACCGATTCCTCTAGACCTGCCCTTTTAGGCACCGTTTTATAGCCATACTTACTTCGTCGCTAATAAAGGGCAGCATAAACGGGATTTTCTTTTGGCCAAGTGTTTCGTCTTGGAGCGTCGCTCTCTTTTTAAATCTATCTCGTCGGGTTACCATTTCGTAGCAATTGGAGATGGCTATTTGCCGAGCCTATTCGCGCGATTCCTCTAATTTCTTCTTCGTACACAAGGAGGTGGCTGTTCGAAAAATGTTCCTCACAACTGCCCTCTTTATATGTGAAGGGTGGAGAAGAAGAGAATAAAACAGGATGCTTTTGTTACTTAGTTTTCGGTACCACTTTATCATGTAACCGCTACTTGATAAGTTCACTTGAGAGTTAAGAAATTAGATGAATGAGAACATCTAAGAGTTGTAGATGAATGAGAACATCTAAGAGTTGTAGATGAATGAGAACATCTAAGAGTTGTAGATGAATGAGAACATCTAAGAGTTGTAGATGAATGAGAACATCTAAGAGTTGTAGATGAATAAGAACATCTAAGAGTTGTAGATAAATGAGAACATCTAAGAGTTGTAAGTGAATGGGAGCATCTAAGAGTAGAAGATGAATGAGAACATCGAAGATTTGTAGACGAATGAGAACATCTAAGAGTACTGATCAGACCTCTTGTCTGCTGACTATCACTTTTTCGACCCACATGTAAACTCCTCAACGAGAAAAGCTTCACTAACTACAATTACGCAGAGAATGCCATCAACGAATCCTTCCCTTCCAGAACTTAGAATTTTATGCAATTAGAATGCAAAGTTATTTAAAATTTTTATTTAAAATTGGACGTTTCATGTGTTACAACCCAATAGATTGAAGGAGAGCAGCGTGGACCGCATTCCGACCTCTCGAAGAATCCACTGATCAACTGAAGGACTCAAAAATCCTCGTTCATTTCATATAATGAGAAGTTCCGTCGAGAAATGGAAGAAAAGAACTGTAGGAGGTTAAGAAGTGGTACTCGCAGTGGTACTGCATTTGTATTACAGATTATCGTATGAGACTCGCATGCGTCACCATACTCGAATCAAACCGCCACCATGGGTGACGATTGTGCAGAAAAGAAGCAAATAGGAAATGTGCTGGGGTCCGTGCAACTCGTGAAGGCGGGTCGTCCAGGTAACCAAGTAAGCAACTAAGATTTTTCTAAGGTCGTTGGAGATACAAAGCATAGATTAATTTCAAGTAACTTGCTATTCTAATCAAACTTTGAAAGGAAGCATCATAATGTATGTCTGAGTAAATAATTACCTTTTTAAGCTATAAGTAAAGATAAGCTATAAGGACAAGCTGGATTCAATCCATTTGCTCTACACGATCGTTCCACAAAATCTGAATTGAGCTGATCTGATCTGTGTTTTAACCAGAAATTGTACACTAGATCATGTCCAAATTAAACTACCTTCTAAACTAAACACTAGATGCATTTAGTAAAGTCCCTGGTCGTTTGTATTGAATAAAATCAGTCATATTCATTAGGCCAAGCCCACAATAGTTGCTGATGAGGTGGAGTCGGGTATTGGTTGCTTCCAAGTAATCTGTTATTTCCACTTCCAGTTGCTTTTCTCTAAGACATGCCATTTCGATTGTCATCGAAGAAGAAATAAGAACTCCCACTTGGCCATTTGAGTGAATAGGATATTTACTTGATACTTGAATGCCACGTCCTCACTAGTTAAGCAGGTCCCAGCATAATCTCCATTTTCAGGAACTTTGCTCGTTAAGCTATTGTGTTTCCCTGGGATCCGGAGGTCAAATTCTGCCCCAGGTTTTCACCACCACAGGCTGTCACAGCACTTGTGGGCAGAGGGAGACTTGTCACCATGCGACTAGTTTGATACCTAGACGGTGGTAAACCTGTTACTCTTAGCTGCGCGTTCTGATGGAAACGTTGGACTCCTTCTTAGCTTGGGAGAACCTGCTAGGGTATGAATCTTCTGCTGTACATCGCAACCTAGCACCCAAGAACTATTCTCAGCCACGATGAAGCGGTTAACCGTAGGGAGGTTAATAGGATATGTATTCTTTATTTGATAATTTTGCAAGAGGTTGATGAATATATTTATTTTCGGCTAACGTTCGTCTTCGACTTCATCGGAGCCGATGATCCGAGTCGATGGTCCACGCTCGTTCTTCGTCTCGATGTGGCGCCTTCGCCTTCGTGTCGAGTCAGGTTTTCCTCACCGGGCCATGTCCTCGAGGGAGTATGCCTCACTAAAGCATATTAATATTTCGAAACCGGCTTTTCTTCAATCTTGATGTGACCACCCAATATGTATTCTTTCTTTGATGAGCTTACGACAAAGACGACGACGTCGAAACGTTAGCCGGAAACAAATATATTTATCAACATCGTGCAAGCTCATCAAAGAAAAAATACATATTGATTAGACATATCGAGGTTGAAGGAAGATCGGCTCCGAAATGTTAATAGGATAGAAACATTTTAGAAATATATTGAACAATATGTTGATTATAAACATGTAAACATTGGACCAGGCGCTAGTAGCTATGACTATGGTTTATACAAGCTAAAAACAAGTGGTGGACAACGGTGATGCCCTTTACAGTTCTAAGCCGAAGATTGTACGTCGAGTGTTTCTAGAGCGAAAAAGGATGTTTTCCCAATCTTATCTATACTGAAGAATACTGAAGAAGCTTGATACTGAAGAAAGGTCATCAAATTTGTGCTGAGTTGTTCATGAACCAAAGAAAAACTCTTCGTGTTTATTAAGCAGGGATGAACGGCTTCTGAAGAAAGTATACTTGCGACAAGCCCAAAGGCAGTAGGGTTGCATCATCAAAGATCTCCACAAATGAAGATTCTGGAAACAATACTAAAAGGAGAAGTTTGGTCGAGATTTTCGCGAGCGCAATATTCCGTCTTCTGCTTTCCTCGTTGGGCAATTTACAACAATTCGCCCAAGCATGAATCAGCAACAGGTTTTCGTCTGCCTAATTCCTCCTTCATTTTGGCTTCTATTTTCGTCAAATTTCTGAAGTACATGTACGAAATGTTCTCTGTAAATCAGAGAGCCATCTAATTTGATCTGTTCGCCTTCGCACCATGGGTTTTCATAAACTGTTTATTCTTTCGATTTATGCATCGTCCGACCTTCTTCTCTCTTTGTTGAGCTCATTCAACATCACCTCTGCTTCATTGATACATCTTGAGAATACAACGTTGTTGTGGGAAGAAGGAAGATTTCATAGGAGCTTTTCAACAATACTTATGCCTTCCACATTCCAATTGAGTGACTTCATGGTCTAGTGCAGCGCGGAGGTGAACAGATTTACCAAGGTGGTGGCGCATTATGCAACCTCTTTTCTTGCAATAATGGTAAAAGGTCTATGGAAAAGCTGTATTTCCGTATTATAGATCCGAAAACAGTCAGATAGAGTGTTTACACAAGGCGGGTCCACTCCTTGGTAGACGAGCGCTGATAGGATTGGATTCGTTTCCAGAGTGTCAAACGCTTTTTGATAGTCGACGAAGGTTAGGACTACAGGCAGATGGTATTCCCGACAAACTTTAGTGACCGTGTACACAGTTTGGATGTGGTCCATGCAACGAAATCCCCGCAGAAATCTTGCTTTCTCAACAGGTTGTGCTCCATACAATGCCCTCTATGTGCTCGACAAGATAATCTTCGTAATCTTCGATGATCTCGAAAATTACATTCAACAAACATATCGCACAATTTTTAAAACCGATTTTCCTTTAACCTGGGTGTGACTAATCCTCTTTCTTTAATGAGCCTACGGGAGATTAATCAATAATCTTAGTTCGGTTAACGTTTCGATGTCTACGTCTTCATCAAAGCTGATGATCCGAGTCGATCGTCCACAGTTATTCTTCTTCTCGATATAGCGTCTTCGTCTTCCTATCGAGTCTTTTCCAGCGGAGCATCTCTCGAATAAGGCATGCTCATCCGGCGATGCTCTTTTATGCAGTATGCTGGTTACTGATAGTATTGACTGTCCGGTGGTAACAATTTGTTTTACTCCAGACAAACCGTCGGTCACAACTTCTAAGTCCTTCAATAAGCTATTCATAGTCCTCGTTCGTGTCTTCTTTAATCTTCCGGTCACACGCGATAATCATCACTATAGTGGTTGAACGATGGCGTTGAGCTCCAGCCCCATAAGATCAAAGCGTCACGCTCTTATTTTCGCTTAATGACACAAGCTGCACATTCCCACTACAACTACGATTCCCATGATAATGCTCAACAATGTTAATAACATGGTACAAACTAGCAATCTTGAACGGAAAGATCAAATCGAGCAGCATTAGTCTCTAATCCCATAATTTTAACCTCCCACCTTTCCCCTCCTCCGTCAAATTCCTTACCAGTTTATGTGACCATACCGATCCATGGACCAACGTTCTGTGCACCGCATATACAAAATCGAAAACCTAAATCCTTTGCCATGATGAGGCACACGAGCACAGAGAGGAGGTGAAGTAGCAGTCAGGAAGTCGTTTAATTTATAAGTGAACATATTATGATTATAAATGCATTCGTCATCCGTTTGGATGCACTATTCCGTTCTGGAGTGGTTCTATGTTTTCCATATTCGGCAATAAAAACTTGGTAATAACGCGTTCGTTCTCCATCGCAGACAACTGCAGTCCCAATTTTTGCAACTATCTCAGCACATCGATATTTTTATTGAGCAAACACAATGTGTTACTTTATTCTTTGTTCCGTCAAAGCCGACTTTTCGGCAGTACCGCCTTTCAGAGCCAGGAAGGGTATATTGATAGGAAATTTACTGTATTAAAAGTTTCAATAACACATACAGAAAGGTGAAAATCTAAGTTGCAATCACACGATCAACACCTCGCAAAAACCCACCGTTTATTACGTGTCTTCCACTGAGGAAGAAAAGCTTATCAGAGTCGCATGTGGTCGATGAATGCACCACTCCACATCGAAAGTCGATGCCAAGGTACGTCAAAAAGCTTGCGCGCTGGTGCTTTGGCATCCTGTGCGAGGATAGTGGCTTTTATGTCAAAATCGTCTCCGCAACGCTTTTGTATCCTATGCGTGCCTAGTGGGGTACTCTGTCTTAGTTTTCGTTTGCCATCTAGGTGTTCTTTTATGCGGATACACAATGGTCTGCCGGTTTTGCCAATATATTCGTCTCCGCAAGTACCACAAGAGATCAGGCATATTGTACCTGAACTCATGCAATCACCGTCCTTCCCAAAATGGCAAATTATGCAATTTTCTGTTTCACATAGACGGTCATACAGGCGATTACGAACTAATCGACGACGGCGAGCATCGGGTGGTATTTCCGCTATCGCAACCTATTCCTCTAGACCTGCCCTTCTTAGGCACCGTCTCATAGCTATACTTACCTTATCGCTAATAAAGGGCAGCATAAACGGGATTTTCTTTTGGCCAATTGTTTGGTCTTGGAGCATCTCTCTCCTTTCAACCATATCCTGTCGCGCTGCCATTTCGTAGCCATTGGCGATGGCTATTTGTCGAGCCAAGTCGCGCGATTCCTCCTTAAATTCCTTCTTCGTACACACGGAGGTGGCTGTTAGAAACATGTTTCTCACTATCGTCCTCTTTGTGTGTGAAGGATGGGAGGAAAGGAAATCAATGAAGATGTTTTTGTTACTTGGTTTTCAGTACCACTTTGTCATGTAACCGCTACTTGATAAGTTCACCTGAACGTTAAGAAATGGAAGCCAGTTCTCCTTCGGTTTCCCCCGCGTAAACTTGATGTATTTAGACTGCTCATTCAATAACTCAAAGCATTTGTCCATCTCCTCTTGAGTGGAGAAAATGACAAAACAGCCATCGATGTATCTGCAGTAGAGTAGCGGCTGGGGTTCGATAACGGGGGCTTCGATTCTAGACATGAACGCGATGGCAAGACTTGGTGCCAACCATTGTCCCATTGCCAACCCTTTCATTTGCGCGTAATATTTTCCAGACCATCTGAAGATCAAGCAGTTTAGGCGCTCCTTTAAGAGAGCCATAAGCTGCTGGATGGAAAGCCATTCATTTTTATTCTTCCTTCATGTTCAACAAGACGTTCGTGGAGCGCTTGAATTGCGGAGTCATTCGATACGTTGGTGTAGAGCGCAAAAACATCGAAAAACTCCATGAAGTACGCGTTATTAGGAGATGCGTTACGTAGACGTTCTAGGAACATCTAGGTGTTCCTGAGGTGAGCTGGAATATGTGGTTAAGCAGCTATTCCGGCTTGAGTAGGCGAGCCTATGTCAGTCATTTCTGGAGCCATTATTGGTGAAATCGCTGCTATCAACAGGAATCTTCTTGCTGAAACGAGTATTTCGTCGTATAAATGTACTAAACAACATATTTTACTACTAGTGCTGGGTTTCGTGTTAACGTAGTGTTCACTTTAAAGACAATGCATATTTAAAGAATAATTTCTACCTGCTATTAGCCTCTTTTTTGACCTCTTAAAGATCCTTCTATGAGTCAGTTCGGTCGAATTTGTTATGAATCGTGAAAGCGGCAACTCGTAGATTTCAATAACTTCGACACAAATTTGAAAGCGCTTTTAGGTCATAGCGTTACTTAGAAAGATGATAGTTCCAAAAGTGCTTATTGAAGACATCGATTAGATTTAATCTGAAGAGCAGTAGCTTTTGAATGAGAACAATGGCGACTTGGTGTTATCAATTGAGGAATGTTCTGAAGAGGAGGGAATTGGTATAGCAAATTGAGAATTTAATCTATACGAAGACGACATTGAGTAAACGTAGAAAGTGTTTTCCTTCTTGAACTGCTTCAGGAGGATTCGCTTCACCAATCCATGAAAAATCGCACCTCCGATGAAGCAAGTGTCAATTCACCGTTCGCCATTCCTCTCCTGTTCAGAATTTTTGACAACTTCATTAAAGCGCGCAAGGAGACCGTAACGTCATTATTCAAATTCGGATCATCAATGAACTCCTGAGCCTTCTCATAAGTCGATACCGCGTTAAAGCAAATCGGCGATTTCTGGTACTTTGTGTTCAAAATTTTTGCATTGCTTGTCGTGGTCTGTACCAAACAGCGCTTTTCAGCTACTTTTAATGAACCCAGGTTGCTGCTCAGAACAGCTGGCAGTATATCAGTTCTTCGGTCGCACAAATGAACAATCGTTCCTCTACTTGCAGCCTCTTCACCAGCCGTTGCTCTCTACGTCGAACAAAGCGAGTCACATCTGCTATCTGTACACCCACTTCCAATCGATTGGTCTACAGTGGAGTGCGTCATAGATGTCAGTACACCCTAGTGGATCCAAAAACTGTAAAATACCTCAATTCAACCTGAGGTGATTGCAAATACGGTTCCCAATTCTGATCTGGCAAACAGTCAAGAACAGTATCCGAAAACGGCGCATGTGGAATGTCATGTTCTGAGAAAAGAGCTTCATTTTCGATCTCCCGAGCGCCAATTCTCCCAGATGCTCCCACATAGTGTCGAAGTGGATAAGGATTATCACGTGGCCACCGATCAATGCTTACCACAATACGTTGATTTTCCAGATTATCAGCCTGTGCAGTTTCTATCCGCATTCCTGGAATTAGGCGATTGCTCGGACAAAACGGATGACGACAAGCGTTCTACGATTGGTTACGCATCAGAACACCGCAGTGAGGTCGCCAGTTTCTTTCCATTATTTCAATTACTATTTTTTTTTAAGAACTGTCTAGTCATTTTAAGGTAACAACTGAATAGCAACAATATCTTAACCGTTTTTTGTTTACTGCCTACTCTTTTTGATGGTAGGGTATATTGCGAAATATAAACTTTAATGGAGCTGAGATATTTGCAAGAAGGACCTGCATGGTGTGGTGGTGAGCGCGTTACTCTCCGGAAAGGACAATAGCACGTTCGTTCCTCACCATAGACACCTGCGGTCCAGAGTTTTGCAAATATCTCAGCTTCATTAAAGCAATAATATCATCCTCAGTAGTTCTGGTACAGCTTAAACGTTGTACGAACCGTGGAGTCATTTTACTTGGATACCAACATACATGCTTCGCGATAATTCTCACGAGGTACGGAGAAGGCCCCCTTCTTAATTGTTCGTTAAGGTATACCTCTAGCAATCGTGAAGCAGACGTGAGAGAGATAGTTTTCATAAATTATTTTGGCATCAACAGTAGAAGTGTCATAAACAGGCATACTATCAAGCAGCTCACACTTCTTAGGATTCTGCATCCTTTAGGTTACATAGAAGTTGCTCATGTCTTTGAACATCAGTGAGACCCGCTTCAGGACGCACGAATGTCTTATGGTGAAGCTCGCTCATGAGCACAGAAAATGGGCAGTATGGAAAGTATCGACAGATTTTTGCTAAACGAATTCCCTAACGTTTTAAGTTATAATAACGTTTTGAAAAAGATCGAAATCGAAGACGTCGACGAAACACATCTATGCCTCAGCGTCGACGTTAACAACATGATTACTAGGTAGCAGGAGGTTATTGGTACTGTTCGACGTTTTACCGAGATTATTATTGGCCAAAGGCGAACATGATCCACAACGATGAAGCCCGCACGACGACAAATCATCTCAAAGATACCGGTCCGCAGTACACCTTATGCAACCGTTTTTGATTCTGAAGCTCGTCCAAAAGAACAGCGTGTCCACAATCCCACCTTGCTTCACATTCAGCTCTACTATTATGTTTTTTGGTATTAGAAGTAAGTACCTCCTAACGGTTTAGTCCCTCTTCGTGCCTGGAAAGTGTTGCTGGGTGTCGGACTGCGATGTACAGTGAGATGGTTTTATCCCACTCGCCAGGGTCTCCCAAGCTAAGAAGGAGTTCTGCCTTTCTATTAGGACGCCCAGCTGAGAGCAAACCGATACCAGAATCGACCATCGTCCTAGTATTAAACTAGTTGAATGGCGACAAATTTCTCTCTCTCTCTGATCCACTAAGGCTGCGACTGATTGTGGTGGTGACGACCTGCGGCATACTTTGGCTAGGCTAATCTCGGGACTGCAGGGAAACACAATAGCTAAACAAGCAAGACTCCGAAAAATGGAGATTGTGTTGGGGCTCGCTCAACCAGTGAGGACGGGCCGTCCAAGTCTCCAAGTCAGTAGTTAGGAATGAAAGTGAAGAAAAGCTAGTAGAATACGTACGATTGAATTGCATGATAAAACATGAGGTTACGGTATTCAGTAATTCCTCTCGGCAACTTTCAACAAAGCTAAAACGTTTTCTAGTAAAACTCACATTAATGGTGCGGAGTCTTTTCCTTCAGGAAAAACTAGTTCGATCCGATCGTTTGACTCGCGATGCTGAAGAGACATTCTCAAAGGTCATGCACAGCATCACATATTTATGTGAATGAGAAAATCGAATGCAGTAAAGCAAATCTTACATATTTCAACAATTCCAAACTCGAAATTAATGTAGAAGTTTTCTACTTTCATGGCACCACAATGCAATTCGGATTTGCAGATGCTGGACATCTTTCCAGCTAGCTCACTGCAAGGCTGAAAAAGGCTTTTCTTTCCACCCTTCTCTCTCTCTCTCTCTCTCTCTCTTTCCCTCTATTTTTACTTTTTACCGTTCCCAACTCACAACGTCCAATAATAATTTTTTCTAGCAATCTTTAGAATCTCTTTCTAGCTTTCCGCACCGCAGTAACATGAAATAAATAAAAACTTTGAATGGATCACGTCCTTAGTGGCACTTTTACAAGCTCAGAAGTGTAAAACTCAGGAAATTCTTATAGTTCTGTCTTTGAGTGTTAACATCCTCTCTGGAGGGAACGAGTCTTCATATTCGGCGTTATCCCTTCTATTCTAGCTAATACTCATCTTAATTTTCGTCCCACAATCCATTTCATCCATGTTCTCATAGAGGAAACGAGCCAACTTACAGCCGGATGCATTGATAGAAGATCTATTATAAACAAATTATTCGACTTTAATCACAGTAATATACGTAGTGTTCCACTGCCTATATAAT
>MQTX01000261.1:63780-181138 GCA_009735665.1 Angiostrongylus cantonensis | reverse complement strand
AGCTGAGCAGAAGGAAACGAGCGGCTTGAGGAGCTTTCAAGAGCATCGAGGATGTAGTGAAGAGAACAAAGAACACCCGACTCCGTGCCCACCTTTTCGACTCAACGGTTCTTCATGCCCTAACGTATGCGTCGGAAACTTGGTCGCTACGTAAGCAGGATGAAAGATCACTCAGCGTTATCGAACGCTCGGTCGAAAGGACGATGCTAGGAGTATCCCGTTTCGCACAAGTAAGGGATGGGATCCGAAGCTCCGATCTACGTCAACGATCGAAAATCAAAGATGCCGTTCTATACGCCAAACAGTCGAAGATAAGGTGGGCTGGAAACGTAACGCGTATGAATGATAACCGATGGACAAGGGCTGTTAGTGACTGGATTCCTCGGTAAGTCAAACGTACTGCAGGAAGACCGCCTACTTGATGGTCAGAGTTCTTCACGAAAAGCCTAGAAGAAACATATGATGCTCGACGAGTCCCTAATCGAGGAGAACCCACTGCCCTACTCTTGCTCGCGATAGGGAAAAATAGAGGATTTACTGGCGCCCGCTCAAGTCACTCGACGATCAAGGGGACTACAGGTGATACAGGTGATACGTTGTGGACCCATGTGGCGCAGTGGTTGGAGGCGCCCTGCAACACACTCTGGGGTTCTACAAATTGCTACCAGACTCGTCTGAAAGGATAGAAGCACTGGCTTGATACATCAGTGGGCCACCGTGAGTCATTGTAAAGTCCAGATATGCATTCAGTCACCTCCAACGATGCTTAATGAAGTCGAAGGCAAGGCGCATCCCTCAGAGTTTGATCAACGCCGACAGCTTTATCCTTTTTTGTTCTACGTTAGCGACGCTGAGATAGATCTGCCAACATGAATTGATGTTCATACATCAGCTCCAACTTCAGACTCTTGGTGTGCTTTTTGTACCTAGTCGACAGCGTGTCAGAAGCGTATCAGTAGTCACGTGTTTGAAAAGGAAAGTGACCTTCTACAATAAGCAGTAAAAAAAAGCTATCTTCCTAGTTTTGGTTAATGTAACAGTAGACAGAGAAGTCTGTCAAGCCACAGAGATTGCTGGCTAGAGGCGTGTAAAGGTGAAAGAATATTACACAAGGAGTTACTAAAATGTTTCTACAGCCCACATGATTCTCACCTCGGTCGATTATCAGTTTAACTCGTATAGTATCATAAAAGCTACTAAAGATGAGAGTAAAATTTACGGACCGAACATGAAGGAGGGAAGCAAACTGAACAGACTAAGTAGACTTCAAAAGGCCTAGAGTGCTGCAAAAAAAATGAGGGTCGATTAAATGCACTGTCCACAAGGAACTGGGCTGCTTCCCCTAGATGTGAAAAAGAAATTTCGCTGATTTACCGATGAGCTTCGTAAATTGTAGATAAGCCAGCCGATGCTTTCCCTGGTGGCAAAAAACATATTTCGAATTCGGTTGCCTTCTCTGAAATCAGTCCATGTCACTGAAACAGTTTCTTAGAGACCGTGGTTAGCCTTTAACGATCCAAAAGCTGGATTTTTTTTTAAAAAATTTCGCAACAATTTTCTATATCACAGTTTTCAAAGTCAAGTCGTTTAAATGATGACAATTTGTAAGCCAAAATTAAGTCTGGTTTTCTACAATGCTTCCCAAACGCAATTGTTTGATGGGGGGGAGAATGATTGTCACGGCCCAAATATTCCAAGAGATTGCAAAAAAGTATTATTTAGCTTCTGTATGGTCTTTGAGGGGTCGGTCATTTTTTTTCCATTCCTCCTTTCGCTTCTGATTTCGGTTTCAACATCTTATGGAAATGAACCAGTAGGAAGCCCGAGCGAAGGATTCGTCGCCGAAAGCATATCTCCTCGGATCCACTTCGTGGTGAAGACCTGGAGACGCCCTTGCAAGGTTAAGTCAGAACTCCAGAGAGGACCATGTTGCACCATCAGCAATAAACCAGCCTCAGTACCCAGCACACTGGGTGCTCCGGTCTATGAAGTCAGGCGATGAGGCGACCGGTGTGAGGCCACAGAATCTCGGGTTACGCAAGACGCCACGGTACCGGATCTGATTAACAAGCGCACGGCACGCCATGGAGAACGTTTCTAACTATGCACGTATAATGCCAGGACGTAGTCTCCACAAACGCCGATCCTCACGCCCTTCTTGTAGCCGCAGAGCACCGCATTCAGTCTCATGTGATCGCAATGCAAGAAACAAAAATCACGAAAACCGACGCACGCCAAGATAACGAGTGCAGGATCGGAAATTTTGAAGTAGGAGAAAGAAATGAGAATGGGAACCATCTCGCAGGATTTCTGTCCGCAGCACGTCTCTTCCATGGAAACTCGTTTTTCCAGAAGAAAGAAAGCCGCCGCTGGACATGGGAGCTTCCCAACGGCATGACTCATGCGAAGACCGACCATATTCTGACAAACAGAAAATGGTGCCTATTTGACACATCGGTAGTCTTGTCATTCTATACTTATTCCGTTTAACGCTTTCTTCGCGCGAAGATTTGATTCAGCCGCAAGCTGGAAAAGAACTCTCTTCATCGACCATGAGGAAAAACTATAACTATATGCAACGATGACATTATGTGGAGCACGATCTGTTGAGGAAGCAAGGCTTCTACGGGAATTTCGTTGCATGGACCACGTCCGAACTATGTCATTGGTCATCGTAGTTTGTTGGGAATACAACCTTCCTCTAGTCCTAACCCTTTGTCGACTTTGAAAAAGTGTTTGACAGTGTCGAAACGAATGCAATCCTTTCAGCGCTCATCGACCAAGGAGTGGACCCGTCATACATAGGAATTCTATCTGACTGTTATAAGAAGTGCACCACGAGAATACCACTTTTTTATCGACCCATTACCACACCTATAGGAAAAGGGGTTAGACGGGGCGACGCAATATCGCCAAAGCTGTTCAGTGCCGCACTGTAAATATTTTATATTTCTAAATCCAAAGGCGTCTTAACAACATATTTTTCACCATGAAAAATAAGCGGTATTATTGAAATAATGCAAGTAAAGCTACTAGTGGTCTGGTGTTATCAAAAACTTTGTTAGTCAGAGGAGTCATCTTAATGCTGAAATCGGAAATTAGATAACTTGCTCACCGTAGTTTCTCCAATGGAAGATGAAGCGTTTTCTCTGCATCAGATCTTATCGAAAACACATAGTTATCCACCGAATTTGTCGAAACGTAGAAATCGCCTGAGGTCCAAACTTTGCACTTAATTCGACACTTATGGAAACCTTTCCTTACCACTGCGACGCGCACGTGGAATCGATCCCTGCGCCCATAGCCCACCAAGCCTTGCATTCAACGAAATTCACAGTAACGATATCAGTCCTTATGAAGGATAAAGGATAACGCTCTCAACGTTGATCAATCCCTGAGGGTTGAGCCATGCATTCGACTTCATTAAGTATCGTTGGAGGTGATTGAATGCATATCTGGCCTTTACAATGACTCGCGGTGGCCTACCGATGTATCTAACCAGTGCTGCTATCCTCCCAGGCAAGTCTGGCACCAATTTGTCGACCCCGAAGGGATGGAAAGCTTGGTGCGCCATGAGCGCGAGGATCGATTCCACGTATGTGTTGCAAAGCGCCTCCATCCACTGCGCCACGGGCTGCCTTCATACAATAGATAGGACAAATTTAAATTCATCACATCTTGCTGTATAGATTGACGAAACTCTTAAATTACGTTACTTGCACTGGGTTCGAGGAAAGGGAAAAAAATTATGAGGCGCTATTGAGGAGGCAAGGAAGCACATTCGTTAACTCCTGAAACACCACTGATTGTAATCGTGGAACGATATCAGTTCCATAATTGCTCCTATCATAAAACAAATTAGAGGCGTTGTTCCAATTATGAATACTTTTCACTGAGTATTTAACGCCAATTTGCAGGTGTCTTTTTTATCTAATAGGATCAGTTTTAAGTCCCTCGTTAAAGATGATTCGCAAGTCTAATGAGAATGTGCTCTTAGTAAGCAAGACGTACATCTCTGCTACTTGTTTTCCAGTGCTGCTCTACGTACAGTAGTATGCAACATTCTCGAGACATTACTGTTCTTTGCGAAAAGGCTAACACTGCTGATACCAAATAGTTGGCCACTTCACAAGAGATGGGCAAGTTATCAACATGAAAATTGCCTCAGCTACTCGACGGCTTGCTGCAGATAATTTAAACCATCTCAGAGCAATCGGCTGACAAAAACATGTTACGCAACATATTTTTTTTTATATAACCTGACATTACATCTATCAAACATGTGCAGTCCAGAACACTTCCTTCTTTCGCCTTGGAATGCTAGGAGAGTTGGTGCTAACGCATGCGCAGCTTCCCATCACGGAATCTCTGCCGTATTTGTGGAGCACTTTCCAGAAAAGCCTGGAGCAAAGATCTTGATCTGAAAACGATGGGAGCTCCGATAGGCCCAGAACGGTCTCGAAGTGCTGCAGTGCGACCTCGAACGATACCTTTGCCATTACGCTAGCCGTGAATCAATAAAATACACGTTGGTAATGTAAAATTTTGTTAAACACTTTCTTGCTGATAAGACACCAAAAAGTTTTTAAGCTCAGTACATCGTCAGCTTCTATATGATAGGGGTTCCACTTGGGTTGCTTCTTTGCCACTTCATTCATCCGTTCGAAAAAAGGTTTTCGCTGAGAATGATTCGAACAGTCGCTTCTTTTCTTTGTCAAGAAAAATCAAGATATGAAAACAATGAGCGAGGGTTTCTCAGTAATGGGTGGCTTCTGGTCACGATCATTCGATTCGTAGAGATAGCCAACTTTTATCAACTCTTTATGTCGCTGATGTCATGAGGTGTCTTTGGGTAGTTGACAAAGATTATGAATAATTTAGGAACCAAGCAAACTAAGAAGAACACGATCTTAGCTAAAATATTTCTTAATAACCTAATCTAGTTAGGCGCACAGTAATCTTTCCTCCAAGACAAGCTCGTTAGAGAAAGAAGCTCCGGTTGACGTAAGGTCTACGTCCAATTCCGCACCGGCTTTTCGCATCTCCTCCACTGGACGTTGCACAGTTTCCAGCATTTTCAAAGATATTTCGCAAGTAGCTCCAAATTAGCTAGTGATTAATGATTAAAACGATGAAATGGATAAACGCCAAACCGTTTCTTTTGGAGCGTCGCTCTCCCACGAAACTTATCTCGTTGGGTTACACTCTCGTAGCCATTGGAGAGGGCTATTTGCCGAGCCAAGTCGCGCCATTCTTTCTTTAATTCTCTACTTGTGCAAACAGAGGTAGCTGTTTGAAGCACCCTCTTTGTGTGTGAAGGATGGGAAGAAAGGGAATGAACAAGGATGTTTTTGTTATTTGGTTTTCGGCACTCGCGGTGGCCTACCGATGTATCGAGCCAGTGCTGCAATCCTCCTAGACGAGTCTGATACCAATTTGCCGACCCCAGAGGGATGGAAGGCACGGTGAGCCATGGGCGCAGGATCGATTCCACGTATGTGTCGCAGTGGCGCCTCCAACCGCTGCGCCCCCTCCAACATTAATGATTACTAGATGATAATTTTGAGATGAACTTTTGTTTAATGATCAACGACACAATTAAATTCACTCTGAATGATGATAGATCATAGTGCCTGCGGAAGAATCCTACCTTATACACATGCGCTGCCGAAGATTGACGAACGCCAAAAATGGCGTTACTGCATGTTATCACCGTACCTATAGAAAGCCATATCTTATCAACTTATCAGCTTACATTACCTTATCAAACATTTCACTGATAAGATGCGAAGAAGCACCATGTCAAGTATTTGGGCTTGTTCAACTGAAAAAGCTGTGTTTATTTCGAAATGCAATTTTTCTGTTAAATTCGCCGAAGATCTCATCATTGAGGAATCCTTGGGTTGTTAATTTAGCGGATGTTTGACGTTTTACTAGTTGGTGGATAGGAGAGTGGCGGATGAGAACTAAAAGCAACGTTGTATTTGCTCCAGGGCGTGGGTGTATTCAGAGATGGTCCTCCTGCTCTTGCTCTCCAGGCAGATATACACTTTCTGTGAGCACATATGAGTACATGTACTCATACAAATACTCACCCATGTGCATGTGGCTGTTTTGCCCGTATATTAGTGTACACCAATGCAAATGCCCCGTACATTTCGTAGCCGAATTTCCTTCAATGACTGGCAAAAATGCCACCACCTAATTGCCTCTTCCAAGTTTTCGACTTTGTTTCTTCCGGGTGAACTTGATGTACTCTGACTGCTCGTTCAATAATTCAAACCATTTGTCCATCTCCTCTTGTGTAGAGAGGACTACAAAACAATCGTATATATATATCGTATATATATATATCTTTCGATTTTCGACTTTTGTAGAGCGATCGTGTGGATGTTGATGCTATCAGCGACTTCAACAAGAGCTTAGAATTCAGGGCCCGAGAATATTATTCTGGTGTTACTGGTGCAAAGCAAGAATCAGTCTACATGGTGCATCTTGGGAGTGCTCGTTTTGCCTGCTTCCAGCGAGATCCGGCGAAACCCGAGATTTTATTGTCTCTCACTGGTTTTCTCGCTATCCGACATCGTAAACGGAAGCGAACAGCGTGCGGGGTACTGAGGGTAGAGTTTTTCTGATTTTGGCAATATGGTTCTCTGGATGTCCAGGATCTGAGCGATAATTACAAGACCTACGGCTTCTCGAAAAAAAAAACCCACCGCTTTTTTCATCTGTCCTCCTCCGGGGAAGAACAGCCGCTCAGAGTTGCATACGGCTGACGATTGCAGCACCCCCGTTAACGATCGATGCGAAGGTAAGGGGCGAGCTCACGTGTGATCTCGGGACATTCCTCCCTGCTATTCATTGTAGGATTTTTGGCATTTATCCAAAAAGCCTCGAGGAGTTTGCGCGTTGGTGCTTTAGTATCCCGTGCGAGGATAGCGACTTTTATACCAAAATCGTCTCCGGTATGCTTTCATATCCTATGCGTCCCTAGTGGCGTGTTTTGTCTTGCTTTTCGTTTGCCATCTAAGTGTTCTTTTATGCGGATACATGAAGGTCTGCCCGTTTCGCCAATATATTCGTCTCCGCAAGTACCACAAGAGATCAGATATATCGTGCCTGAACTCATGCAGTCTCCGTCCCTGCCATAAGGGCAGATTACGCAATTTTGTATTTCACACAGACGCTCATACAAGCGTTTACAAACTAACTGACGATGAAGAGTATTCGGTGGTACTTCAATTATCGCTACCGATTCCTCTAGATCTACCCTTCTTAAGCATCGCTTCATCGCTGCACTTATTTCATCGCTAATGAAGGGCAAGATGAACGGGACTTTGTTTTGGCCAAACCGTTTCTTTTGGAGCGTCGCTCTCCCACGAAACTTATCTCGTTGGGTTACACTCTCGTAGCCATTGGAGAGGGCTATTTGCCGAGCCAAGTCGCGCCATTCTTCCTTTAATTCTCTACTTGTGCACACAGAGGTAGCTGTTTGAAGCACCCTCTTTGTGTGTGAAGGAAGGGAAGAAAGGGAATGAACAAGGACGTTTTTGTTATTTGGTTTTCGGTACCACTTTGTCATGTAACCACTACTTGACAGGTTAATTTGAACGTTTAGAAACGAGAGCCAGTCGTCCTTCGGTTTCTTCCGGGTGAACTTGATGTACTCTGACTGCTCGTTCAATAATTCAAACCATTTGTCCATCTCCTCCTGTGTAGAGAAGACTACAAAACAATCGTCTATATATCTTTCGATTTTCGACTTTTGTAGAGCGATCGTGTGGATGTTGATGCTATCAGCGACTTCAACAAGAGCTTAGAATTCAGGTGTTACTGGTGCAAAGCAAGAATCAGTCTACATGGTGCATCTTGGGCGTGCTCGTTTTGCCTGCTTCCAGCGAAATCCCGCGAAACCCGAGTTTTTATTGTCTCTCACTGGTTTTCTCACTATCCGACATCGTAAACGGAGCGAACAGCGTGCGGGGTACTGAGGGTAGAGTCTTTCTGTTTTTGGCAATATGGTTCTCTGGATGTCCAGTAAGCATCGAGTCAGTGCTGCTATCCTTCCAGACAAGTCTGGTACCAATTTGCCGACCCCGGAGGGATGGAAGGCTTGGTGGGCCATGGGCGCAGGGATGCGTGCGTGTCGCAGTGGCGCCTCCAACCACTGCGCCACACGCGCCCTCAATAGACTTACAAGAAGTTGATAAATATATCTATTTCCAGCTAACGTTCGTCTTCGTCTTCATCAGAGGCGATGGTCCGAGTAGATGGTCTACGCTTGTTATTCGCTCACCTTTATCACCAGTAGTCCCGTTGATCGTCGGGTGATTCGAGCGGGCGCCAGTAAATCTTCCATCTTTCCCTGTCGCGTGCAAGAGTAGCCCAGTGGGTCTTGCTCGCTCTAGGGACTCGTCGAGCATCATATCTTTCTTCTAGGCTCTTCGCGATGAACGCTGACCATTGGGTCGGTGGCCTTTCTGCAGTACGTTTGACATGCAGCGTCCTCTCTATGCAGCGACCAGGTTTCTGACACGTACGTTAAAGCAGAAAGTACCGTTGAGTCGAAAAGCTGGGAATGGAGTTGTACTTGAGCTGATAGCTAGTGTGGAATAACAGAGCTAGCTACAGGCAACAGCCGACTCACGTCCGAAATTGCAAAGCAATAAGGACAGAAAATAAAAGAAGATCTTAGGAAGTGGAGATCAGCATTTTTGATCAAGACTGTAAAGCCTCGGGAAAACTTCTGCAGAGACACGAGTGCTTATCGAATTTGATAACGTTTCGAAAAAATTTGCTTTTAACATATCTTACAAAAACGTTGGTAAAGAAGAAGACATTGCTTCACATGCCCCATTCACGTTCAACGGAATGCATATCTTTGAATGTTCTAAGGAATGAGCTACGTTTGCTCAACTCAGAAAATCAACGTGGCGACCAACTTATTTCAAGAGTTAGGAAGAAGTTCCCCAGGGGTTGGGCAGCATTCATGAGCAACAAGGATGCAGCGAGGAGAACAAGGAACATCCGTTTGAGTGGCAGCTTTTTCGACTCAACTATTTCTTTTGCCTTAACTTATGCACCAAAAAGTGATTCCTAGGGAAGAATTATAAAATACCATGCAACGTTATAGAACGGCTGTCGAATAGATGATTCTAGCAGTAAACTAAGCACTCCTCATAACACAAGTGAGAAAGAAGATCTGAAGCTCCGATCTATGTCAACGACAAAAAATTAAAGGCGTTGTTTGTTGTTCAATGAGCGGAACTGACGAAGATGTTGGGCCAAGCGCGTAATGTGTGTTAACGAAACTGATGAAGAACAGCCCTTAGCGGCTAGACTTTTTTGAAACGTCAAACAAACAGCAGAGAAACCATTGACTCGATGGTCACAGTTTATCACCAATAACCTAGAGGAAAGGTGTGGTGCTCAAAAAACACTAAGATCGAGAAGAGCCTACCGCGATTCTACTGCACGGGACGGCGTTCTATCTAGGTCGGAAAAACAATATGATGAGCGACTTATTCCCAAAGTTGACCAGAAGGAATTGGGCGGCTTGAGAAGTTCAAGAGCATCGAGGATGTAAAGAAAACAAAGAACACTCGAATCTGCGCCCACCTTTCTGAGTCAACGATACATCCTGCCTTAACGTACGCGTCAGAAACTTGGCCGCTGCGTAAGCAGGATGAAAGATCGCTCAGCGTTATGAAACGCTCAGTCGAAAGGACGATGCTAGGAGTATCCCGCTTCACACAAGTTATGGGATCCGTAACTCCGACCTTCGTCATTGATCAAAAATCAAAGATGCCGTTCTGTATGCCAAACAGTCGAAGATAAGGTAAGCAAGACACGTAAAGCGTATAAATAAAAACCGATGAGCAAAAGCCGTTTGTGACTGGATTTCTTGGAATGTCAAACGCACTGCAGGAAGGCCACCGACCCGATGGTCAGCATTTTTCACGAAGAGCCTAGAAGAAAGATGTAATGCTCGGCGAGTCTCTGGAGCGAGCATGACTCACTGAGCTACTCTCGCACGCGACAGGGAAAAATGGGAGATTTACTGCTACGAGCTCGAGTCACTCGACGATCAACGAGACTACAGGTGGTACCGGTGATCCTACATGACCTGTCATCAAATTTATTGTTCGGATGCCAGCACTTCCTGTATTCGGTTCATTTTTCTCGGATTAACTATCTACAATGGTCTTCGATGATTTTGCGTCTTGTTTCAGCTGCTACTCGAAGGTTTCATCTTCTTTATGAACATCATAGAATGCTGGTAGAGTTAATTCTCCTTGCAATCATGTAAATAGCCATGCCAAAGCCTTCCCACGTGAATTGGAGGACATCGCGCGACTTGGATCGAGCTAGTGCCTCTTGCTTCCTTATCGACGACATCACTAACCACTGCGCTACCCCTCCCCTGTGCCAAACATAATTATATTACCAGAGGGTCGTGCATTGCCTTGCTCTGCATTTCTCCTAGCTAGTTTTCTATTTATCAGTGCCATGAGCAATCACCCGTCAGCGGGATTGATCTGAGAAGCCCACATCGGCATTGTGTCAGCATGTGTGACCCATAAATTCTAATATTTCACCAGACGTTCTGGGACACTCTCTATTTCCTTCACACTTTTGCTCGATTTTTTTAAGCCCTAAAAAAATTAAATATACTTTTTTGAAATATAATTAGTTCCTTTAATCAAGTAGATGTGCACTTCATTCGGAACGAAGACTGACCAACAACATTTTTATCACACGTGTTTAATGTAGCACAAATTTAAAAAGGGTTTTTCATTAACCTTGACATCGATGTAGGTTTACCAATACTCCTCGATTGCGCTAAATTCAGCAGCAGCTGCGATTATTATAATTGCAAGGATGAACTCTGTACCACTGGGCCCAGTTGTCGTTGGTCGGTCTACTCCGACGGTATCTAAACTAGCAATCCTACTTATCTGTCACAGTTAAGGAATACTGTTATAAATTTTTTTATAAAAAAGCACTGCCGAGTGTGCATGGCTCATTCGTGCGATGTTCACTGAAGAAGGTGCGTCTCGGTGAGCCAACGAAGACGCCACATCGAGAAAAAGAACAACTGCGGACCACCGACACGGATCATCGCTTCTGATGAAGACGAAGATATAGAAACACTAGCCGAACTTAACGTACGCGTCAGAAACTTGGCCGCTGCGTAAGCAGGATGAAAGATCGCTCAGCGTTATGAAACGCTCAGTCGAAAGGACGATGCTAGGAGTATCCCGCTTCACACAAGTTATGGGATCCGTAACTCCGACCTTCGTCATTGATCAAAAATCAAAGATGCCGTTCTGTATGCCAAACAGTCGAAGATAAGGTAAGCAAGACACGTAAAGCGTATAAATAAAAACCGATGAGCAAAAGCCGTTTGTGACTGGATTTCTTGGAATGTCAAACGCACTGCAGGAAGGCCACCGACCCGATGGTCAGCATTTTTCACGAAGAGCCTAGAAGAAAGATGTAATGCTCGGCGAGTCTCTGGAGCGAGCATGACTCACTGAGCTACTCTCGCACGCGACAGGGAAAAATGGGAGATTTACTGCGATAATGCGAGCACAAACATAGTCATCATCTACACCCAAGAAATCCTTCCAGCCATGATGAGGTGGTTAGCCGTTACGCTATTAATAGGGTATGTATTTTTTATTTCATAGACTTACTTTACTGCTACGAGCTCGAGTCACTCGACGATCAACGAGACTACAGGTGGTACCGGTGATCCTACATGACCTGTCATCAAATTTATTGTTCGGATGCCAGCACTTCCTGTATTCGGTTCATTTTTCTCGGATTAACTATCTACAATGGTCTTCGATGATTTTGCGTCTTGTTTCAGCTGCTACTCGAAGGTTTCATCTTCTTTATGAACATCATAGAATGCTGGTAGAGTTAATTCTCCTTGCAATCATGTAAATAGCCATGCCAAAGCCTTCCCACGTGAATTGGAGGACATCGCGCGACTTGGATCGAGCTAGTGCCTCTTGCTTCCTTATCGACGACATCACTAACCACTGCGCTACCCCTCCCCTGTGCCAAACATAATTATATTATTGTTAACTGTTGCTGCCATTATTACTGCATAATTACTTCTAATATTAATTTTAGAGCTATTAGTATTTACATTTCTATGTATCGCGTAAGCCCACATTCTATACTGTGCGTGTCTCAGCATTTTTCTAAGAGGGCAATCCTAGAGGGTTTTCTGTCACAAGTCTTTTTAAACGGCCGACACTTTCCGGACAAGTGTGCCCTCAATAGACTTACAAGAAGTTGATAAATATATCTATTTCCAGCTAACGTTCGTCTTCGTCTTCATCAGAGGCGATGGTCCGAGTAGATGGTCTACGCTTGTTATTCGCTCACCTTTATCACCAGTAGTCCCGTTGATCGTCGGGCGGACAAGTGTAGTACCAATTTTCCGAAAGGTAAACTTCAGCCAAGGTCAAGTATTTTCCTTGTAACTTGTGACTTCAGCGGTATCAATAAGCTAAAGTCATGATAACAGTTGGTATGTCTGCTAACCCTAGAAATCACTACCCTACTTGTGTTGATCAACCTTAAACAGTAAAAATATTTTGCCTTGTTATTGGCTCTCACCATGCTATTCAAAAGCGCGAGTAGCGCAGTGGTAGGAAGTTCTCTAAAGTACATATGTGGTCATGAGCTCCATAGAGTGCGTCGATCTCATTAACTCTTCCAACTCTGTGGGGTTCGCAAATTGATACCAGACTTATTTGGGTGGATAAGAGCGCTGATCTGAAACATTGGTAGGGCACCACAAGTTATGATATAAAGCAGATATGCAGTTATCCAACTCTGTGTTTGATCAAGCACGGTGCATGACACATCTCTTAAGAATTGATCAACTCCTTTATTCTTTATTAGGAAGCTTTATTTTCTACCACTTTTGTCCCGTACCGCGTTGCCAATTTAAAATTTTGTAACACCGTCGACCTCTGAGTGCACAATTCTTGAGGAAGCGCGAAAAAATATTTTTTAAATTGACATTTTTGGCGATTAGATGAAGATTTCCAGCTTCATCAAAATTACCACTTTGATTTAAACTTATTCCTTCTGACCTTAAAAATTTAAAGTTTTTTCAGTGAATCAACTGTGGTTTTGTTTCTATGAATGAAATAAAAAGGATAAAGCTCTCGGCGTTGATCAATCCCTGAGGGATGCACCATCTCCCCTGAGGGACGCCCTTCATTAAGTGTCGTTGGAGGTGATTGAATGAATATTTGCCCTTTACAATGACTCGCGGTGGCCTGCCAATGTATCGAGCCAGTGCTGTTATCCTCCCAGACAAGTCTGGTACCAATATGCCCACCCCGGAGGGATGGAAGGCTTGGTGTGCCATGGACAATAGAGATCGATTCCACGTGCGTGTCACAGTGGCGCCTCCAACTACTGCGCCACACGCGTCCCTATGAATGAAGCAGTGGTGCTTAAAAAAGACAACAAAAAATACTTCACCTTCGAGTGACCAGAACCGGAGCCCTATTTGTTAAACCAGCCGGTGGTTCATTTTTTGCTAGACAATCGTAAAGATTCCATACCTAGAATGTTGCAATTAGAAAACCGTCGAATTTTTAACAGTATCATCCTTTACTTCTAAAGCAGCCTTTGACAATTCTTAAATAAGCTTAGCTCTTCTATTCTTTACGCGAAAATAAAGAGTATTAAGCTTTTCTGTGCTCACTTACCTGTCCCCTTACCACTCGCATTTGGCTGAATACCAAATAGCGACTGTTGATGTGCCTATGACGGAAAAGAATCTAAAACGGAAAAAAGAAGATGCATTTCACAGATACGAAACTGACGTCGTCACGACAGCGTCGAGTTCTCCTAGTCTGCCTAGCATTTGTGCATCACTTCATTCTTGAGCAAACTATCATACCACTTCTTTTCCTTGTTTAATTCCATACTGCAGGCTTACACCAATTCACTATATTTTATTCTATTACTTTTCTACATCGCACCCTCTTGTTATTGCGTTTCATCCGATTCCAGTATGAACGCTCTTATAAAACAATGTGAAGAGCGCTTACTTAAGAGTTATGGGTACATATTATTGAGTACGTGTAGAGCAGTGGTTACAGATTCTTCTGAAACAAGGCAGCCGTTGGCTCGATCCAGTGTCTTGCGTTTCAAAAATCCTCCATCTCTTCGGAGTCAATATAACGGTACTAAAGTCGTTTGTGAGAATAGCAGCACTAAACAGATATATCATTAGGCGATCGCAAGTTATTATGTAGCCCTGACAAGAAGCATTCAGTCAACCCTGCGATATTGAATGTAGTCGATTGCATGGGGCGTCCTCAAAGGTTAGTCAATGAACTTCACCGTTTGTGCATTTTTTAGTACATATAGTATTGAATGGATGTATAAAGCAAATAGGAACACCACTATGAAAAACCTTACATGAAGATACCAGATCCAGTGAAGGGAAGGCATACAAAAAATCAAAATTTTAAAGTGGAATGAGCGCCGAATAAAATTGTAATGTAAGACAAAATTCGGACGATGATTTCTGCCGTGTTATCTATTGAGAAAGCGACTGAGATTTTATAGATTAAAAGCTAAAGCTTTTAAGATAAAGCTCTCGGAGTTGATCAATCCCTGAGGGAGGCGCCATGCATTCGACTTCATTAAGTATCGTTGGAGATGATTGAATGCATACCTGGCCTTTACAATGACTCGCGGTGGCCTACCGATGTATCGAACCAATGCTGCTATCCATCCAGACAAGTCTGGTAACAATTTTCCGACACCGGAGGGATAGAAGGCTTGGTGGACCATGGGCGCAAGGATCGATTCCACGTGCGTGTCGTAGTGGCGCCTCCAGTCACTACGCCACACGCGCCCTTTTTATGGATCACCGTAGTGAAAACCAAGAAAACAACAGACGAGATTGTTACAACTCATGTAAGCTTACCATCAAGCCAAGACCTAAATAATCAATGCCGAGATGAAATTTGAAATATTGGAAAAATAGAAATGCCAAACGTGTTAACCATTTAACCCTTCGGGGATATGCCATGGATTCAACTTTATTAAACATCGTTAGAGGTGACTGAATGCATGCCTGACATATACAATCATTTTCAATGTTTCACCGATGTATTAGGTCACTGTTGTAATCCTTCTAGAAAACCATGGCACTAACTTGTCAAATTCAAAGTGATGGAGGCTTTGGTGAGCGTATGGTTCGTGATCAAACCAAGGACCACGTGTGCATTGCATGGCACCCCTAACCGCCGCACTACACAAACTTTATTAGACCAGATGAAAACAATAAAGTCGACATTACCTGTTCATAAACAAAGAAATTTCAAATCACTTAAAAACATTTACTTTGAGTTTATGACAAAGATCGTGAAGGAATGCAGGATTGATCGAGGCTAACAAATACGTTCGAAGTTCCACATCCCATGGCTGGAATGATTCACTTCATTCATAGATGAGAACAGCAATGGTACAAACATAGATTCTCCTCTTCTATCCAACCTCTTTAGCCCATCGATAGTTTGTCCAACGAAACGGAAACGTCCGAAATCGGCTAACGCATTCCGGATGCTTAACGGGAAACGCAAGACCGTTGTCAATAGCGGCCAATTCGATCACTTTTCCAGGAATATGCCTAATTAGAAAAAAAAGAAGTTCCAATAGTAGAAAACGGACAAGCTCTGCCACATTGTCTAACGATATCTCTTCTCACAAGAATTACAGCACGCACACTTTAGTATTTAGTGATATTCCATTACGTTCTCTATCCGTTGTAGTTCACCGCCTTTGAAATCTGATACAGCGGAGGTGCATAGTTTAGCGGGATCACGAAGGCTGAGAACAAGTTCAACTTTCCTATCCAGAACTACACCTAACAATGAGTCTATGCGAGCAAACCGAGCTGCCCAGGACAACATTTTCACCAATATTAGTAAGGAATTCACTTCAACGAGAGTGGGCCACCCCAACAAGAGCCAATAATGATCCGTATAGTGACCATCGATGACCACCCTAACCCTTGTATTTCCTGAGTAAAAGAAGAAAATCCGCCAAGCCAGCATAGTGGATGTTGAACGATTCTTTATGAAAACGAGTCCTTCTAATATGAGCTAGGTAATAAGTGATGTTTCTTTCCTCATCTTCTAAGAGAATAATGATCTTTGAAAATCGATGAAAGTCTTGTAAATGTATTATTAGATTATTAGATTACAAGATTACAAGATTAGAGATAGAAGGTTATATACTTATGTGAGATCTATCAGTTGCGCTATTAATTCGTTTTTCCAATTTGTTTCTAATCCAGCTTGCCTAATCAATAAATTATCCATGTGCCTGTCGGTGTTTCGTATAATATAATCGAGAACAATCATCTTCTGGAAAAGATATCGGAACCTAAAATGCATTTATATATAAAGGGATAAAAAACCGCCCTTTTGCCCTCGAAGATTTACTAAACAGTTTAAAGTGAGGAAATGAAAGATAAAGGATAAAGGATAAAGCTCTCGGCGTTGATCAATCCCTGAGGGATGCGCCATGCAGTCGACTTCATGAAGTATCGTTCGAGGTGATTGAATGCATATCTGGCCTTTACAATGACTCGCGGTGGTCTGCCGATGTATCGATCCAGCGCTGTTATCCTCCCAGACAAGTCTGGTACCAATTTGCCGACCCCGGAGGGATGGAAGGCTTGGTGGGCCATGGGCGAGGGATCTATTCATCTATTCGCCTCCAACCACTGCACCACACGCGCTCCTTCAGATATAAAGGGATAAAAACTACGCCCTTTTGCCTACGCAGATTTACTAAACAGTTTAAAGTGAGGAAAATCTATAATTGCTCTTGTTGTTCTTTGCATTTCTCAGAGTTTATTTTCGGCTATATTGAATCTTGATTTCAACCTGTCAGTTCATTTCCAAGAAAACGCTGACGACAAAAGGCGTCGATACCTCTGTAGTTAGTCCGACTCTTTTCTGATGAGTTCCGCCGCTAAGAAATTTTAAACGTCAGACAGATAAATTGATGTGAGCAAACAAACTAACGATGTCATGCGTGCCCGATTGCCAAATTATTCTACTCCACTCTAGTTCACCTTTGTTTTACTTCAGAATTTTTGTGTGTAAAAGATGGATAAGACGCCCAGGTACCAGGGAAGCGTGTAGTGAGTAGTTAGAGTTGCCTTGCAATATACATATGGAATTCGGTTCGATCCCGATCCCGGCTTCACTAAACCATTCAACCTCCCAGAATCGACGAGCTAGTACCAGTCTACACGGCGGGCCACCGCCTGTCGTTGTATACATCAAGTGTATATTTGATTACATCTAACGAAGCTTGAGGAAGTCGAATACATGGCACATCCCTCAGGGAATAATAAACACCGCGAGCTTTATCTCAGTCTCCTAGCGAGACACGGTAAAGAAGTGATGTACTAATCCTACCTATCTTCCTCTGAATGTGACAACAGTGATTTGTCGTAATCCCAACGGGAAAAAACGGTTTGTGCACTTTCATAGCCCTTTACGAAAATCTGAATAAACAAATAGCTGAGAGAAAAAGTAAACGAAAACAGCTCTTATTTATTTAAAAAAGTGGTTCCCAATGCTCGCGGGGCACAGCAAAGTGGTAGTGGTGCCCCTGATTACGAGTATAGATCCAGTTTGATCCCGCCCTGGCCCAGCCGAGACCCTCATCCTTCCGGGGTCTGGAAATTGGTAGTGGACTAGTCTAGAAAACAAATTATCTTTGCAATCCAATTAGGAACGATCCGGCCTGGCTTTCTCAGGACTCCGGGAGAATTGTTCGACCAGCATTCTACGGCATTCAAGATGAAATGGAAATCCTCAAGGAGCAACCGAACCCACATGTAAAAGTTGAAAGATCTTCGTAGGCAATGAGGAAACGGATAGAATGCACCATGTTCTGGGATTCGTGCAGTAGACGTGAAGACGGATCAAATAAAATAAACAAATTAAAAGGATTACGATATTCGCAGTATTCACCTGAAAGCTTCCCTCCTTGGGTTTGATTTCGTGATGTCCACAACAACGAGAATAGAAAAACGACGGAGACGCTAGTCGGCGAACACGTGTCTTTGGAACAATGTGTAACTATAAAGAGTAGGATCGACAATGTATATTCAGTGTAAGCTGGCAAAAAAAATAGTTGGTTTGCCATTGATTTGACAACCTGCAGCATATCGTCCACAATGCTGGCTCCGGTCTCCGATAAATATCCATTGTTAGGGATTAAGCACGCTCTTCCAAAGCAACAAAAGCAAAGGATCCTAAAGCGATAATACAACGTTCAGTAGAAAACCATGCAAAAATCCAAGTCGAGGCGCAGATTTTAGCCGTGGTTGTAGTGTTATCATTTGGCATTTCAAACGATTGCGCCGCACTCACCATTTTTGTATTGGACGTAAAATCTTTAAAAGAACGTAAAAAAAAAACAGATCTTTGAAAGAACTTTGGCCATTTAGGATTAAGTGCCGCAAATGGCTCCTCGTCGCATGGCTTGAATACTGCGATATTCTCCAAGTTTTGATCTCGTATGAAATACGAACCTAAAGAATTACTAATAAGGGTTCCTTTCGTAGTGTGGTGCAGCTGTTGTGTCCTCTACCTGAGCTTCCTATTGGAATGAGAACCGGGTGAATGCCTTGTTTCAATGCTTCTAGTGCCTTGTTATACACTCTTTTGAATTCTCTGTCGCTGTTTGCCCTGGATAGTATAGCCATTAACTTTTCTCTCACTTATAACAAATTTTCTGGAATCTGGTGTCTATTATTTTGCATTAAATTACATCGTTTTATTACATAATTATCGACTATAAGCAGAGTAATTACATTATTGTAGAAAACATTATCCGTAAGGAACACTTCATGATTTTTAATCACTGTAATCCCTGATGCATGGAAGATGCATCCGACTCCATGCGTTGCATCGCTGACGTGACTGGATCCTCACCTGGACTAGCCTACCGATCTATTTAACTCAGTGTTTTCATCCTCCCAGACAAGTTCAGTAATAAGTTCGCCGATCCCAAAGAAATGCATGACTTGGTTAGCCCAAGCGCGAGATCCAACCAGCGACCGATTTAGGGTGCAATGCAGCGCACTTCTAACCACTGTGTTTCACACATCCTTTACGCTCACAGTACATCATAATCTTCGAATTCCAATATGAAGTCGCTCATAGTCTTTAAAGCACCAAATAATTAATATGGATAAAGGATAAAGGATAAAGCTTTCGGCGTTGATCAATCCCTGAGGGATGCGCCATGCATTCGACTTCATTGAGTATCGTTGGTGGTGATTGAATGCATATCTGGCCTTTACAATGACTCGAGGTGACCTGCCAATGTATCGACCCAGTGCTGCGATCCTCTTAGACAAGTCTGGTACCAATTTGCCGACCCCGGAGGGATGGAAGACTTTGTGGGCCATGGGCGCAGGAATCGATTCCACGTGCGTGCCGCAGTGGCGCCTCCAACCACTGCACAACACGTGCCTATCAATTAATATGAAAACATGTAAAACTAAAATGCGAAAATAGGTAGTTATTTGTGAGTAGTGCACAGACCTTCTTGTGGTCTGCATCACAAGGTGTTAAGCAAATGAAAATCAGTAACTGGTAGCACTTGAACTTTCGATGTTAGCTGGAAGATGCGACTTTTCTTTGTAGTAAAACTAACCTTCTTTTCGAGTCGCATTCGTTGCGTTGTTTCATCGATATCGATATAAATGACTGCTCTTGTTGTCTGTCAGTGTTGTCCGCGATGGAGTTGTATGGTGAATTCTGAGCTATTGATCTTACCGTGATGTGATTCGCTTCTAAAATAATGTTTGTTACACAATAAATTGATTTTCGCCTAAATGATGGTCGCAGGCAATTTGAAGGTTGCACATTGCCCTCTATTTACGCAACATTACAATAACGACAAGGTCGTGTTTGATTTTCTCATGTGTTACCCATATTCCTTTCCGTGGGCTAACGCATTCACTACCAGACCATGCGGGTCAGTGGTTGGAGGCGTCACTGCGACAGATACGTGGAATAGATCCCCTCTCCCATGGCCCGCCCACCTTGCCTCCCATCCCTCCGAGGTCGGCAAATTGGTACACACAGCCATTTCTGAATGGCGCGTGTGACGCAGTGGTCGGATGCACCCTGTAACTCACACCTGGGGTCGATCCGCACACCGGCGGCTCACCAATCCTTCCATCCCTCCGGGGTCGGCAAATTGGAACCGCACTTATCTGGAAGGTTAGCAGCACTGCCTCGATACATCAGTTTGCCACTGCGAATTAGCGTAAAGGCCAGTATGATTTCAGTCGCCTCCAAACCTTCAACGATGCTTGATGAAGTCGAGTGCACGGCGAATCCCTCACGGATTGATCAACGCCGAGAACTTTGTCCTTTTATCCTTTATATGCACATATTTTTCTCCAGAAGGATAGCTCTTACTTTTTAATATTATACTTAGATATTGATTTAGTTGTTTACCTCTAGTTTATATATTTACAAGCATAGAAGTTCAACAACCGAGCTTCGAGGTGGCGTAGTGGAAACAACAAAAGTTCCACGTGGTAGATTACTAGAAGAAGAAGTATTCTTTATCGATCTTGCAAGACTTGTGCACAGTTACATCTATGTGAGACAGCATACATAGAGGTTACTTCAAAAAGACATCCGAGCAATATGTGATGTCGAGTCGTGTAACAAATTAGAAAAAATAACAACGACAGAGCTAACATGAAACTATATGTCATCCCATGTCTTTGTTCCATTGTTTCTTTCTCTCATTACACCTTCGACTTCTTCCTTTATTAATCTTTTGACATGAGGTGAATGCCTCTTATTACAACGTATTTAATCCTCGAAATATGTGAATTGGCACACGAGCCGTTGTTATGATAATGGTCATCGCATCAAAATTGTGGCGCTGCTACCGAGTTCTTATACTAGGGAATAACCATTAGCTCTTCTTGAAATCCCGTAGAATACTTTTCACGTATGGATGGGTAGTTGTCTTGATAATAAAAGTGTATAACCGTCTTTGTATGCCCAAGATCGACTTTCTGTTAACCTCGGCATTGATTGATAATTCGGTGTTTCTTCAATAAGCAGGCACGAGGTTGTTATTATAGAATTTACTAGGATGCAGGAGCTGACGTTTCGGCAGTTTCGCCTTCTTCAAAGCCTGGAAAGGCGAATTGAGAAGCGATCTACTCAGCCAAACACTTTTATAACCCTAGCAGATAAAACTCAACAAATAAATTTGCATTCGCATAGGAATTAGCTTCATTTAAATACGGCGTCTGTGGATTTGACCTTTCCAGGCTCTGAAGAAGGCGAAACCACCGAAACGTCAGCCATTGTATTCCATCAAATTCTATAATAGCAATCTCGTATCTGCTTATTGAAGAAAAATATCGAGACGCCTTTATATAATGTAAAACGTGGTTTTATTAGTTGCACCTTTGTAATTAGCAAATTTTACCTACGCAGTATAAAAATCTAGCAGCTTCACTCTAGATGTACAACATCCAGATAGACGATATAGTTAAAAAAAAGGATAAAGCTCTCGGCTTTGATCAATCTCTGAAGGTTGCGCCATGCATTCGACTTCAATAAGTATCGTTGGAGGTGAATGAATGCATATTTGGCCTTTACAATGACTCGCAGTGGCCTGCCGATGTATCGAGCCAGTGCTGCTATCCTCCCAAACGAGGCTGGTACCAATTTGCCGAGCCCGCAGGGATGGAAGGCTTGGTGGACCATGGGCGCAGGGATCGAATCCACGTACGTGTCGCAGTGGCGCCTCCAACCACTGTATCACACGCGCCTCTAGACGACGACGTAGCTATCCTCCCAAACGAGTCTGGTACCAATTTGCCGAGCCCGCAGGGATGGAAGGCTTGGTGGACCATGGGGGCAGGGATCGAATCCGCGTACGTGTCGCAGAGGCGCCTCCAACCACTGTATCACACGCGCCTCTAGACGACGACATAGTTCACCTGTATCACCTGTACTCCCGTTGATCGTCGAGTGACTCGAGCGGGCGCCAGTAAATCCTCCATTTTTCCCTATCGCGTGCAAGAGTAGCCCAGTGGGTTCTCCTCGCTTTAGGGACTCTTCGAGAATCATATCTCTTTTGTAGGCTTTTCGTAAAGAACTCTGACCATCGGGCCGGTGGTCTTCCTGCAGTACGCTTGACATCCCGAGGAATCCAGTCACTAACAGCCCTTGTCCATCGGTTATCATTTAAACGCATTACGTGTCCAGCCCACCTTATCTTCGACTGTTTGACGTATAGAACGGCGTCTTTGATTTTCGATCGTTGCTGAGATTTTAGCAGCCTCTCCGTACTCGTCCTACCCAACGCTGCGAAATTGGTTGCTCTTTCGGGGTCAGGGAAATGAGGCTCGTTTTTTTCACTGTGTTTAGCATATTTGAGAAATCCGTGGGACGACATAGTTGCAATAAGAAATCTCGTTAGTAAAAAATACCACTATATTCAAGTAAGAGTAAGTGTCCACCAACCGTCTGCCATAAGAACGCTATCAAAATTAGGAAAGTGTCCTATTCAAAGCATCAACATTCCTCTTTAGCAGCTGATACAGCATGTTATTATAGAGCACGAACAAACACTATCGTCGAACGTTTCCCTTATCACAGTTGTAGTCGTCGACATTCTATCACACCTCGCACAGATTCTTCGTCGACGACTTTCTAGACTACCTTTCTTCCTCCATAATGGTTTGCTATCTCTTGGCTGCGGTTTGTTCCTAGGTGTCGAGCCGTCAGTGAAGCGTGGTTTAAACGCAGTGATTAAAGATGCCAAGCAGTAATATACGCATAGTCGCTGGTTCGATCCCATATTGAGCCAGTTAGACAAACATCACTTCTGCATCGGCATACTGGTATAAAACGTGTCTGGGAAAAGCTCTTGATTAACGAAAGCTGACGATTTTCTTTGGTGAAGACTTGGATGCTTTAGTTGGTTATTGTTGCTTTACTACAGCTATTCCAGGACTCCAGACCTAATCTACTCTATCATCAGCATTTATTTGACATTTATAGAGGAAAGAAGTAGCAGCCAAACCCAAACGCAGTAATCCAAAGTCTGTGGTGAATGTTGGATACGAAACTACGAGACGAATGAACGAAGTGCTGCGATTCGCCTAATAGATGAAGTCATGTCATATAACAAATCAGAACTGAATCGTTTAGCCTCGCGACTAACCGGCTCGAGTTCCCTCATATGAGGGAAATCCGTGGGACGACATAGTTGCAATAAGAAATCTCGTTAGTAAAAAATACCACTATATTCAAGTAAGAGTAAGTGTCCACCAACCGTCTGCCATAAGAACGCTATCAAAATTAGGAAAGTGTCCTATTCAAAGCATCAACATTCCTCTTTAGCAGCTGATACAGCATGTTATTATAGAGCACGAACAAACACTATCGTCGAACGTTTCCCTTATCACAGTTGTAGTCGTCGACATTCTATCACACCTCGCACAGATTCTTCGTCGACGACTTTCTAGACTACCTTTCTTCCTCCATAATGGTTTGCTATCTCTTGGCTGCGGTTTGTTCCTAGGTGTCGAGCCGTCAGTGAAGCGTGGTTTAAACGCAGTGATTAAAGATGCCAAGCAGTAATATACGCATAGTCGCTGGTTCGATCCCATATTGAGCCAGTTAGACAAACATCACTTCTGCATCGGCATACTGGTATAAAACGTGTCTGGGAAAAGCTCTTGATTAACGAAAGCTGACGATTTTCTTTGGTGAAGACTTGGATGCTTTAGTTGGTTATTGTTGCTTTACTACAGCTATTCCAGGACTCCAGACCTAATCTACTCTATCATCAGCATTTATTTGACATTTATAGAGGAAAGAAGTAGCAGCCAAACCCAAACGCAGTAATCCAAAGTCTGTGGTGAATGTTGGATACGAAACTACGAGACGAATGAACGAAGTGCTGCGATTCGCCTAATAGATGAAGTCATGTCATATAACAAATCAGAACTGAATCGTTAACAACCGTCGTCACTTCATAATCTCTTATTTCTTGCCATAGACGTCCTCTACTTTGAAATTCCGACTCGACGCCCACCGCGAGCATCTGTTTATTATTATATTTTTTTTAACATAGCTTCAACGAGAAAGTACTGTGATCATAGGTGAAACATGATTATCCACTTACACTTTCGAAGATACATTTACTGTACTTTTTCTGTAAATAAGGTAAGCTTCTAAGCACAACCTCGATTTTCTGATTTTTATCGAAGAAATAACTCAGAAGACCGACTTTCTATAAACCTCGGTATAGATAGTTGACATATTTATCTATACGATCGTATAAACTGATCTTCTTTACCTGATGCTAGATTGGTATAGGTCTTCGTTGTCGTTGTTGTTTTTGTTGGTGTTGTTGGTCTCAGTTCCCACTCTAAACATCACGGCTCTGAGGAAGGCGAATTCGCCGAAACGTCAGCCATCGACCAACAACACCAACAAAAACAACAACGACAACGAAGACCTATACCAACCTAGCATCAGGTAAAGAAGATCAGTTTATACGACCATATAAATAAATATATCGACGAAATGCTTACAACTATAAAGCAGACATATAAAATAGTTCCGATAAGCATTGCAAATGGCCAGGTTATGAGTTGCAACGACAACTGTTGCTTAACATTCTGCAATGTTATTCCTTGCCAAGTTGCTTAACTCTAGTATTTTTAAGTTACAAAGCGCATAAATATTCTAGCACAAATGAAATTGTAAATATGGTACTAGTAAAAGTTTTTATATCGGATGAAACAAATGCAAAGAACGAAAAGAAAATGAAGTGTTCTGGTGGCATCAGACTGTTTCCCAGACTTCTCTGATGGAGGTGCCTTCACTACGATGCAGCCGAACAGTGCTGAATACGGCACCAACGGAATAGAAAAACGGGCGGACAATGTAGACGAGGCATAAAGGCCATATAGTTATCACCTGGCCCAACACCATGCGTACCAACACTAGCAGAGGCTAAAATAAAGTAGATTTTTGTAAAAGTGCTGATTAAAATGGGTATGTCTTGACTCGTAGGTAGGCTAACAACGCTGGCTTGTTATAAAAATTTATTTGGCCCGAATGTCGACCACCACTCATTCTTACAATGTTAGTAACCGTAGACGTATCCATTCGAATCCAGTGGAGTGTAGCACCGTTTGAATGAATTAATCTTACTCGGCCGTGGCCTTTTATTAAAGATGTTCTTGGCTGATTGTCCACTGATGATTATTTGCTTTCGTGAACATAGTGGAAAGAATGACTAACTGTGGACGATCAACAAGAATCGTTGCAACTTGGAAGAAGGCTAGGACTACCAAATGTTAGTTACATAAAAGTTTATAGGGGCCTCATGGCAAGTTTGTAAGCAAAGAGATGTATTGATCATTTATACCGAAATCGAATTAAAGTCGGTTTACAAAATGGCTAGCTTTCATCGGATTCCAGCTTTGTGCATGGAACAGAAGCTGAAACTAGCTTTATAACTACTAAACCTCAGAAGAAAGCCTTACTCTAAAAGTTCCCCGAAAACAGAGAAGGTAATTATTCATTTTTTGCAATTGATATTCATTGAGTCTTAGTCTCGACGTAAGATAACTGGCCTGTACAATCCATATCCTGAGAAACGTGAATATTGCGAAAACGAGTCCAGCAAGGAAGGAGACAGGAAGTGCAAGAATTAGTGTAAGAATCTTGTAGCCGTAAATTCTCGTCAGCTCGAACACCTATAGTGTATTCATTGCTTATACATTTATTATAGACATTAAGTAGATGTAGAAACTTCAAACAGCAAAAAATAAACCAGTATTTTCTAACGAAATTACTGTAAGAGACAATAAAGCTCTAAAGCTCTCGGCGTTGATCAATCCCTGAGGGATGCGCCATGCATTCGACTTCATCAAGTATCGTTGGAGGTGATTGAATGCATATCTGGCCTTTACAATGACTCGCAGTGGCCTGCCGATGAATCGAGCCAGTGCTGCTATCTTCCCAGACAAGTCTGGTACCAATTTGCTGAACCCGGAGCGATGAAAGGCTTGTTGGGCCATGGGCGCAGGGATTGATTCCACGTGCGTGTCGCACTAGCGCCTCCAAAGACTGCGCCACACGCGCCTCGGTAAGAAACAATACGAATAGTTCGAAACCGACTTTCCTTGAACCTCGGTGTGCTTAATCAATACGTATTCTTTGTAAATGAATGATAAATAATTAATTCGATAATAAATGTTATTATCAACCTCGTGTAAGCTCATCAAACAAAGAATACGAATAGTATTTCAAAGATCTCGTACATCATTTTGTGCAAAACGCACGAGGATTCAGTGATTCACCCTTTCTAGTCGGATTAATTTCACTGTGTTAAAGTTTGTACTGAGATTTTTTGAAGGTATAAGCCAGTAAATCAATAATTTAATAGCACCGTTGTTGACTTTACGAAAACCCCCACCACATAAAGGATACAGCTTTCGGCGTTGGTCGATAACTGAGGGTTGCGCAGTGTACTCGACTGCATTCGTAGTGCTCTACCGATTTATCGGGGCAATGCTACTATCCTCCCAGACAATCATAGACTATGCAAAGTCAACCACAGTGATGCAGTGATAGTTGCAAGACTCCGGGTCGACAGGTGTCTGCGAAGGGGATTGAACGCGCTATTACCTCTGCGAAGGCCAACGCTGTCATCACCACACCATGCCAGTCCATCGTTTCGCCTTTCCCTCAGCTTGTTTTCTGTCTACCTGTGCCATCCAAAAATCACCCGTCAACGGGATTGATCTGGAGAGTCCAAATTAGCAATAAACCTGTAGTTATGTTATCAATTTGCCGACAGCAAAGGGATGGGAGTCTTGGTTAGTACAGAGCGATGAATCGAACTGGTGATCAACTCTCCTGCGTACTCCAGGGCACCTCCAACCACTGCTGTGCACCCAACATATATTCGTTAAAAATAATAACTTTCCCAGTTTTATTACCGCAGAGTGATTATGGCTAACGATGGCTAATGGCAATCTTAGAGTTATCTATGTAACTCTGGGGTTGAGTCTAACGCAGTTACACGTTTTTCTCACGACTTCCGATAAGCTTCTTCATCCAAATGTGTTTCACAATCACACTGGCTTCTAAAACTTTAAGAAAAAACCCTGGATTCTCAACAGTGTTGCCCCGTACAACAAGTGATACCACTTTGCTGTATGCGCTGTTCAGTGTGAGCATTAATGCACCTTATAGAACAAGGCATCGCCAGTTCAAATATAATCCTAAGTTTCTCCCGATCCTTTTGACAATATTTAGCCCTGGGTTTAAATCCTCGGTCACAAACCACCTCGAAGAAGTGTAGTCTACATGTATGTGCATTACGAAAGTCAACGAAATCACGCAAATTAGAAATGTGCATAAAAACACCAAAAAATTAAAGCTCAAATTTCTATGGTTGCCAAGAATTAGGTTGATTTTAGGAAAATCTGTTTAGCATTTAAATATCGGCCCTTTAGCTGTTCTAAGGTTGCATGTTTACCTTTATGCAAAATTTTCCTTTCGATCAAACAATTTCTGTAATAATACAGGGGAGAGGCACGTGTAGCGAAGGGCTTCCCGCAGCTCACTGGCAAGAGGTGCCCAGCAATACATAAGTGGTCGGAGGTTCTATCATGTGTTTCGCTTCACCAAGCCTTCTATCACTCTGGAGTCGGAAAATTGGTGGTGAACCTGTCTGTGAGGATAGCAGCATTGACTTGACAAACTGGTTAACCACCGCGAGTTACTTGCACACGCCGAATATACATCTAATCGATTCTGCTGATGTTTCATGAAACCGAATACATGGCTCATTCCTCTGTGATTGGTCAACAGCGAAAACTTTGACCTTTTTTATCGTTTGATATTGGAGGATCCAGCTTAAACACTGATCTTTCTTTTATTTCATTCCATCGTATTAGAGCGAAGAGAAGGTTTTGGAATACTTTCTGGAACCTTCGTTTAGAAAACTGGAAAGAGCGAATCCTTGCACAAAGTGTGCTGGAATATCCTTGTAGGTGATCAACAGTTGCTTAACGTTCGGAATCTGACCTAAGTGGACATACATGGAAGGGAGGGGAAACTCAACCGGGGTGAATTCATGCTAACATAACTTCTTATAAGATGTTTTCCTTTTGCACAGGAGCTTTTTGCTACATTTTTCAGCCAATAGCTTATCCAGCAAAGACAGGTGTGCTTAGTCTCAACCAAGGTGAATGCAGCACAACCGTGTTAATCATTTTAGCATACTAGAGGTTTACACATAAGGAGAACTTTTGCCCACAATAATAAGATAACTTCAACGATGCTGAGATATTTGCAAATCCCCGAAGCGCCGGTTTTTACGGTGGGGAACGAACCCACATTGTCCTTTCCAGGTGATTGCTGACAGCAGAGAACGAATGCACTAACTGAGAGACAGGCGAAACGAAGGATCCGTATGGTGTCTGTGAACTCGTTGAAGGATGAAGGATAAAGCTTTCAGCGTAGATCAATCCCTTAGAGATGCGACACATATTGGACTCCATTAAACTTCGTTTGGAGGTGACTGAGTGCATATCTGCCTTTTACAGTGACTCGCGGTGGCCTGCCGATGTATCGAACCAGTGCTGCTAGCCTCTCAGACAAGTCTGGTACCAATTTTCCGACGCCGGAGGGATGGAAGATTTGGTGAGCAATGGACGCGGTGATCGACTTCACGTGTGTGTGTCGCAGTGGCGCCTCCAACCACTGAGCCACACGCTCTCCTTGAACTAGTTACTCCCTGGAAAGAACAATAGCGCGTTCGTTCCCTAGCGCAGACATCTTGCGGTGCGGAGTTTTGCAAATATCTCAGCATCATTGAAGTTATATTTCACGATTACCCTGCCATTAAAAAGAGTAGGCAGTAAATAATAAGTTAAAATCAATAATAAGATACATCATTGATGTCGCTTGAATGAGTGTCCTTTCCTTCGTCTTTCTGCAATTGGCGTTGGGTCCGTCTGTGTTCTGTATTTAACGGTAAGGTAATATGAGCATCACCTCTTTGGAAGTTTTGCGATCTTTTTTGAACCGTTCAGAGGTCATATTTCGATTAAGAAGAACTTGTCAGCACCACTGGATCAGATATTCTCTGCAGCGTCACATCATACTCTACCACGAAACAAGGATAGGGAGTGAATTAAAAGTCATTATACTATAAGTAAGCATTTAAGCATTGGACTGGTTGGAGGTGACCTGGAATGCGCCGTCGTCGATTCAACCCCGCGTTCGTTACGGCACACCTTCCTCTCTTTAAGCGACGCAACAATCCTTTTCTATTAGATGATTAAAGCGAACATGGCACAAACGAGGTGAATAAAGTGAATAAAAAGTTGTTATAGAAGCTTCTCTTCAGGGGCGGCAATCTTTCTTCTCAAAAAGAGATTTTCATTAAAGAAGAGAATTCCAGAAAGTTATCCCACAAAATGTTCTCCATTGCTTTTACGATATTTTCCGATTCTGTGTTTCTGTTCTTGTGCCGTTCTTGTCTTTTCACTGATTCCGTGCTTAACGAATTTATAGACGGAGTCCCTGTTATGGACGTGTTTCGGCAGATCTTCATAAAATTTACCGAATTCTGTGTTATGATCTTTTGATGTCGCTAATGTTGAAGCGCAGCATTTAGTGTTGATGACATTTTTCTAAAAAAGGACGAGGATCAATCACCCAGCGGAGACCAATCCGCGAGTGATTCCCCGTGCATTTTACTTCATCAAACATTGTCAGAGATTATTGAACGCATATCCGGCTAAACAATTACTTCGTAGTGACCTAGATGTATCAAGTTAGTGCTACTATCCTTCCAGATAAGTCTGGTATCGATTTTCCGACTCAGGAGGGATGGAAGACTTAGTGAACCTGGGGTCCGTGATTGCCCCACCCATCAACCAGTGTGTACTGTAGGGCATCTCTCGAACGTGATCGGAACATAACATTGTTTTCCTTCGGCATGACAATATTCGTTCGCACTTTGCTAATCTGACTCGTCAAACAGCTTTCAGAGTTGAGTTCAAAGTTCTATGCAGTGCACATTCACCAGACCTCGCTTGTCTTGATTGCTTTTTGTTCTGATGGTTTAAGAATAATATTCTGACTAAGCCGCCTCCCATCAATTGGGCTCAGTGTTCTCAACTAAAGAAAGATAGGTTGGAACTACATCATAGATAAACATTCTTAGGTGGCAGAATGGAAAAGTCCTTCAATGAAGCCAATTTATTTTAAGAAACTTGTGTTTGTAAAATTTTCTTTCCAATGCTATACGTGATGAAATCTTGTCACAATACTCTTCTTATGGCTTAAAGGATAAAAGGGTAAAGCTCTCGGCGTTGATCAATCCCTGAGGGATGCGCCATGCATTCGACTTCATTAAGTATCGTTGGAGGTGATTGAATGCATATCTGGCCTTCACAATGACTCGCGGTGGCCTGCCGACGTATCGAGACAGTGCTGCTCTCCTACCAGACAAGGCAGGCTGGTACCAATTTGCCGACCCCGGAGAGATGGAAGGCTTAGTGGGCCATGGGCGCAGGGTTCGATTTCACGTGCGTGTAACAGTGGTGTCTCACCTCCAACCACTGCGCCACACGCGCCCTTTCTTCTTATGGCTTAGGGAATGAAATCAGTGGACACACCAATTCAGCACACACCACCTTATCATTAAGCAATATTAGAACTCTAATACTTACCCTGTAACTGTTTGTCCAGACACAAGCCACACTATGGTACTGTTCGTCTGGTTCGCCGAAAATGTAGAGAAAATTCGTCTGAAATTATGTTTTCAAAATGTGTAATTCTAACCTCCTATGAAAAGCAACGATTCGATTTGTCTAAAAAAAAGTACGAGGGTTGACAACGAATTCAGGAAGTCTAGGAAGTAATAACTTAGAAAACAAAGAAGGAACAGTTTAGGATAAGCTCTGAAGAACTTGTTGTAAATTAAAAAACAGAACAGCAAAAAAAAGAACAACGAACGAAGCTATTCTGGTAATTTTGTTAAAATAGAAAAGTAGAAAAGGGTGGCTAACATTTCTTAATAAGTACTCTAACCACAACTACCTGAAGATCTGGGTTCAGTTTCTGCTCGTCACGATCCGCCATGTTCAGCTTAAATGTGATCACCTCCTTATATGCATCAGTATTTAGATCGAATGCCATTTGAGGTTGGGATTTCAGGTTTCTCGTAGGCAACTTCGTCACCTATATTAATAGTTCTGTTTAGCAGCCATTTATCGTTTAACTATCATAAATTGGCTAAATCTTAAACAAGAAACAGTTGAACAGCGCTTAAAAACACCATTAGTGATCGATCGCTGCTCAAGCGATACCGCAATGCGGCAATGGAGATGCGGTTACGGATATTTTGATAGTGAGGTAGGTGTGGCTACCCGGCAGGGTCTCCCAAGCTCCGTTTTCAACAAAAAGCCTAGCTAAGAGTAAACTAATACCAGGATCAACCGCCGTCCTGGTATCAAAGTCGCATGGTGACAAATCTCCCTCTGATCCACAAGGGCTGCGACTGCCTGTGGTAGTGAAGACCTGGTGCAGGCTTTGGCCAGGCTGACCTCAGATCTCCAGAGAACCATAATGGCTTTACCAGCAAGTCTCCGAGAAATGGTGATTATGCTGGAGCTGGAGCCCACGCAACTAGTGAGGACCAGTCGTTCAAGTATCAAGTAAGTAAGAGATATATGTGGCTAGTGATAAAATTAGTCAGGTAGTGTAAGAACAGGTTTCTTTCGCATGCCTTCTTTCCTTGATCAAAAGTCGTTCATTGTTGTTCTTATTTAATACAAAGATCAGCAAATCTCAGTGGTTACTGTTATACCAAGCAGGTGTATGCGGTGGGGAACGAACGCGTTATTGTCCTTTCCGGGGAGTAACGAGTTAACTGTGTTCGTTGCCGATTTGCGCTCCCCAGATCAATCCCATTGATGGGTGATTGCTGATGGCAAAAGATCGATAAAACTAGCTGAGAGACAGGCGACACGAAGGACCAGCATGGTGTGGTGGTGAACGCGTTACTCCCCGAAAAGGACAATAGCGCGTTCGTTTCCCACCGCAAACCCTGCGATCCGGAGTTTTGCAAAATATTTCAGCATCATTTAAGTTATATTTCGCAATATATAACCTTCTATTAAAAACGGTAGGTAGTAAATAATAAGTTAAAATTGTTATACCGAGCGTTTATTTCTACTTCGTTTTCAATTACTGGTTGCCATCTTTTAAATACTGAAATGTTAGAAACAGTTTGACTCGTTATGCACTTCTGGTTCTCCGCGTCAGCTATTCTCGCGCTTAATTTCTACATTTGCTGATATGTGTCTCTGAAAAGTAACACAAATCTATCGCAAGCCTATCTATTTTCTCACGTTTGCCTTATCTATGGCTTCCTCTTCTTTTTGTTTTACATATCTAACATTCCTTTGTTGAAAGAATTCATAGTGCGACCAAAACATCAGCTTGCGCCTACACCTGATATCTTGGAAATGCACGGATATTAAAGCAGTAAAAAATAACGAGTTTCTATCTGACTAGGAAAGATTGATTCTTCTAAAACGTTTAAATATTATTACACCACTTCATCTGCACAAAATCAAATGAGCGAACAGTGTGTTCTTTAAAAATTTTTTCGTATGGCCCAACATCACATTTCGTGCTGATCACAGCACTTCCTTCATTTAAGTCGTTGTTTCCTCTGATCCGCATCATCTCCGAAGGTCCTATGATTTTGTGTATGTATTCTTCTTCAGAAGGGCACGTGTGGCGCAGTGGTTGGAGGCGCCACTGCGACACGTACGTGGAATCGATTCCTGCGCCCATGGACCACCAAGTCTTCTATCCCTTCGGGGTCGGCAAATTGGTACCAGACTTGTCTGAGAGGATCGCAGCACTGTCTCGATACATCGGCCGGCCACCCCGAGTCATTGTAAAGGCCAGATATGCATTTAGTCACCTCCAACGATACTTAATGAAGTCGAATGCATGGCGCATCCCTCAGGGACTGTTCAACGCCGAGAGCTTTAAAGAGCTTTATTCTTCTTCAGGATTTCGTTCGTCCTTATGAATGCCGTTGAACATCGGTCTTTCGAATTTCCATTGAATCCTGAGGATGCCTCGGCGAAAGTGTTTCAGTTTTTCACCACAGGCACACTCCAGCTTTTATAGACCGGAAGAAGCCTCTCGCAGACAAGATCCACACAAAATTCTTGACCCCAGAGGGATGAAACGCTTTTTTAGCCCGAGCTGCTGGCGAGCCAGTGCCTTGCGAGTATCATTGAAGAGTACCTCTATCACTTCTCTGTCTACGTCCGAAACACCTTTGGCGGTGCTCATTAATTTCAATTAGTGCAGAGGAAACCTTTCAACAAATATTACAAAACGAAGAGTTTTTGATATTAGAAAACTCTTGAATGGATGTTTAAAAGATCAAAAATATCTCAGGAAAACAGAAACATTACACCTTATCCAGAGGAAACCTTTCAACAAATATTACAAAACGAAGAGTTTTTGAGATTAAAAAACTCTTGAATGGATGTTTAAAAGATCAAAAATGTCTCAGGAAAACAGAAACATTACACCTTATCTTTTTTTTTCTTTTGCTTTATTGGTACCGATTGCGAATTTAAAGAGGTACTCTCAGAAATTCGTGGACGTAGACAAAACTTTTTTGTTGCTTAATAAATCAACTCTCGTTAAAGAGAAAAATATAGCTGAAATACTTGTGAGAAAACATAAAGGATAAAGGATAAAGCTGTCAGCGTTGATCAATCCCTGGAAGATGCGCCATGCACTCGACTTTTAAGCATCATTTTGGAGGTTATTGAATGCATATCTGGCCTCTACAATGACTCGTGGTGGCCTACCGATGTATCGAGCCTGTGGTGCTATCCTCCCAGACAAGTCTGGTACCAATTTTCCGACCCCGAAGGGATAGAAGGTTTGGTGGGCCATGGGCGCGGGGATCGATTCCACATGTGTGTCGAAGTGGCGCCTCCAGCCATTGCGCCACACGCGCCCTTGTGAGAGAATATATCCCTTAAAAATGTGGTGGGTTCGATAAATGTATTATTAGTCATGTTTTTAGATTAAAGCAACGTTAAATAAAAAAATAAAAAAATATTTTACAATTATTGAGCTTTCTAAAAAATAAAGCTTAGAAAAATTACACTTGGTGGAGAGGATTCGGCTGGCATTCTATATCTGATATTCTCTGCGGCGGGAACAGCTGTATCGGGGCTCTCCACCTAGAAAAGTTTTCCTGTATTTGTAAGTTTAGGCATAAAAATCAAACACTCGGAATGAAAAGGTCGTTGTAAGTTGGTAACGAAAACGGAATTTTCATTTCAATAATCAATGGATGTAATGAATTTGTTATTTGCGACATTTGTCCCTCCAGCAACACCTCTCATGCTGAGGAGTGTGACGTGTCCATCAGGAAGCCCACCTAGGAGTAAACTAATACCAGGAATTACTATCACCTTGGTATCATACTAGTCGCATGGTGACAAATCTCCTCTTATCCACAAGGGCGGCCACAGCCAGTGGCGGTGACGACTGGGGGCAGACTTTGGCTAGACTAACTTTGGGACTCCAAGGTAGCACAATGGCTCAACCAGCAAAACTCCGAAAAAGTGGAAACTATTAGGGCATGCACGACCAGTGAAGACGGTCCATCCAAGTATTCAAGCAAGTATTCGTATACATTAGGTGGTGAATAAAATTGTAAATCGTTTTTAACTCTATCATTTTAGGCTGCAAAAAAAGGCGTGGCACCTTTTCTCTTTAATCATAAAATAGTGTAGAACATTTTTTTATTCACTAGTTGAAAAAAGGCATTAGCCTAGAACACAACGATAGATATTCACGATATTCATGACTGAATGCTTTGTACTTCACACAATACTAACATACTAAAAATTGCAAGCATTAGATTGTCGAAACCGGCTTCCTAACATTAAGCTATCACGTGGTTGATAAACTCGTGCTGTGCTTAATAACCCGGATAAAGGGTACCGATTACTAATGAAGAGGGTAAAGGACGGTCGCTTTGAAAAGTATCAAGACAATGATCCTATCCTTTTTTGGAGACATTTAGTGCTTGGGGACCAATTTTGGTTCAATTTGAGGTCTTCGGGACCGCACTTTTTAGCTCACGCATTATTTCTATTGTGATGCGTGTTATCTTGCACACCATCGTATTCCGGACCTATCAAGACAATGTTTTTATTCTCATAGAATCTGCTATCGGTTTTCTGAGCCCGTAGAGATAGATGAGTTGACGAATCAGATGCGCATTATCGAACCAGTAACCAAGTTTATAACTGGATTACACCTCTAACCATTGCAATAGTACCCCGGATCGACTTTCTCTTAACCTCGGCACTGGATTATGAATTCGTCGTTTTCTCTCAGAAATCGCGAATGTGTTAAACAGCATGCGTTTACTTCCACACAATACAACAGAACCGTGGCGTTTCGGCGGAATCGCCTTTTCCAGAGCCTGGAAGGGTACACTAATACGCAACTCACCAGGTCAAACGTTTCAACAGCACAAACAGAAAGAAGAGAAACTGCAATATAATTACAAGATCTACGGTTTCTCGAAAAACCTCGCGGTTACTGAAAGAGAAAACGACGAATTCTAGCCATTGCGTTACACTCGCTCCTACTCTAGTTAAAACATTTATTATAACCGTAACCTTCATCGGTATGGAAAGCGTCGCTGTTTTGTGTTCCACTTCTACGGCACGGTTAGTCGCCTCATTGCCTTGAGGAATTCTCTGCGAGGGAGAAGAGGTCGAAGTTTTTCTACTCATCCCTTCTCTCGATTCCTAAAATACGAAAAATTTTCGTTTTTTCTCTTTCTTCGCTCCTCATTTCCTCTTTTTATTAAGGAAGAAACGTAGGCATAGGAAACAAAAGTTGGTTACTCTTTTCACACAGATATATCCTGAAACGAGAAAAATGGGCAATATTGTCCCGAATCTCGACCATTTATTGTTTCCTGATAGAGCGATTGCATTTTGAAGCAATCGTTCTATCAGGAATTTGGATTCAAGATTCCAAACTGATTTGTTCTGTGCTCGACAAATCAACTAGCCCAGCATATTTTTATATATTCTATTTTGTATATATTCTTTTTATAGCATATATTCTGTATATTATATGTGTGTATATGTATATATACGTGTATATGTATATATATGTGTATATGTATACATATGTGTATATGTATATATATGTGTATATGTGTATATATGTGTATATGTATGTGTGTATGTATATATGTATGTATATATATTATGTATATATATATATATTCAGTATACATTCTATATTCTACGTAGAGTATTTTCACAGCTAACTAAACGGCATTTCATGAAAATGAACTTCAATGAAGCAGCACTTGAAAGAACACGGAGTGTCTACTTGATATCATTCAGATCGTTTCGTTTCGTAAGCATTCATAGTTTATTTATTTAACTAACAGACTTATAAACCTATAAATTCAGGCATTGTTCTTCATTATGTAAAGGAAGACGAGGCACCAGTATTGAACGAGTTCGCAAGAAAATTCGCACAAGTTCGCATTTCTAGTTTTTATCCTATACAACCCGTTCACCACCGTTACTCTGCAAATCACAATCCTTCCTTCATTTGATTCGTATCCTCTCATCCATCACGATGGTCTTTGAACTTCTTGCGCGTAGGTTCAGCTGCTGAGAGAAGATTTACGACTTCGTCATGAATGTCATTAATCCCTGGTCGAGTCGATTCTCCCTTGATCATGGGGATCGCCGGGATACACCGTCCTTAGTTGGATAGCATGGAGTGAATTGGTTTTAAAACAACTCTGGTGCCAACTTCCCAACCTCATCGGTGGAGGCTTCGTGAACTCCAGAAAGGATAGAGCCAGACCCGTTCCCGTGAAGAACGGCATCACTACTAGCCATCTGTCCATTTTCCAACAAGAAAAACACTACGAAAACCCAAACAAGTTCTGTTTTCATCCTTCATTCCTTCAGTTTTTTTAGCACTCCTGTTTTGATTATACATCCAATTTCACTGCTTATTTCCACCTTAGCACCAGCGATCTGGATAGGTTGGAGGATCTAATAGAATGACGCGACAGAAGATTAAAAGAATAGTTTGCGATCGAGCACCTTTGTGACTCATGAGAAAGAAAGGAATCGGAGATAAGAAACACCATGGAAGTAAGGTAAGGTTGGTAGGATAATGGAGTAAATAAGTAATGAGAAATTAAATAGAATACAAAGAGCTAATAAGGATAATTATACAAAAGAAAAAGACCAATAGTCCGAGGAAGTGACAACAACAATGGACGAGAGCCAAAAGGTTACTTTAAAACACCTATCGGGCTTCAGAAACAGTTGTTCTTTGAGATAGTCAGTAGTACTGACAAGTTTTTAATTGATGCATCACAAACGGCAAGAATGTGAGCATGTCTTGAGCAGTACCTCTTCGTTCTCCTCTTATCCATTGGTTTAGGAAAAGCGGGTGGAAATGAAAGATTATCCGAACGGTTTCTACCAGACTGATCAAATCGATTGAGAAATGAGTGGATAAAACAAGAAAAAGTTTACATTAATAGTGTTATACATAATCGATGAAGATCGAGAAAGTTCGTAGTGCATTACAAAGTCATAGAATCCAACACGTTACACACAGTTTAGTTGAAAACTTATCGAGTCCATCAGTAAGTGCATATTTGATTTGTTTATTCATGTGTGATAGACAATCAACTGGCCTGTAAACGTTTTATCACTCACAGTAGGGTTTGTTCCAAAGCTTATCAATCTTACGAAAACGCTCGATTAAGGCTATGATGTGATCTGAACCAAACAAGATGTCTCACAAGCAGCTACAAGAATAGACACACTGTTTACTACGAGGACCTAGGTTTTATCGATTTGTACGTTTACACTAGTTAATTAATTTAATTGGTTAGTTCAGTTAGCAGTTCACCTTATTTTTTTGAGGTCGTTGGCTTATCACTGTTATTAGTTAAGTTTTTTCTAATACTTTTTGATCATGTCACTTAGCTAGCTTATACTAGTTTATTTCATTTTAGCTTCAATGATGCTGAGATATTTGCAAAAGTCCGGACCGCAGGTGTCTACGGTGGGCAACGAACGCGCTATTGTCTCTTCCTGGGAGTAACGCGTTCACCACATCATGAGGGTCTTTTGTTTCGCCTGTCTCTCAGCAAGTTCTATTGATCTTTGGCCATCAGCTATCACTCGCTAGCGGGATTGACCTGGGATGCCCAAATCGGCAACGAACCCATTTAAGCTGAGGCTGAAGTTATAATCACAATTTTAACTTATTATTTACTGCCCTTTCTTTTTTAATGGCAGGGTATATATATATATATATTGCGAAATATAACTTCACTGATGCTGAGATATTTGCAAAACTCTGGACCGCAGGTGTCTGCGGTGGGGAACGAACCTTAGGTCTTATTTTAATTTCATTCACGTCTTAAAAGTTAAGTATTGAGAACGCAGCCCTAATGATTACATTAAAGACGTCTTGCGTGAGAAATCTCAGACCTTTAAAGTTTTGCACATGCTTAAAACATAAAAATACTTATAAAAAAGAACACATGGACATTATAAACTGTCGTACAATTCAAAGCGCTAAATATTATATCTTTGAAAAATTTTTGCACCTTTAAACACCTGAAAAGAGTAAGTAAGCGGTGGAGATGCCGTTCAATATGTGCAAGGCTTTGGTTTGGCATCACCCCGGCCTGAGCAAGCCATCGATTCCTCCGGTCCAGAGAAATAGGTACCAGGGTTGTTTGGGAAAACTCGCCTGGAATCCCACAAAGATTGGTGAACGTTTACGGTGAAATTCTGGAAGCACACTTATATGGTTTTTCCAGAATTCTAGAGAGAATCGACTTAATCACCATCCAACGACATTAATAGAGATGAAAAATTCCCAAGCAGAAGCCCAGCCTTCGCGCTGGCACCGAAGGGTTTTTGTTGGTGATGGATGTGAGGAAAGAGTGATGGCGAGAGTCGAATGAAGGAAGTGCTTAAGCAAGCACAATGCATAATGTGGGGTCGTGTAAAGTATTTAAATGAATACGCAATTAAGTAAGCGAAACAGGGGATCTACTTCTCTCATTCCTTTTTGAAAGTGGAAGCGATACCTAGAAAATAAGAACATCATATGTATTGAGGAAACACAGAAAACGGTGTCTTAACTTTTACTTACTACCTTTCCTTCTCTTTTGGCAAGATGGAAAGTGAAATATAACTACAGTGACACTGAGTTATGAGCAAAACTCGGAACCTCAGTTGCTGCTCGAATCCGTGATTTACCCCTTACCGGGGCTCACGTGCTAACCGTTACACTAACTGAGACCTTTGCTTTGCTTGGCACCAGAAGGTCCGTTGCCTCCCTACCTCAGCATCGTTGTAGCGATGAATTTCACAGGAAACGAGGTTACAAAGACAGCCAACTGTACGACGCTCCAAAATATAGGTTTATAAAGGAATTCCCACTGTGATGGTAGTGACATATGAATGATGAATAGTTACAGGAATCAAAAATCAGACGAAACAGTAGGCTCCTTTGGTAATTATTTCATCCTAAAACATCATTTCCTTTAATAATGCTGAGAGATTTGCAAAACTCCAGACCGCAGGTGCTTGCGGTGGGTCGATAGAACTAGCTGAGAAACAGGCGAAACAAAGGATCCGCATGGTGTGGTGGTGAACGCGTTACTCCCCAGAAAGGACAATAGCGCGTTCGTTCCTCACCGCAAGCACCTACGGTCCGAAGTTTTGCAAATATCTCAGCATCATTAAAGTTATATTTCGCAATATATAACCTGCCATTAAAAAGAGTAGGCAGTAAATAATAAGTTAAATCTATCATTTTCTTTTTCAATCTTGACCGCTTTGTTTGATTCAAAACTACACAATAGTGAAACAGCTAATTCACGTCGACGCTCCCGTCTTATGTATTTATTGACTTCACTTATTTCGTAATATCAATCTTCTGGAATCATTGAGAAATAGCGAGAAAGAAGATGGATTGCTTTAGAGAGCACTCGCTGTTTCAGCATAATTTAACCGATCTAATAAGATTCCATTTGAATCCTAGGATCCAGTGATGTCTTTAAAAACAGGTAGTCATTTAACGACGGAATGAATATTCTGTATCCTTTTTTAAAGTGTTAAGTTAACATGAGATTATTATAAACGTTTTATCCGCCTAACGTTTCGACGCCTTCGCCTCCTTTAGAGCGGCGTTGCTCCGAGTTGATAGTGTACAGGGAGTGGTCCACTGAAGAAAGTGAAGCAATCGTTGGCTGAGTGAAACATCTGTAACAACCTCACGTCGGACCACCTGAACTAATTGCCTTGCTCGCACAACCCACTTATCACTGACAAGCTCCAAAGGGCGTTAACAAACCCTCTCTGTAATTCCATGAAACAAACGAAGACAAACAAGATCACATTTTAGTTGCGACGTGATTCCTTTTTTTTCGATTTTCGCAATACATTTCCTATGAGAACTTCGCTAGGTGCCACGATATCGATTCATTCCTAGCTTTGGATGGATGCTTCGATTCTGTTTTCAGTTCTGGTTATCTATGTAATCGATTAATACTACTGCACAGTACCCATTTCGACACTTCGGAACGGCCACAAAGTCTGAAACGCTTACAGAAGTTCTATTACAGCAGTTTTGTAACGTTGGAATGACTTTTAGATATTTTTAAGCGAATCGGAATTATATTCTGTGAGAATCCTATTAGTTCTTCTATTCGGTTGTTCACCTCTCATCCGTCATCCAACAACGCCTTCGAACTTTTTATATGTGGCTACGACTGCCATTTGAGGACAAAGCCTTTATTACGAATGCCGTTGAATGCTAGTCGAGTCTTTTCTCCCTGGCATTCTGGGATAGGCGTTCTAGCAGCGATCCTACATCGAGTGAAGGAAGTGAACTGATTCCAAACAAGTCTGGTATCAATTCGCTGGCATTAGATGAGACACTTGGTGGTCCCAGAGTGGGTGCCGAAGCAGTCGTCTGATTGTTTAAAAGGGTTGCGTTGGTTGACATAAATATTACCATTTCTTTCATGTTTTTCTGAATATATCAGAGATATGTACTTTAAAGGTGTCGCTAAACACTTTGATAACCGTCTTCTACCGATATTTTGGCGAAATTTAACACTTTTTGTGAGCCGAAGTACGTTTGTTAGAGCATCAAAGCACGAACGCTGAAGCGTTAAAGCAATTTCAAACGAAGCATTAAAAAGAGGATGAAAGATGAAACATGTTATTATATTTACTTCTTTATTTGCTGCCTATTACAATCATCACGGCAGCGTATTATGCGAAATCAACCATATCGATGCTGAGATATTCGCAAAACCTGGACCCCGGGACAGATCGAACCACGATTTTCTTTTCCGGGGGTTCGCGCATTACTTTCTGCACCACGGAACTCCTTGCTCTGTGTTTCTCTCAGCTAGTTTTTTCTTCAGCCTTCAGCTTTTTTTCAGCTTTGTTAACCTATTGCTATATTAAGTTACACAATCACATTGAGAGGTGAAGTAATCGATTCGGATATTACCACAGTTGTGTATTCGACGTTGCATCATTTCAGTTTTAGACGGTTTCGAACCTTTGCAATCCTACTGCTGGCCAATTTTGTCGCAATCACTTCTTCGACTGCGTTACTTTCTCGAGAAATACGGTTGTAAAGGAAATTTATGTTAGGATAAACGCGTCTAAAGTATAACTAGTACAAACTATAGAATAGAACGATAAGGGGGCGTGTGGCGCAGTGGTTGGAGGCGCCACTGCGGCACGCACATGGAATCGATTCCTGCACCCATGGCCCACCAAGCCTTCCATCCCACTGCCATTTGAGGACAAAGCCTTTATTACGAATGCCGTTGAATGCTAGTCGAGTCTTTTCTCCCTGGCATTCTGGGATAGGCGTTCTAGCAGCGATCCTACATCGAGTGAAGGAAGTGAACTGATTCCAAACAAGTCTGGTATCAATTCGCTGGCATTAGATGAGACACTTGGTGGTCCCAGAGTGGGTGCCGAAGCAGTCGTCTGATTGTTTAAAAGGGTTGCGTTGGTTGACATAAATATTACCATTTCTTTCATGTTTTTCTGAATATATCAGAGATATGTACTTTAAAGGTGTCGCTAAACACTTTGATAACCGTCTTCTACCGATATTTTGGCGAAATTTAACACTTTTTGTGAGCCGAAGTACGTTTGTTAGAGCATCAAAGCACGAACGCTGAAGCGTTAAAGCAATTTCAAACGAAGCATTAAAAAGAGGATGAAAGATGAAACATGTTATTATATTTACTTCTTTATTTGCTGCCTATTACAATCATCACGGCAGCGTATTATGCGAAATCAACCATATCGATGCTGAGATATTCGCAAAACCTGGACCCCGGGACAGATCGAACCACGATTTTCTTTTCCGGGGGTTCGCGCATTACTTTCTGCACCACGGAACTCCTTGCTCTGTGTTTCTCTCAGCTAGTTTTTTCTTCAGCCTTCAGCTTTTTTTCAGCTTTGTTAACCTATTGCTATATTAAGTTACACAATCACATTGAGAGGTGAAGTAATCGATTCGGATATTACCACAGTTGTGTATTCGACGTTGCATCATTTCAGTTTTAGACGGTTTCGAACCTTTGCAATCCTACTGCTGGCCAATTTTGTCGCAATCACTTCTTCGACTGCGTTACTTTCTCGAGAAATACGGTTGTAAAGGAAATTTATGTTAGGATAAACGCGTCTAAAGTATAACTAGTACAAACTATAGAATAGAACGATAAGGGGGCGTGTGGCGCAGTGGTTGGAGGCGCCACTGCGGCACGCACATGGAATCGATTCCTGCACCCATGGCCCACCAAGCCTTCCATCCCTCCGGAGTCGGCAAATTGGTACCAGACTCGTCTGGGAGGATAGCAGCACTGGCTTGATACATCGGTAGGCCACCGCGAGTCATTGTAAAGGCAAGGTATGCATTCAGTCAGCTCCAACGATACTTAATGAATTCGAATGCATGGCGCATCCCTCGGGGATTGATCAACGCCAAGAGCTTTATCCTTTATCCTTTTTACAGACGATACTACGAGCTGAATGAAGTGACAAGAAGTTTTATATTGAAATTCACATAATTACATGTAGCATTACGAAACGATAAGCGGCGGCCGTACATACGTAAAGTTACACAAGATAAAGCTGGAAACGTTCTGAACTTTGGTGGAACGGATTGCGAATGCTGTGTGGCGACCTTTATCTTTTCATCCAAGTCTATCTTATTTTCATAACTATAGATACCTCTATGATGTTTCTGTAACATTGCGTTGGGATGTTCCAGATCGAAGATTCGTCTCGTAAGTACATTCTGTTTTTTTACATCTGTTGCGTATTTATTCTGTTATCGCAGTACTAACATTTATTTTCTGCTTATTACAACTTTTCACGGCAGGGTGTGATGAGCAATACAACGACAATGATGCTGAGGTGTTTTGCAAGACTCCTTACCGCAGGTGTGCGGTGGGGAACGAACGCCCTATTAGCCTTTGCGGGGCTAACGCGCCTACTACCAAATTGTGTGGGTCTTTCGTTTGGCGTCTCTCTCAGCTAAATATAGTTGGTAGCAAATAAAAGTTAGCACTGTGATTTTAACTACAGCCTCAGCTTAATGGGGCTCAATGCCGACTTGGGCTCCCCAGATCAATCTCGTTGACGGGTGATTGCTCAGGATGGCACCGATCGATAGAGCTAGCTTGAAAGACAGGTGTAACGAAGGATCAGCATGGTGCGGTGGTGAACGCCTTAGCCCCCCGAAAGAGCAATAGCGCGTTCGTTCTCCACCGCAGATACCTATGGCTCGGAGTTTTGCAAATATCTCAGCACCATTGTGGTTTTGTTTTGATAACAGTGACAGCGTCGTTAACGTGTTGCGTTCGAAATTGCTCGATATTACTTTTATGAGTTATTTTTTTCTATTTTTCAACGTATTTGTAGTCGTACACACTACGAAAAGCACAAAAAGGAGAATAAGAATTCTGTTAGGGAAAAGACAAAATAGACTGTGTGCATTGATTTCAATATATATTGCTCAAGACGAAAAGTTCTCCGTGGTCCCAAGCATCTGACTAGACTAGTGGTCGTGGAAGAGAAAACCCATGCCATAATATAGCCTAAATCCTACCTAAGGCTACCTCCTCCGCGAATGTACTACCACAGAGAAGAATAGCGAGGTATTGTACGAAAATGTGGCGTTTGTTCAAATCCTTGAAACAGTGGAACTACTCGCTGAGCAGCTTTGAAGCCCTAGCAAACCCGATCTAATCGAAAGGTGACAAATGTTCCCACAACAACCAACCATTTTCCGTATTGCTGAGCTGGGCTAAGCTTGGCAACTCAATAAACTACCAATAAAACAAGGCTCTTCCCAGAAACCCGCTATTCTTAAAGAACAATCCACGAATCCAAACAAGAAGATGCACAATGTCTGCGCTCGGAATCGCGATAAAAACACGTACAAGTTTGGATGCTGTATAAGTAAATGGTACATGAAAAGACAACGTTCTAAAGTTGTTTGTTTAACAAACGATAATAATACTTGAAAATCGTGTCAGATTTTGAATAGAGCAGGCATTTCACTCTGTTTAAAATGTGGAAGTCAAACCTTAATCGGCAATCTCACATTCTTTTCATAAATTTCACCCGTGAGAAACCGAAAGAAAACTGGCTTCCATTCCTAAACGTTCAAGTCAACCTATCCAAAAACGGCCACATCACAAAATGGTATCGAAAGCCAAGCAATAAGAATACACTGATTCATCACTCCTCCTCTCATTCCTCACACACTAAAAGGGCGCTTATAAGAAATATGTTTCGAACCGCCACCAACGTGTGCACAGGTAGAGAGCAAAGGGAAGATTCCTCGAAACTAGCGCGACAAATAGCCATTTCAAATGGTTACGAAACTGAAGCTTCTCGGTATAGGCATAGAGGAAAAACTACGCCCCAAAGCGATAATTCTAGCGAAAACAAGGCTCCGTTCCTTTTGCCCTTTATTTCTAGCGAAATAAATGCAGCCATAAAACGTTGCTTAATAAGAGCCGGTGTAGCGAATTCCGTAAGAGTGATAGGAATACCACTGGACACTCTAAGACGTCAGCTAGTTCGCAACCGCCTATGTGACCGTCTATGTTCAACGAAAAATTGCGTAATTGCCCTAACGGTAGAGACGGTGATTGCATGGCCTCGGGTACAGTCTACCTGATCTCATGTAAAGCATGCAGGGAAGAATAGGTTGGCGAAACGGGTAGACCGCTCTGCGTCCGCATAAAAGAACACCTAGTCGGTAAATCTAAATTAAAACCAAACACTCCACCAGGAGCGAATAGGATGCAGAAACACAACGTGAATAGAGCAGGCATTTCACTCTGTTTAAAATGTGGAAGTCAAACCTTAATCGGCAATCTCACATTCTTTTCATAAATTTCACCCGTGAGAAACCGAAAGAAAACTGGCTTCCATTCCTAAACGTTCAAGTCAACCTATCCAAAAACGGCCACATCACAAAATGGTATCGAAAGCCAAGCAATAAGAATACACTGATTCATCACTCCTCCTCTCATTCCTCACACACTAAAAGGGCGCTTAGAAGAAATATGTTTCGAACCTCCACCAACGTGTGCACAGGTAGAGAGCAAAGGGAAGATTCCTCGAAACTAGCGCGACAAATAGCCATTTCAAATGGTTACGAAACTGAAGCTTCTCGGTATAGGCATAGAGGAAAAACTACGCCCCAAAGCGATAATTCTAGCGAAAACAAGGCTCCGTTCCTTTTGCCCTTTATTTCTAGCGAAATAAATGCAGCCATAAAACGTTGCTTAATAAGAGCCGGTGTAGCGAATTCCGTAAGAGTGATAGGAATACCACTGGACACTCTAAGACGTCAGCTAGTTCGCAACCGCCTATGTGACCGTCTATGTTCAACGAAAAATTGCGTAATTGCCCTAACGGTAGAGACGGTGATTGCATGGCCTCGGGTACAGTCTACCTGATCTCATGTAAAGCATGCAGGGAAGAATAGGTTGGCGAAACGGGTAGACCGCTCTGCGTCCGCATAAAAGAACACCTAGTCGGTAAATCTAAATTAAAACCAAACACTCCATTAGGCGCGCATAGGATGCAGAAACACAACAGACAAAATTTCGAAGTAGGAGTCACCATTCTCACGCACGAATCAAAATCATCAGCGCCTAAAACTCTTAAAGCGTTTTCGATCAATTCCAAATATCCAAAAATGAACCGCAAGGAGGAGTGTGTTGTCATCACGCGTAATCTGGCGCCATATCTCAGGCTAATCCAATGTGACCTGACACAGGCACAGTCCTCGCTCATGTAGTACTCTGTGCGGCTGCTATCCACAAACTAACTTTACAAGAAATAAACGGTGGGTGTTTAAATGAAGCTGTTTCTTATGCGAATGCAAAGCTAGGGTTATAAAAGTGTTTGGCTGAGTAGATCGTATCTCAATTTGACCTTTCCAGGCTCTGAAGAAGGCGAAACCGCCGAAACGTCAGCTGTTGTATCCCAATAAATAATAACAACCTCGTGTCTGCTTATTAAAACAAAACATCGAATTTTTTATTTGTTGATCCGTCCTCACGTTTACTGTGCGGATCCCAGCACTTCTCACATTCGAATCATTTTCTCGCATTCATTGTCCACGAAGGCCTTCCAACTTTTACATGTGGCTTCAGTTGCTGCTTGATGATTTTGATTTCATCTTGAATGTCGTAGAATGCTGGGCAATTCTTCCTGGAGCCCTGTAATAGCCGGGCTGGCGCGTTCCCATTTGGGCTGAAAAGAGTAATTTTTCCCAGACACGTCCGGCACCAATTTCCCCACTCCAAAGGGACGAGAAGCTTGGTTGACCCTGGACGGAATCGAACTAGCATTATGCTCGTGATGACGGACATATCTACCACTGTGCTATCCGGCGAAAAGAGCAATACTATTGCAAAATAAATAGTAACGTGAAAAAATAATTAAACAATAAACTAGTATTATGAATGGCAAAGTAAAATAAAGCGTCATCGTCAACGGGCGCATCGTAGCAGTATATTCCTCTCCGAGGTCGTAATCATCGCTTTATAGAGTCGAATTGCCTCCGAACTCGTCTGCAAACACCGTAAAAAGTGGACACGTACTAGATCGATCGATTTCCGTAAAAACCGTTGCTGACGTATATGAATATTTTTCCATTGAAAACAATCTAAAATCTCACATAAATTTCATAGGTAGCAAAAACTCATCTTACGATAAACTTCTTTTATTTTTAAAACATCTTTCCAAATTGTTGAACGAGCTTACAACAACTTATGGAACGATCAATATCAACGGCCAGCTTTTACTTGGTGTTGTAAACCGAATGTACAAAAAAGAGTATAACGGCTTATGCTCAGAAATATTGAAGAAACAAGAAGATGCTAGTAGAGAATGTTGTCTATTGATGGTGAAAAACACCAGGCAAGAAGAAGAGTGATTCTTTTTAAACTGAAGAGGACGGGTAGGCTTTACTGGTATGAAAAGTTGGACAAAGTTTAAGCTAATGCTTATGCTCGGTGCTTGTGGTTTCATGCCGGCTGTTATTGGATCCGTAGCATTGATATAGGCAAAAATGCTAAAATGGAAACTCTCACATGGATCAACATAAACGTTGAAGCGAAATACATTCACAAGATTGCTGAGATATTTGCAAAACTTCGGACCGCAGGTGACTGCGGTGGGCAACGAACGCGCTATTGTCCTTTCCGAGGAGTAACGAATTCACCACCACACCATGCGCGTCTTTCGTTTCGCCTGTCACCTGCGGTTCGGAGATTTGCAAATATCTCAGCATTATAAAATTTATATTTCGCAACATACTCTGCCGTTAGAAAGAATATACTGTATATGAGAAAAGGTTAAGATTGTGATTATAACTATAGCCTCAGCTTAACTGGGTTCAATGCCGATGTGTGCTCCCAGATCAATCCCGCTGACGGGTGATTGCTGATGGCAAAAGATTGGTAGAGCTAGCTAAGAGACAGGCGAAACCGGGTAGGCTTTACCTGTATGAAAAGTTGGACAAAGTTTAAGCTAATGCTTATGCTCGGTGCTTGTGGTTTCATGCCGGCTGTTATTGGATCCGTAGCATTGATATAGGCAAAAATGCTAAAATGGAAACTCTCACATGGATCAACATAAACGTTGAAGCGAAATACATTCACAAGATTGCTGAGATATTTGCAAAACTTCGGACCGCAGGTGACTGCGGTGGGCAACGAACGCGCTATTGTCCTTTCCGAGGAGTAACGAATTCACCACCACACCATGCGCGTCTTTCGTTTCGCCTGTCACCTGCGGTTCGGAGATTTGCAAATATCTCAGCATTATAAAATTTATATTTCGCAACATACTCTGCCGTTAGAAAGAATATACTGTATATGAGAAAAGGTTAAGATTGTGATTATAACTATAGCCTCAGCTTAACTGGGTTCAATGCCGATGTGGGCTCCCAGATCAATCCCGCTGACGGGTTATTGCTGATGGCAAAAGATCGGTAGAGCTAGCTAAGAGACAGGCGAAACAAAGGACGCTCATGATGTGGTTGTGAACGCGTTGCTCCCAGGAAAGGACGATAGCGCGTTCGTTCCCCACCGTAGACACCTGCGGTCCGGAGTTTTGCAAATATCTCAGCAATCTAGTGGTTGTATTTCGTTTAATCCCCCGCCACAAAAAATTATGGAAGGCAGAAAATAAAAAGTAAAACATAAGCGTTGTAAGCAAAACACCACCACATGTGTTCTGAAGGTAGACATTGTCTAACGACAGATACGAATCACTTCGACAACAATGCATTCCACAGAACGAAAATCATTTTAAGTGTTGCTTTGAAATCGCATTCGAATCGGACGTTCGCAAATTGCTGACTCAGAGAATATCGGCCACCATTGTCAGCATGACTGATACCAACACGTAAAAGCATTCCTATCCTTTTTCACCAACGCCACCAACTCTTCACTTTCCACTTATTTCGCCAGCACCTACATTGACTATCACCCGATACTCTCTTTATAAAAGAGAGGTGTAACGCTGTTAAAAACGTCTCATCTCGATTTTCAGCAATTGCGAAGTTATTACACAGGACACGTTTACTTTCACACAAAAACACCAACACAACAGCAATCGACGTTTCGGCTGTCCACCTTCTTCAATGCCTAGAAGGGTGTAATGATAAGTGATTTTAAAGCCGAACGCTTCAAAAACACTAGCAAAATCTTAGTGGAAATCACATAATCAACAGCTTCTCAAAAAAATCCACTGTTTTAACATGTCTTCCACTGAGGAAGACATGTACAGTTGAGACTAATATCTCACATCGTCGATGACTGCACCACCTCACATCAAAAACCGATGCGTAGGTAACCGACGAGATCACGAGTAATCTCTGTACATCCCTACCAGGTATTTATTCTAGGGTTCTTAGAACCCAAAAAGCCTCAAGAAGTTTGCCCATTGGTGTTTTAGTATCCCGTGCGAAGATAACGACATCAAAATCGTCTCCGCTATGCTTTTGTATCCTATGCGTCCCTAGTGGGATACTTTTTCTTCCTTTTCGTTTACCATCTAGGTACTCCTTTACAAGGATACGTAAAAGTCTGGCCGTTTCGCTAACATATTCAATTTCGTAAGCATTTCAAGAGATCGTGTATAGAACGTGAACTCATGCAATCACCGTCTGTGCCATAAGAGCAAATTACACGTCTCTTTTTCGAACAGACGGTCTCATAGGCGGTTACGAACTAAGTGATGTCGAAGAATATTTTGTAGCATTTCACTTATCGCTATGGATTCCTCTAAACCTGCCCATCTTAAGCATAATTTTATAACTACACTTGCTTCATCGCTAATGAAAGGCAAGATAAACGGGGTTTCGTTTTGGCCAAACCTTTCGTTTTGGGCGGCACTGTCCTGTACACCTATTTCGTGGGGTTACTATTTCGTAGTCATTGAAGATGAGTATTCGCCGAGCCAAGCCGCCAGATTTCCCCATTAGTTCCCTTTTTGTGCACACAGAAGTGGCAGGCTTTCTTCTTGCTTCCTGTGTTACTCAATCGTCTGCGATAGTAAATTGCGCACCAATTTACCCCTACAGGCTTTAAAACGGCGATACAGCCGAAGCGTCAGCTACTGTTGTGTTGTTTTTTTGTGAATGCAAGCAAGTGCTGCATAACAACCTCGCCATTGCTGTAGAAGGAAACGACACATTTATAATCCAATGCAGAGTTAATAGAGGTCATAGGAATGTACTAACAGCAAACCAGCACTAATATTGTTTATTTACAGAACCCATCTTTTAGATTTACTGTGCGGATCGCAGCAGTTTTTGGACTTCATTTGTTTCCTCACATCCACTATTCGTGAATGTCTTCGAAGTACTCGTATGTGGGTTAGGTTCTGCTTGGCGATTTCCCTTTTGCCATGAACGCTGGGCGAGTAGATTCTATCCAGGGTCCTGGGATAACCGAGCTGGGGTGTTTCCTCCTGGACTAAAGAGAGTGAACCTTTTCTAAAGTACCAATTTGTCGACCCTGAACGGATGAGTGGTTATTAAATTCGAGGCGTAGTCAAGCCACCTTGCCGTGATGATCGAAATCACTTCCGCTACGATACCAGCGCCTAACTAAGCCAATTGTAAGAAAAGTACAAATAAATGTGGTAAAATGACGATTTCATTGAAGATCTCTCCCACCGAGTGATCGCCATCCATCTGATGAAGATGCTACGTGGCGCGTTCGATATGGCACATGAAGTTAAATGAAGACAAAGAGGTAACCTTGTGCTTCCTTGGGAGGCAGAGTAGTTCGCGGAAGGTCTACTTCTTCCCGCTATGCCATAATGATATATGGCATCTGTATTTTTGCAAGCATTTATTATAAAGTGTAATAAACTATTATATAAATTGTAAATACTATGTATTTACATTTTTATAAAGCACAATGATAGTGATGTTTGTCATCACCAGCATGGTGCAAGTTCGAATCCGCTCCGGGCAAAACAAGCCTCTTATCCCACCGGGCTTGTGGAGTTGGTACCGGACTTGTCTGGGAAAAAATCGCTCTCTGCAATCCAATTGGGAACGCTCCGGCCTAGATATATCCGAAGTCCAGGAAGAATCTCTGGACCAGCATTCTACGACATTCAATGTGAACTGAAAAATCCTCAATCAGCAGCCGAAACCACACGTAAATTTGGAAGATCTTCGTGGGCAGTGGATGCGAGGAAACGAATCGAATGTAGGTGCTGGGATCCGCAAGATAGACGTGAAGAAGGATCAAATAAAAAGAAAAATAAATAAATAAAAATCAAAATTTATAAACATAAATACCAGTGAGTGGATATGTTTGACAAAGTGTAGATCATTTTCTGAAGAACAATTTGGTCATAATGCTGTAACCAAATGTCTGGAAAGTGCGTAAGAGGTTGCCTGCAAAAACTAGGCCCTTGTGTCCAATAGAAAAGACTTGCTGGCCACTTATGAGTGTAAACAGCTGAGTATAAGCTCAACAACGAAACCGTGTGTATCACTCGTTAAAAACGCTAAAATGAACGACCTTGCTCCTCTCACCAAGAAATAGTCCCTGTTACAGCCAGATTGGGTAAACGATTAAGGTGAGGCTACTAAAACCTTTAGCTATACTAAGCTGCTTATCTAAGGAACCTAAGAACAAATTACTGGCATACAATTTCTCACTCAGGAACCTGACAAAGACCAAATTTAAGTACGACATGATTACATCTGCTCAGACGGAGAGGCATTACGTTTTTATTCCACCCATGGCACTCAAGAAGAACTGTTTCTCGGAACGTGTGATAATGGCGCAGAACAACTAACGACACTTACTGGACGTTTATGATTGAAAAGACGTGGACGAATACCAGCTTTGAGAACCTTTGTTGTTGACGCGCCTTCAAAAAATCTTTTTATTACACATGATCTATCCCCACATCTTAGAACGGACTTTTGATGTGGGGAGGAGCAGTCGTCGATCCAACGCGATTCTAATCAACTGTTCTTCCCCAGTATAAGGCACATAAAAACGGTGGCATTTTCGAAAACCTCAATGTGAGCCTTTTATTTTTTGCCTACTACAGTTTTCCACGACAGTGTATTATGTGAAATACAACCACAGCGATGTTGAGATATAACTTCAATGATGCTGAGATAATTGCAAAACTCCGGACCGCAGGTGTCTGCGGTAAGGAACAAACACGCTACTGTCCATTCCGGGGAGTAAAGCGTTTACCACCACACCATGCTGGTCATTCGTTTCATCGGTCTCTCGGCTAGTTCTGTCGATATCTGCCATCAGCAATCATCTGTCAGCGGGATTCCCAGATTAAGCCCATCGATCGATACCCATACCCATTGATAGCCCATTCTAAGGCTATGAATAATTCAATGTTTTAAGCAGCTGCGTGGAATGTGGGTCTTTTGTCACGTTAAGACGATTCTCTGTCTTAATGATAATAAAAAAAATGGAAAAACAAAAATGAAATGAAATCATCGAAACGACAGTTTTTGATCATCAACACCAACAACAACGACAACGACAACGAAGACCTATACCAACCTCGCCTCAGCTAAAGAAGATCCGTTTATAAGATCATATAAATAAATTGTCTTAACAATTCCCAAGACCGACTTTCTGTTAACCTCGGCACTTGACTATAAATGTATCAACAAGGAATACTCACCTTAACTCACAGTTCCAGAATCTCCATTCTCTCAAAGATGAACGTAGCATTCGCAAAAAATGATAGTACCATTTTGAGATAAACTATATCAAAATAAATTAAAGGATTTGCCTTATCAAATTTACCCAAACACTGTCACTGTTTTTCCGAAACTTTAGATGGCATCAACTTAAGCGACTTTCATTAAACAACGGTGACAATGATCGAGAATCCTTTTACATGACTGAGCTGACACAAGGTTGGTACAAAAGTTTTATTCCACAGACGTTTCGGCACCTTCGCCTTCCTAAGTGACGCGTTGATCGAGTCCATAGTCCACAGAAGGGTTGTCCGTTGTCGCATCGACTCGAATCCGGCGGAGTGGGAGTGCTGCTAAATAGGGAACATCACTTGGCAGTGCTCTTATTTCCACACTACTTGCCAGGAAATGAAGTACTGAACGAAGAGAGACCCACTAGTTTGGGTTAAACTAGTTCGTAGCAATAATAACAATGCAACTTCAATGATGCTGAGATATTTGCAAAACTCTGGACCACAGATGTCTGCGGTGGAGAATAAACGCGCTATTACCTTTTCTAGGGGCAAATGTGTTCACCATCAATCAATTCGGGCCCTTCGTTTCTCTTGTCTCTCAACTAGTTTTCTAGGTCTAGAGCGTTGTAAATATTTCATCATCATTGAAATTGTACTGTTATTATTGCTACAAACTGCTTTAACCCAACTCGAGATTGCTGACGGCGACTATGAAAAAAGTGCTGCGTGGCCAAGTCCTACAAAGTCGGACATTCCACCTACAGTTAGTGGGCAGAGAACAAATCCGACCAAGTACTTACTAATCTATATTCCATAGGCCAACTTGCACAAATCATATTAATAAGGTGGCAGGGATCGCACTCCAAAAGGAACCATTACTGCTTTCAGAAATCAGCAGATATAGAAATCATTCTATACTTCATGGGAAACACTGCGGACCTCATCGTGTTATAACATCTTTCAATATTATTCTCATATCAAGTTCATAAAGCGGAAACGGCTTTACGAGATATGCGACCAACCAGAGGACAGCCAACAAGTACAAGGCATCGAAATGGAACTACTCCACGCCGCACTACGAAGCAAACGGAACGAAATGTTCGCAAGGAAGATGAAATGTGTGACGAAGGAACAATTTTGTGCTTTGTATTTGGAGGATCAACTTTAGAGGAAAATAGTTGGTGGGTCAATATTGATACGGAATTCTATTAGGTCTAATACCAAAATAGCCTTGCAGCGAAAGTTGGAGAGTCTGTTGAATAATTCGCCTGTCTCGACTTCAAGAAACCATGGACAAAAGAACGATGCTAGGAGTCCAAATACGGTTGATAGTGCACCAAGCCTATGGTCACCGTACTTGTGGGCTTGACAATACCTGACATTGTGCGCTCGCTATTAAAATTGGGCCCAAGTTTTTCACCATCACAGCCCATTTCTAAAGCAACCGGGCGTAGGATCGCATTCAGTTTATATGAGCTTCAAGATTGACTCCCCCATCCGGCCAAGCAAGCAGAGTCAAAAAGAGCTGAAAATCAAGAGGCGACGACATTACCACCATCTGCTTTCCATAGAACGTTTTTTAAAACACAGGACCCTTGCGACGGGGTTAACAATAAAATTCACCATGTTTTCGGATGGCGTTCTCAGTACCCTTAATCACTACCCCGACAGAAGGTTTATCTCTAACCTTACAGCCGCACAAAGTGTGTCGTACGAGAAATTGGAGAATTAATAAACTCGAGAACAATAAGATTGTCTGTTAATGATAAGGGGGAGAGTTCGTAGTTACTCCTCGCCGGCTGGATGTTGAGATAACGGAAGAACATCTTAGTGATGCTACCCTCTAACGCCCATCGTCTGAAAAGGCAATACCGAATGCTAAACAATCAATGGGTCAGTGTGATAAAGGCTGCAGATTTAAAAACAACGGTTATTTCGCCATTTAAATTCAATAGGCTAGCATGTCCCGTACCTACTTATTAAACAAATTATGTGGTATCACCTGATGATCTCGCATCAACCAATGCATCACCATTCAAGGTTAGACCCATCATCAGCTGTGCAGACGGGCCACCGGATAGAATAACATGATTTCTAAGCCAAATCCCTACCCAGTTGCTTAAACATATTCCATCTCATCTTACGAACGCCCAAATTTTCCCACAACGTTTACATAATGCGTCTCTTAACAACGCTTACGTGGTGAAACCCTTCGGAGTTACCGCACCTCACACCAACGTATCGAATGGCTCCACAATGTAAGCCATCTTCGAACTTTTCGTTAAACATAAAGGAGGAATAAATGTGCGTGGCATTAGTGAAATCCTCAAGCAGCAGCCGAGCCCACACGCAAAAAGCTGGAATACCTCTGTAGATGATGGGTGCGAGGCAACGAATTGAATGCATGAAGTGTTCGGATTCGCATAATGTAGAAAACCGGTCATGTAAAATAAGGATAAAGGATGAAGCTCTTGGCGTCGATCAATCCCTAAGGGATGCGCCATGTATTCAACTTCATTAAGCATTGTAGGAGGTGATTGAATGCATATCTGGCCTTTACAATGACTCGCGGTGGCCTGCTGATGTATCGAGCCAGCGCTGCTATCCTCCCAGACGAGTTTGGTACCAATTTGCCGACCCCGGATGGATGGAAGGCTTGGTGGGCCATGGGTGCAGGAATCGATTCCATGTGCTTGTCGCTGTGGCGCCTCCAACCACTGCGCCACACGCGCCCCTCCTTGTAAAATGAAGAACAAAAAACCAAGCGTAAGCAGCCACTCGGCAGTCTCATGAAATCTCTCGGATGTTATTTATATGTTCGCCGATACCTATTTCTCTTAGCGCTATTTGCATAAGAATCTGTAATTATCATGCTATTCAGCAATGAACTTTCATCAGACTGCTATGCATTCCGCAATAACAACAGAACGTCTCTGGCGACTACACGTCGGAGAAGTGCTTCAAAATTAAGAACAAGAATAATATAGTATCAAGATAACTACTATATTAAAGAAATACTGCTAAAGTGAAAGAAAATAAGAAAACAAGATTTTTTATTAGTAAAAGGATGAATGATCTATTATTCAGGCTGCTATTAATTTCTTTAGTGCTCGAGGCATTTTGAGGAAAAAAGCGATCTTTGATCGTCTGATAAACAATTTTTCAACATGTGTTTAAATTGTTGAGCTTATACACGTGTTTGACTATGAAATTTATTCAGCTATTGTTTCGAGGTCTTCTTCTTTGTCAGAGCCGATGGTCCTTCTCAATGGCGCAGTTGTGTTCATCTGCTCGATGTGACGTCTTCATCTTCGAATTATTATCAACGGATGGTCATATCAGCAACAACCGCATGTGTAAATCCCTCACTCGTTAAATTGTTGAGCTTATACACGTGTTTGACTATGAAATTTATTCAGCTATTGTTTCGAGGTCTTCTTCTTTGTCAGAGCCGATGGTCCTTCTCAATGGCGCACAGTTGTGTTCATCTGCTCGATGTGACGTCTTCGTCTTCGAATTGATATCAACGGATGGTCATATCAGCAACAACCGCATGTGTAAATGCCTCACTCTTGCCGTGTTCCACTGAAGATCATCCGTCTCGATACGACTACGAAGACATCGGGAAGACGAACAAATGTTGACCATCGACACGGGCCGTCGGCTCTGATGAAGACGAAGACGTCCAAACGTTAACCAAATAGATCTATTTGTCAACCTCTTGTAGGCTCAACGATCTAGATAAATCTTGATTATTTTACTACCGAGGTTATGTGACGGTTAGTTGGAGAAAAAAAATTTTGTGTTAATATTTACCTTTACACTCACTTAGAGCATAGTTTGTTGTCAACGACATTGCACTTTATGCATATCTCGCCTACGCAGAGAAAACGAAACCGATGAAGCAACGGCGTGGTTGTTAGAGACTTGTTCCCTCTACTGCAGTTGCGCCAAGGTGCTTCAAAGAGTGTTCACCAGTTGAGGAAAAGTTTGTCGAAATTGACGTTCTGAATAACATCCAGTGTGTACCCCTGTCACTGCACCTTTTTCAGCATCCGCTAACCAGTTTTTGGTTCTACTTCATGTAATATAATGTAGGGCGCGTGTGGTTGGAGGCAAAACCGATGAAGCAACGGCGTGGTTGTTAGAGACTTGTTCCCTCTAGTGCAGTTGCGCCAAGGTGCTTCAAAGAGTGTTCACCAGTTGAAGAAAAGTTTGTCGAAATTGACGTTCTGAATAACATCCAGTGTGTACCCTTGTCACTGCACCTTTTTCAGCATCCGCTATCCAGTTTTTGGTTCTACTTCATGTAATATAATGCAGGGCGCGTGTGGTTGGAGGCACCACTGCGACACGCACGTGGAATCAAACCCTGCGCCCATGGCCCACCAAGCCTTCCAATCCCTCCGGAGTCGGCAAACTGGTAAAACCGATGAAGCAACGGCGTGGTTGTTAGAGACTTGTTCCCTCTACTGCAGTTGCGCCAAGGTGCTTCAAAGAGTGTTCACCAGTTGAGGAAAAGTTTGTCGAAATTGACGTTCTGAATAACATCCAGTGTGTACCCCTGTCACTGCACCTTTTTCAGCATCCGCTAACCAGTTTTTGGTTCTACTTCATGTAATATAATGTAGGGCGCGTGTGGTTGGAGGCACCACTGCGACACGCACATGGAATCAATCCCTGCGCCCATGGCCCACCAAGCCTTCCAATCCCTCCGGGGTCGGCAAATTGGTGCCAGACCTATCAGGGAGGATAGCAGCACTGGCTCGATACATCGGAAGGCCACCGCGAGTCATTGTAAAGGCCAGATATGCATTCAGTCACCTCCAACGATACTTAATGAAGTCGAATGCATGACGCATCCCTCAGGGATTGATCAGCACCGACAGCTTCATCCTTTAGCTTTTTTCCTTCATGTAATCTACATGTTTTTATATTAGCTCGAATCATCATCTTTGAAGAAGAGGAAGACGTTGAAACATGGTTACACAACCACATCGTGTAAGCTAAATTATCTAAGCAATTATATTGATTATTCACGACTTCGTTCTTATGAGTCTTCCACTGACGTGAATCATTCATTTCTATTGCGTGCGAACAGCCATTTTTCCTTTTCGATTTCATACCTACCGTATTACATCCACATAGAGTAAGACCGTGCTGTGAGATATTCGCAATTGCTGTAGTTATCCGCACCGTTAACATATCGTTATTTGTGCTTCTCATGCAATTATTAGTTTATATGCAAGTACACTTCGCCCAACATAACAGGGTCTGTGTGGCGCAGTGGTCGGAGGCGCCCGGCAACACACACGTGGAATCTATCCCCGCGCCCGTGGTCCATCGAGCCTTCCACCCCTCCGGGGTCGATAAATTGATACCGGACTTGCCTGGAAGGATAGCAGCACTGGCTCGATACATCGGCAGACCACCGCGAGTCATTTTAAAGGCCAGATATGCATTCAATCACCTCCAACGATTCTTAATGAAGTCGAATGCATGGCGAATGCCTCAGGGATTGATCAACACCGACAGCTTTATCTTTTATCCTTTTACACTTCGCACGCAAGAACAAAGTGTTCCAACAACGCTATAACCGTGTTCTAACGCTTTTAATTAGTCATTTTCCTTATTTTTGGAGAAAAAAACTTTTTAATGTACTCAGTTAATCAAGATCAAACCTTCGAGTACAAGAGCAATTAATGGAATATTTACGTATACAACAACTACATTTTCTGGAAGTTTAGGAATCGAGATCACGAATTGAATCAGTCCTAGTTAGATGCTTTGTTATATTCGAAATACTTTTCACCAAAATTCGTCCATGATGAAAAGAAAACTTTAGTCTCGGACTTAGCCTGCCTAGGTACATGAATAGTCTAGTCTGTCTTGCTCCTGTAACGCAAGCCCCAGCACATCTTCTTAGCGTTTCCATTCTAGCGCCTCTCACCGGTTATCTCTCCGCTGGACGTCGTCGGCGAAAGCGTCCAGTGTGCTGGTTTTGATGAAGTTGGCTTATCTTTTCTTCAGCTATTAGTGGTTTCCAACTGCCGCGAGTTTAGTCTAACTGAAGCTTTCCTAAGCTCGCCACCACAGACAGTTACCCACATTTGGCTCAAGCCAGAGCAGAAATGATTTTTGGTGTTGGCTCATCTGTGGTTGAACTTTCGGATGAAAACCTCGAATTCATTCCTAGTCAGGGACACTCTGCTTATGGGACAAACTCCAGCTGTACATTGCCGTTCAATACCCTGGAATAGTATGCAGTCACGATGGGCCTTCCGTAAAACCTTGTGAGACCACGTACATAAAACTAGATAAAACTTTAATTCTACAAATGTTTTTTTCGTTTACAAGAATGTCATTTATTCAAATAAACTTAGCCAATATTAATGGAGGATTTAATTGATTCCTACGATCGTCAAAACGTTTCTTCTACGGGTTTCTTATCGATATGTACATTAAGTCTTCAATTCCAGTTTGCAGTTTCAGAGTAACAATATTTCGTAGTCCGTCGATTTGTTCTAGAATCAATCTGGACCATCTTGTAGTTTATCGCATTTTTTCAGAATTATGTTCAGAAGGCACTAGCATCAAGATTTACCCTTTTCCTGTTGCTAAAAGTCTACCAGTTATTTTAAATCGGACTTTACTTTAACCTCGTTATTACCAACCATTATGTAATCTTCCTTTGATAAGCTTATTATTCGCCTAACATTTCGATGTCTTCGTCTTCATCAGAGCCGATGATCCGATTCGATCGATGATCGACAATTCTTCTTCTCGATGCGGTGTCTTTGCTTTCGTATCCATCCGGATCCTCCTCAGTGGAGCATCTCTCGAATGAGCCATACTCATCTAGCGATTGTCTTCTATACAGAGCGCTGGATGTTGATAACAGTATGTATTCTTTCTTTGAGGAGCTTACACGAGGTTGATAACAATATTTATTATTGGCTAACGTTTCGACGTCTTCGTCTTCATCAGAGCCGATGATCCGAGTCGATGGTCCACGCTTGTTATTCGTCTCGATGTGGCGGCTTCGCCTTCGTGTCGAGTCAGGTCTTCCTCAGCGGTCCATCTCCTCGAATGAGGCACACTCATTCAGTGATGTCCTTTTAGAATGAAGAATAGACCGCTGAAGAAGACCTGACTCGACACGAAGGCGAAGCCGCCACATCGAGACGAATAACAAGCGTGGACCATCGACTCGGATCATCGGCTCTGATGAAGACGAAGACGTCGAAACATTAGCCGATAATAAATATTGTTATCAACCTCGTGTAAGCTCATCAAAGAAAGAATACAAATTGATTAAGCACACCGAGGTTCAAGGAAAGTCGGTTTCGAAGTGTTGATAACAGTGATTGTCCGGTGATAACGACTTGTTTTTCTGGACACGTACCAATTATCTTGAAGGGATGTCTTGAAGTTGCTTGTTTTGAGATGACTGCAATCCAATGATAGATGACGCCGTTTCACACCTCTGTACCGGCATTTCTATGCTATTTCATAAGGTAACATTATCCATTTAACACCAGTGTTCCGCAATCAATACGCTCGTTGCCCAGCCGACAATGCGTAGTTACGTACGCATTATGAACCGGTTTCACATAAAGCACAGTTCTACTTATTTTATCATTTAAAGTGATTATCACGAAACTTTCGTAAGGATCAAATTTAGCTCAACACCTCACCTCAATTGGTCATAATCTTCACCAGACCTGAATTAATCATTATATGAATAGAGGAATTAAAGGTAGCAGTCGGTTTAGTACTAAACTCTCGTTAGCACTTTGAGGTGACCACCTCATAAAACCATTCCTGATACGTTGCTAAAAATTCAGATAGCACTTTTTTTATTCTGATTGTTTTTTAAAAAAATTTCTTATATTCTTTGGTCTGGTGACATTCTCTGAAGTCACCGAGAAATTGAAAGCGTAGAGTGAAAAGCTGCTTGAAGCTAATTTACTACGGTAATCTTATCCTAATCGTTTCTACTTCTCTTTTTTTTCAATCATCTCATTTGTGGCTATGATTTACGTTTTCTCACCGTCTTCATATTTTCAGGCTTAGTAAGAACTCTATACCTGAAATGGATCGTAATCTAATCAGAATGGGGCAGAGAAACAATTGAATTCACATCAATCAGCGCCTCCACAACCGTATTGTGTCTATAATGTGTAATCCCAGTTGATTTGTCAAATTTTCACCTCTATTTTGCGAACCTTAGTAGATCATGAGTCTCCTCCTTCCTCACCAATCGTGCATCCATCGGTTTTATTTATTTCTTAAGTAATTTTCTGGTTTTTGTAAAGTGTAGGCATTTTTAAAAACCTGCTTCGCCTTCGTTCTTCCATCGTTGGTGGACTGTACCCTAGTAAGACTAAGTGATCTACCCTAGTGACAACTTTTTGTGGAAAACATGCAAAACCATTTAATGTAACGCACTTTGTAAAAGTTTTAGCAGAGCATGTTTGTTGTTCTCAAAGCTTCCAACTTTCTACCGCAGAGATGCTAACACTCGTAAAGATATACTATTGTTCATTGAATTATAATATAACAAAGGGCGTGTCTATAAAGGTTTTTCTTAGCTAAGAAACTCTACCCTCTCATACCCTAACCGTACTTCTTCGGAGTTACCAACGAACGATCTCAGGTGTTATTCGCTACATGTATGAACAGTCTTCGAATTTCAAAATTCTTCTTCACAACATATTTAAGTCGAAAATGCTGATAATCTTCCACTCACTGGAGTGATTGAGGAGTTGAAAGTGTGGTCTGCTTACAGAACGAAACCTGCTTCATTCACTTAATAGAACCCATTGAATATATGAATTGGTTTTTAAACTTGTTTATAGTTAAAGTTTCTAAAATAAATAAAAGCGAAATTCAGCAACCATAAATACCAACAACGCACAGGTGAGCATCGTCCTGTTCTAAAAGACGAAATACCTGTTGTGAAAAGTGGTAGAGTTATGATTTCTGTACTCCCTTTAAATAAGGTTTCATCTTTGTAGAAGTAGTGAGCTGTGTGGTGAACGAAATTCAAGTGAATTTTCTAATCATGAATTTTAGAGAAGGATATGTTAGTTCGCACTCCTTAGTTAATTTGTTGGCGTCAATAACTTAGAAGCTTACTATTTTCTAAACATTATGCCATGTAATCCTTTCATCTAGCAATTAGTTTACTGTAACTTTAGCCTGGCTGAAACAATATCCTCAACTCACAAAAATCACAGCATTTTGCTCGACAGAATCAATTTTTGACGTAAGTAGTAGTAATAGCAGCGAATCGAACTATCATAAAGCATAGACTAAAAACTCTAAAAGATAAAGCTCTCGGCATTGATTAATCCCTGAGGGATATGCCATGCATTCGACTTCATTAAGTATCGTTGGAGGTAATTGAATGCATATCTGGCATTTACAATGACTCGCGGCGGCATAGCGATGTATCGAGCCAGTGCTGCTATCCTCCCAGACAAGTTTGGTACCAATTTGCCGACCCCGGAGGGATGGAGGACTAGATGGGCCATGGGCGCAGGGATCGACTCCATGTGCACGTCGCAGTGCCGCCTCCACCCACTGTGCCACACGAGACCGCTTTTTGTATCCGCGTCTGTCAAAGCATAGACTAGTAAAGGGTATTCGGATGAGCATTCCTGAGATGGCTCATCAGATTTCGTATCGGAGGTATGAGTCTTCATGATGAGGAAGAACGTGAGAGCCCAGAGACCTATCAGCACTTAGCGAAATCCCCTCCGAAGACGATAATCGAGGTTGCGTGACTGAAAAGTACTTGACGAATTGTAGAAACGCTCAACATTATCCACTCAATAAATATTTTCTATTTAGAGGGTACGTGGAAAAATTCCGATAAATGAGTACCACATGAGTTCAAAAACTACTAGCAAGATTGTAGTCACAAAGACAGTTTTAAGCCTCTTCTATACAACAAAAAAAAATGCCCATTTCTCGCTTGCATCGTATGATAAAAAGGAAAGGAGGGCGGCTGAATTAAGACGAGATCCCTGAAAATTTTCCAAAGTCGGATTTGCATCAAATGTGGTTACGATGACTTTTTAGTTTCCTACATTTGAAATTATCTGATCGTTGATCAGGTACAGAATATTGTCACGAAACCAATGACGACCTGCAAAAATTGTAAAGCATAGCTCCAGAAGTGGTCAAAAGAAAAGTCAATCTTTTTATACCATTATTCTCCACTGCACATCACCCAACTTTCACTGCAGAACTTGAAGGACTTGAGCTACGACACTGTACCTCATTCAACATGCTTATCGAACCTCTCGCTAATGAGCTACACCTCTTTTCGAGCATCTCGACATCTACTAGCTGGAAAATCTTTGAAAAGTAAATCGATACAGAAAACGCCTTTAAACAATTCTTAGCTTCCAGAGCTTCAGCGATCTTTTCTATCGGAAGAATAAAATTTCTACATTTTCTAGAACAGACTTTCACTTAACCTCAACCAATGATTAGTCAATAATTCTGCATCACTGATAAGCTTGCAGCTCTATGGGTTCCATGAGCCTCATCTTATCCACAAAAAGTTTCCACGACACCTTCGCTCGTGCTCATGAATGCAACGGAAATTCGTACTTTAACGGCAAGAAAAGTAACATTTAATGGATCTTACATGAACAATAAAATTTTACTTAAGTTGAGTTATACTTTTCAAGGATTTTATGGTCAGAAAAAACGTTATTCCCTTTTCTTTTTTACCAATCTATAAGCTAAAGAATTAAAGAGCTTTTCGAGAAGATTTCGCTTCGGCTTAAGCCTCTTGGTCGATTTGTCGATAAATAGAGACCTGTAGCTTTCCGTTGACTTTCAAATCATCTCCGGAAAAGTATTTCTCATCCTTTGTTTTTTATATTTTCCTACTAATTAATTCCTTCTTGTAAGTTCTTATATTGGATCCACTTTTAAAAACCGTAACGGGATGTGAGCTCGCCTTAGCAAATTTCAAAACGCCTTTCTTTTACTGGCAGCAATCAAGTTTGTTTTCTTATCTAAGTGGTTCTACTTCTCCCTCCTGCATATAGTTTTACTAGTTTAGACTGCTTTTCTTTCTTGGAACCTCGAGGTGGCCGTGTTATGTTTATCCAAGTCATCACTATGAACAGTCAACCATGTTTATGAGGTTTAGGGCGGCATAACGCATTACGCTGGCTCCTTCTTCCTCAGTCCACCGTGAAAAGTGCAGTTCACAAGTACAGAATGATGATGAATGATGATATACTGTGTAGAGTTCCGCCTATCGGATTCAAATAAGATTTTACTACTTGCGATCTGCTTGCTCAGCAGCTTCACAGTAGAAATTTGAACTCACTAGCCTCATCACTTTGTCAAAAAAGCGTTCTGCAGTTTGCTTTTTGGGATATGTTAGAAAACTCTAGTCCTTCCTTTCTATAACTTACTACATAGAAAGTTCTTAAGTTCCATCATCACTTATTCATTTCCAGTACGAATTTCGGCCATTTTTTCTGCTACTTTTGTCATCGATTGAATTAAAATTGTTCTCGTCTATAAAATTCTAACGACAATATATCGCTCTGTCGAGGACACTTAATGGGCTCAGTAATAAATTTCTTGTTCGTATATTACAGCAAAAGAATAAAGGATAAAGCTCTCGGTGTTGAACAATCCCTGAGGGATGCGCCATGCATTCGACTTCATTAAGTATCGTTGGAGATGATCGAATGCATATTTGGCCTTTACAATGACTCGCGGTGGCCTGCCGATGTATCGAGCCAGTGCTGCTATCCTCCCAGACAAGTCTGGTACCAATTTTTCAACCCAGGAGGGATGGAAAGTTTGGTGGACCATGGGCACAGAGATCGATTCCACGTGCGTATCGCAGTGGCGCCTCCAACTACTGCGCCACGCGCCCTTATATTACAGCGAAATGGATAAAAAATAGAACGCTCGATATCAACCGAATCCTTACGGAGGCACAGTGTTCTTGACTTCATTAAGCAGCGTAGAGGTGGTTTAATGAATAATAAAACTTATACCATGGAATACAATGGACAACCTACGTAGCATGTTAGTGTTTCCATACTCACAATCAACTCTGGTTCCAATTTACCTACGGCTGGGGAATGGAAGTATGGTGAGTACAGGACGCAGAATCGAACCAGCGACCGATCCAGTGTTTATTTGAGAGAATCTCTATCCAGTACACTACCTACACTTAGACTTTGTTTCACTCGTTATATAAACACTTCGAACTTATTTTATTTCTATGACCTCCTCATACCATGGTGAAATATGTGTGCGACAGCTGGGCTTTATGAAGTCACGCTTATTGCCCGCTTGTAAATCAACCGCAATGAAGTTTGATCAACCTAAATTATTTTCTGTCTCATAGGTTAACTGGCAAAAAAGGCACTGCTCATAATTTAATCCTGATTTATTACATAGTTAAATCAAGCCTTTAGTCGTGGGTGGACAATTTATCACCGGTTGTGATATGTCTGCGAGGTTATTAATCTATTGTGTGGGACATTCCAGCAACATTACGGCTTACTGCTAGTACTGCTACTGCTAGTACTTATTATTTTACATTGGTAGGTAGACTAGTTGGCGAATCTTCTTCATTGGATCCTTAGTTCGTGAGCATACGCGAGGTACACCTTTGCTTTCTTTGCCAGATTTGCACATACCCCTGAGCACACATAGAAATAACCATACTGAGGATGTTGATCCTGCTTAAGTATATGCAGGTCGTAATCATCATATCAATCTGGCCAAAATCTAACAATCAAGTGTTTAGCAAATAGTCCATTTCCTGATCCTAAAAAACCCTTTGCGGCAGCGTTGAGTGGGCTGATTATGGAGAGATATAGCAACCTCTGGCTGCCTAAATTGATGGACAACAATGACGAACTGTGTCTGTTTCCGGTACAGTAATATTAAGGCTTTCCAACAAAGACGCAATTAATCTAGATAAAAAGCGATCTTCTGAGAGCGTGTGGCGCAGTGGTTGGAGGCCCCACTGCCTCCATGCGGGATTGAACCGCAGACCTTCTGTTTACAAGACAGACGCTCTGCCACTCTGCTATAGAGGCCTATCTAACGCGCCCAAGCCTTCCCTCCCTCCGGGGTCGGCAAATTGGTACCAGACTTGTCTGGGAGGATAGCAGCACTGGATTGATACATCGGTAGGCCACCGCGAGTCATTGTAAAGGCCAGATATGAATTCAATCACCTCCAACGATACTTAAAGAAGTCGAATGCATGGCGCATCCCTCATCCCTGATCAACGCCGAGAGCTTTACCCTTCCTTTCCTCCTTTCCTTTTTTAAAAAGCCATCTTTGATCTTCGGAGCATGCAATAGATAATTATTTACGCTTGAAGAGATGTGAATCATTACCAGCCTCGACGGTCATCGCCGTTTAGATTCTAATACAAGTCGTTACGTCGTTTTATTAAAGGCGTTTGAAGGACGTCACATGGATACTCATGGACTTCATATTAATCGGGCCGTTTATAAACTTTAATAACTCTCAAGCTCACAGTTATGTTCAAGTATGAAAAGAGTGATTTATTAAGCCTTATATTTGTTAGGGGTTTTTTGGCGAACGATGGGCAATTGTGATTCGGTGATCAATTCCGATACACGTAAACGTAACCGAAAAATCAATTGTATGATCGATTATGGTGAAAAAGTCGAGGAAAGAGTTATTAAGCTCTTGTTACTAGGTAAGTCTATACGTGAATTGATTCTTTTTGAATCTATATCAAGTAAAAAGGCATTTATTAAAGCATTTGCAAAAAGCTTTTATGTCCACTTTAGCAAAAATCTAGAAGTTTTGTTTGGTTATTTCTTCACCGTGTGAAGTAGCGCCTGTAGCGCTTTGGTCAGAACCGCCCTGCTATACACATGGGAACGATCCACTCTCCCCAGGCTCACCAAGTCCTCCATTCCTCCGGGGTCGGCAAGTTGGTACAAGACCTGTCTGGAGGGACAGCAGCACTGACTCGATGCATTGTTTGGCCGCCCCCAAACATTCTAAAAGCCAGATATACATTCAATCACCTCCAAACTTCCAGCGATACTTGGAGCTCCGACGTCACCCAGGCCAGAGTCTGCCCAGCTCGTCACTACCACAAGCAGTCGCCACCCTTGTGGATCAGAAGGGGATATACCACCATAAAAGGATAAAGCTTTCGGCGTTGATCAATCTCTGAGGGATGCGCCATGCATTCGACTTCATTAAGTATCGTTAGGGGTGATGGAATGCATATCTGGCCTTTACAATGACTCGCTGTGGCCTGCCGATGTATCGAGCCAGTGATGCTATCCTCCCAGACAAGTCTGGTACCAATTTGCCGACCCTGTAGTGATGGAAGGCTTGGTGGGCCATGGGCGCAGGAATCGCCTCCAACCACTGCGCCACACGCGCCCTACCACCATACATCCACTTTAATACCAGAACGGTGGTGGATCCTGGTATTGGTTTACTCTTAGCCAGGCTTTCTGATAGAAACCATTGACTCCTAAGCTTAGAGGACCCTGCTGAGAGGATGAGCCCCCACGCTGTATATCGCATCCCGATACGCAGGAACACCTCCCAACTACAATGAGGCGGTAAACCATAGGAAAAACTCAAAGAAAATTTTTAAAAAAAGCATTTTTCTCCTCTCCTTAAGATTTTTTAAACTTGAAAAGTCTTAATGCTTCATAATGCTGCGATTACTTCCTGAATAACAGCTACCGAATTACGTTTGCAGCCATACCCTCATAATTCGCTTTTCTACCTTTTACATTTGCAAGACCCGTCTTCACGTCTACTGTGCGTCCCATCCGAGCACTTCTCACATTCAATTCGCTCTTCGTATACATCACTCACAATGGTTTTTTTTACTTCTTACGCGTGGCTTCTGGTGCTGCTAGAAGATTTGCCTTTCATTATGAATATCGTTTAACGCAGCTCGAGTCGATCCTCCCTAAAAACCTCATATAACTGGGCTACAGCTTTTCCAATTGGATTGTTGAAAGTGGACTTCTCCCAAACAAATCCTGCCCCAATTTTCCGACTTCGGAAGGGTAAGGGACTTGGCGAGCCCAGAGCGGGATCGAATCAGCACCATGGTCGTGGATATAGGCATCACTACCACTGGGCTATCCGCTCTTTTTCCATAACTACAAGCATTTACCCTATTGTGAAAAAAGAACAATGAGAAGGTTTTCAGCTAATCACTTTTATTTTAGGAGCCGGCGAGAGTGGGAAAAGTACAATACTTAAGCAAATGAAGTGAGTTACAGATTGACATCAACTTGATACTTGATACTTGAATGGTCCCTCCTCAGTGATTGTGCTGGCCCCATCATATTCTCTATTTTTCTGAGAATTGCTGGTTAAGCCATTATGGCTCCTTGGAGTTTCGAGGTCAGCCTGGCCAAAGTCTGCCCCAGATATTCACCCCTACAGGCTGTTGCAGTCCTCGTGAATCAGAGGGAGATTTACCACCATGCGACTTTGATACCAGAGCGGTGGTGGATCCGAGTATTGGTTTACTCTTAGCTAGGCTTCCTAATGAAAACGCCAGATTCCTCAACTTGGGAGACCCTGCCAGGGGATGAATCCCTCGCTGTACATCACAGGCCGACACCCAGGGACACTTCCTGGCCACGATGAGGCGGTAAACCGTTAGAAATGATTGATATCAAACGTTTCTCAATTATTTTTGTCTACAGCAATAAATCCTGCTACCTGGAACGACGTCGAATCAGCTTTTACCAAGCTGCTCGTTGATATTCAATAAAAAATAGCTTTTCAATAACTAGAGCACTTGAGGATTTGAGAACATCAATGCATTGTAGAAGAGACTTTGTTCTATCGTTTTGTGAGTATAAATGCTACTTGTGCTATAATTTACTGTGCATTAGTACGCTCGATCATGTCAACTCATGGTTGTCAACATTTGGAAGCGTTTTGCAACTAACTCTCTGTATATTTCACTATTTTTTTATACCGAGACAACTCCATACAGTAACTATATATTCAGTGAATGCAAGTTAAACATAGTGGTTTCGACTGCGGCTTCAACCGACCTAAGGTCTATGCCGATTTATGCTCTTCAGAACACTCCCATTGACGGATGATTGCTGATAACACCAATAAACTAAAAAAAAAAACTGGCTCAAGGCTGGCTCGTAGCCAAGTTGTGATTCCATGTTCTGCTCATATCTCAACATTGTCGTGCTTGTAGTTCACATAATACCCTGCTACGAAAATAAGAATGGGGCCATGTAAAATTTTACCATCAGTATCGTATATAAAAGAGCATCACCGAATGAGGCCATGGCCTGCTGAGGGAGACCTGACTTGACACGAAGGCGAAACCGCCACATAGAGACGAATAGCAAGCCTGGACCATCGGCTCGGATCATCGGCTCTGAGGAAGACGAAGACATCGAAACGTTAGCTGACAATAAATATACTTATCAACCTCGCGTAAGCTCCTCAAAAAAAGAGTACATATCATGCAGTAGGTAAAATTTAAACTATAGCTTACTGTAGCAATTAGAATTGAAACAACAATTACATGTCAAATTACCAATCAATGAATTGCTTCGAGAAAAAAAATCCTTGTATGCCCCTAGGTGTGACACAGAGCTTTTCCCAGCAGGCACCACTCACAACACCTTTGCTCAATAAGCAATCGATCGATTGAAGAAAAGTGTTGAAAACGGTTCTATGTGCGAAAATAAACTATCAGAGAGAAAATGACCACCACACTACGCATACTCACCAATAGGCGAGCCGCGTGTGATTGTGGACAATGAACACCGTCCGCTATGTGTTCAGTATAATAGCAGGTGATCGGCTAGCGAACATTTAGACTGCACAGGCCACATCTTCCTCTGTTCATTCAATGAAATGAAAGAGAGAAGAAAGAAAAGGATTCGCTTCGGCATTTATATTCACCTTATCACTACCAAGAATGCTTTTGACTTGTAGCAAATCTCAGGACCAACTTTTTTTAACCTCTCCATAAATCAATAAATCACTACCTTCTCAATGGGCAAACACGATACTGTTATCACAGCATTTATTCGCTTGCAACACTCGACGTTTTGGCGGTTTCGCTTTCTTTAGAGCTCGGAAAGGTCAAATTGATATTCATCTACTCTGCCGACCACTTTGATAACTTTAGCTGACAAGAATCAGCACATGTATTCCTACTCGTATTGTAAAGCAACTCAGCTAACAACTCACCGTTGTGTCCATTGCAAGCCTGTCAATTATTTGGTGGAGACCACCCGCAAAGAATTCTATATGGTTGAAGAATGTGCCTGGATCAGGTCGAAAAATCAGCCGGTGATATGGCAAGAAGTCACACGTGGTCACAAGACACTACTCTTTGCTATCCATTTTTGGATTTTTGAAGTATCCAAAACGCTTCGAGAGTTACACGAGCTGGTGTTTCGGATTCCGGTAGGAAGATGTGGATTCCTGTCTTGTGGAAAAACTGATTTATTGATATCTTTACTCGGTTTATAGTGATTGGCCCTAATGATCTAACAAATGAAACTGTATTGTTTCTTTGATGAGCTTACACGAAGTTGATGATAATATTTATTATCGGCTAACGTTTCGACGTCTTCGTCTTCATCAGAGCCGATGATCCGAGTCGATGGTCCACGCTTTTCTTTCGTCTGGAAGGAAAAGGCGAAGCCGCCACATCGGCTCTGATGAAGACGAAGACGTCGAAACGTTAGCCGATAATAAATATTATCATCAACCTCGTGTAAGCTCATCAAAGAAACAATACGTATTGATTAAGCACACCGAGGTTCAAGGAAAGTCGGTTTCGAAGCATTAACACGCTTTGTGCTAGCTAATGATAACACCGACTTCTGCACGATGTGCGCGATGATATATGTCCAAATGAAACTGTGCTGCAGAGAAATCAGCTGCCATATTCCACATGTGGACCTGCTAATTAACAAGCTGAACTGGCAGCAGGAAAATTCTTTTGTTCACGTCGTATATCAGACTATCACAAGAAAGGAGCATCAGGCATTTTTTGTTATGTCCTTTTTTAACAGTTTCTATAGCGAAAACATTGATGGGAAACATGCGAGACTGTGACCGATGCGTAGGTTTTCTCTTAGCTAAGGTTTTGGCTGAAAATATCGAATTTCTTCTCATGTTCGGAGACCTTGCTAGAGAGTTTTTTCTTTTCCGTCAGCTAGCATGACGCTATGCTGTTTTCGATTTTATCATTTATGTTTGCAACTGACCCTTTTTCGTTGGAAATTCTAGTGACATGAGTTTCTTTTTTTCTGTTAATTGAAAGTTTTATTCTAAAATATGCTTAAATTGGATGAATATTGTACAGAAACTATACATGCGATTGACGCGATACGGTATGAAGCCAACTCTGCAAATCTATGAGGTTCTGAACTTCCTAAATACTCTGGTGATCGAGATAACATTAACATTTGTTAAAAAACCAACTTCGTCATTAGAGGGTCAAATTAAACCTGTACAACCTTAAATCGCGTTTCGCCTTTAATCGGATCATTTCAAATAACAACTGGTATCGTTCCATTTAACTTAATCATAATAAGACACCATTACTGTTTCGCAAATTTTTCCAACGGAGCAGCGATGTTATTTGTGGATACGAGGAGTGATCGAAAACGTAGAAAACAGAAAACACAAACAGACCTCAGTGAAACGAAATCCTATTTTTTCCCCAATTTTTTTTTGAGAGCTCTACCTTGCTTCAGAAAAAAGGGATAAATTTTGCACCAGTTTAATGAGATCTTAGTATTTAGTGGTTTTATGGAGATTCTTGAAATTTTTTCAGAATTGTTCACGATAACGGCTTTTCACAAGACGAAGCTTACCAAAAGATTTCTGTTGTTTGTGCGAATATCGTACAATCAGCTGGTGCACTCATAGACGGAATGAAAGCATTGAATATTCCATTCACATCGCAACAGTGCCTCGTATGAAAACCTGGTTTTCTTTCTTATTTTTCTTTTTCATTTCCGCTCAATTTTCATTTATTATTTTCCTGCTGTTTTGTTTCTTAGATTTTCTTTTGTTTAGGAACACGCTGTAATCGTCAAAGACATTCTAGATAGAAATGAAGAATTCCAACCGCTGACAGAAGAATTGTACAAGTCCGTACTTACAATAGAAGTTTCTTTTTCTATTCAATGAGCTTCAACACTTCTTCCTGTCAAGTTCCATTAAATTTTTATTAAATCTTATAAAATCCTTCCTTTTAGGTTCAATCATTCATAACTTTTTATTTTCTATGATTTGCTAGTGTTTCAGATGAAATCATTTCGATAATTATAAGGTGAAAACAGATACGAAATTCGATTTTCTGTTAACCTCGCCATTGGATTATTATGGATCGTGCTACTTTGACTATTGAAAACACATCTTTTTTCTGGCTAATTTAAGTCCCCTACATGAAATTCGTGAAGGTGCATGTGGCGCAGTGGTTGGAGGCGCCACTGCGGCGAGCACGTAAAATGCGCCCATGGCCCACCATGCCTTCCATCCCTACGGGGTCGGCAAATTGGTACCAGACTTGTCTGGGAGGATAGCAACACTGGCTCGATACATCGGCAGGCCACCGCAAGTCACTGTAAAGGCCACATACGCATTCAATCACCTCCATCAATTTAATGAAGTCGAATGCATGGCGCATCCTTCAAGGATTGTTCAATGTCCGGAGCTTTATCCTTTTTTATATGAAATTCGAGACAAAACTGAACTGGAGAATTCATTCCGATTAAGAAATAAAAAAGAAAAATTGCAAATGTTCACGATTCAACGTTTTTTTTATTTACTGCCTACTACAACTTTACGATCGAGTATTATTTAAAATCAATTACAACGATGCTGAAATATTCGTAAAACTTGGACCCAAGGTCAGATCCAACCACGATTTTCCTTTCAGGAGCCTCGTGCATTACTTTGCGCTATAGAAAACCTTGCTCCGCGTTTCTCTAAGCTAATTCTATTGAACACTGCCATCAGCAATCACCCGTCAACGGGATTGATCTGGGCAGCCCACATCGGCAGTGAACCTAGTTAAGCCGAGGCTGCTGTTGTTCACAGTCATAATGTTCATCAATCACAATGTTTTCTTTTTTATTTACTACCCATTATAGTTTTCACAGCAAAGTATTTTTCGAAGTCAACTACGGATGACTGCCGATGGCATTGCTAGGCAGAAAACTAGCTGACAGAAAAGCTGAGCAAGGGCCACCGTGGTGTAGTGCGTAACGCGTGAGTTGAGAATATCTCAGCATTGTTCGGTTGATCATTGATCATTTTTATGGAATACTTTTGAGTCGTGCGCTATGATCTAATCGAAGCTAATCGATATTTTTAATCGATATAGGGAAGACAGTGTATCATACTCGATTTACACTTAGCAATAGTACGTTTGAGAAATTTCTCAAATAGTAAATAAAGGTAGACCGAAAAAATTCTCGAAGTGTAGCTGCTGTGAAGATTACTCAATTCATTACATTCCACGGTTTCCTGTATGAAGAGAAAAACGTTTTCAGATCTATAAAGACGCTGTGGAATGACCAAGGTGTCAAAGTTGCGTATAAAAGGCGAGATGAATTTTATTTACATGACTCGGCAAAGTAGTAAGTCATTTGCTTTAATAGATCAATTTAACGTTTTTAAATATTCGCATCTATAATTTTTTGCCGCCATTCTAATTTTTTTTAGCAAAATAGAATTATGCCTTGACGGTGAATTCATGGAATTTTTTAAAACAGTTCTATATTCTGATTATATCCACGATTGTGAAGGGGCGCGTGTGGCGCAGTGGTCGGAGGCGACAGATCGGAATCGATCTCCGTGCCTATCGCCCAGCAAGCCCTCCCTCCACCTCCACAGGTCAGCAAATTGGTACCAGATTTGTCTGGGAGGATAGCAGCACTAGCTAGATACATTGGTAGGCCACTGCGAGTCATTGTAAAGGACTGATATGCATTCAATCACCTCCAACGATACTTAATGAACGCGAATACATGACGCATCCCTCAGAGATTGATCAACGGCGAGAGCTTTATCGTTCATTTTTTTATCCATGATTGTTATCCCACGGATCTCCCTCATATGAGGGATCTCGATCCGGATAGTCGCGAGGCTACGTGGCGGATCCCCAGGTGGCGGCTAGGGGGCTAATCGCGGACCAAAAGCGACCTTTGATTTCCTGAGACGCAGGTGGATCCAGGTGATGGACTCCCTGCTTCTGTTCCGCCGGTTTGGCACATACTTTCTGTATTTGCTAGGCGTATTCATGCATGCGTTTGTGAGTGCGTTCTCGCTTTATGCGGATTGTATTCTACGAGTCAATTCGGCCAAAAGCCTGCAATCAAGTGACAGGGAAGTATATGGGAGGCGGTTAGGAGTCGCCTCCAACAAATAAGCTCCATGTCCACTCTGGGAGAGCCTGGCAAGCTACCCGGGAGTATAACCAACCCCCACGTTCAAAGTCCAGCAGGCTATACTTGGATATCAGTAATGCTAAATACAGTGAAAAAAAAAACGGGCCTCATTCCGCTGACACCGAAAGAGCCCCAACTTCGCAGCGTTGGGTTAGACGAGTACGGAGAGACTGCTAAAATCTCAGAGCCAATGGAAGCTGCCTGGATCAAGAACTATGGTGACGATCTGTACCTACAATGCACGTACACTTGCATCCGAGTCCTCGATAGAAGACATGCTCATGCAGGCAAAAATGATAAGGTACGACGTCATCGGCCTGGCCGAAACGAGACGACACCATCCATTCAACGCCGTCTATGACACTGGAAAAGAACTGTTCTTCGAAACATGTGAGAGTAGAGGCGAAGGCGGTGTCGGAGTTCTCGTCAACACGAGTTTGTCTATGAACATCGATTCATTCGAACAGCTTACAATCCGAATCGGACGTTTATGATTAAAAAAATGTGGATCAACACCGGCTTTGACCACATTCGTCGTTTACGCGCCAACATCAAACTAAGACGAAAAAGAAGTCGAAGCATTCTACATGGACTTCGAGAGGTTCTACAGAGAAGACCATACATTCTTCAAGGTCATCATTGGAGATTTCAATGCCAAGATCGGACCAAGAAGATCGTCTGAGGAACGTCACATTGGGACCCACGGATTAGAATGGAACGAACAGGGTGAGCGGCTCTCTGAGTTTATCATGGCGACCAAAACCATCCATGGTAACTCGCAATTCCAAAAGCCTCACCGTCAACGATGGACGTGGGAATCTTCCAATTGAGAGTAGCATAAAGAAATAGACCACATCATATTAAACAGAAAGTCTTGCCTAACCGATGTCGCTGTTGTCCCAAAATTCTACAAGGGACCAGACCACCGTCTCCTTCGTGCAAGATTTTATTTCTCGCGGAAAGGAGAAAAAGCCCCTGAATTCAAAAACCGAAGTCCCAGAACCACCACAAACTGAGACTTATTCAACTCATTGGTCGGCTGTTGGGAAGATGCCGTTGTCGACAACATCGACGAGCAATACGATCGACTCATTGAACATCCTCACGTTAGCGCTATGGAGGTTGAGAGTTCGAAGGTCACCAAAAGACGTCTGTCTCCAAAAGCTCTCGAGCTAATACGCCAGCGTGGAATCGCACGAGCTGCAGTAAACCGCGAACTAACGTCCGAGCTTGCGAAACAATGCAGACAGGAGATAAAAGAAGATCTTAAAGAAAGAAGAGCAGCAGTAATGGTCGAAGCTGCAGAGGCTGGGAAAAGCATTCGCAAAGCCCGCTGAAGCTTCGCCAATTACAAAACCAACATGACTGCACTCCGACGCCCAGACGTAACAGTAACAGCGTCCAGACATGCAATGGAGAAAATCATTCACAAATACTACTCAGATCTCTTCGATAGCCACGTCCATCTTCCGTCTTATGAAATAAAAGGAGACGGATATGTTGTTCCACCGGTTCTCCCTCCCGAAATCCGACATGCCATTTCGTCGGTGAAAAATCGAGCAGCACCAGGTCCGGACAGGATACGATCAGAACATCTGAAGAACCTTCCGCCAGCCCTCGTAAACACCCTGGCTCGGCTCTTCACACCTTACCTGTCTAAATGAAAGTTCCATACTCAGTGGAAGATCAGCAAGACCGTGTTGTTGTTCAAGAAGGGCGACCTACACGATATAGGCAACTATCGCCCAATCTGCTTGTTGTCTATCGTTTACAAACTTTTCACTCGAGTCATCCTAAACAGGATTGACAGAACACTGGACGAAAAACAGCCGTGCGAGCAAGAAGGGTTTCGAAAAGGATTTAGCACGATGGACCACATCCATACGATAACAAGGCTCATTGAAGTATCTCGAGAGTACAAAAGACCGCTCTGTCTCATTTTCATCGACTTACAGAAGGCCTTCGATTCAGTTGAGATAGAAGCAGTCTTGGAAGCCCTTGGTAGTCAAGGAGTCCCTACTCAGTATGTAAAGATTCTTCACGAGCTGAAGGAAATGTTCACAACCAAAATTTCACCATTCTACAACGATATTAACATTGACGTCAAAAGAGGGATTAGGCAAGGCGATACCATCTCGCAAAATTATTTACAGCCACCCTCCAAAACGAAGATAAGGTGGGCCAGACACATAATGCGTATGAATGATAACCAGTGGACAAGGGAGCTGTTAGTGACTGGATTCCTCGGGATGTCATACGTACTGCAGGAAGCCCACCGACCCGATGGTCAGAGTTCTTCACGAAATGCCTAGAAGAAAGATATGATGCTCGACGAGTCCCTAAAGCGAGCAGAACCCACTGGACTACTCTTGCACGCCACAGGGAATAAACGGGACTGCAGGTGATACAGGTGATACAAGTGATGATTGTTATCATTTTTCAAATAGTACCGCTGGTTATTGAGTATTGATCTTAAGCCTTAAAATCTTTCGACTTCTATAAATGTTCTCTGGCTACTGAACACCCAAATATAGCGTGCTGTTATGCTCAGAGGACTTACAGCGAGTGAGGGTAAGAGCTAATTTGGAATACACACGTGGTCTTTAGTTCGATCCTATGTTCCGGCCCCACGAAGCCTTCCATCACTCAGAGGTGGCAAATTGGTACCAGATTTGTCGGGAAGGATAGCACCACTGACTTGATAGATTGGTAAGGCACCGCTGGTCATTGTATAAGCCAGATCGGTTGTATTCAATCAACTCCAGCGGTGCTTGACAAAGTCGAATGCCTGGCGCAACCCTCAGGTATTGATCAATGTCGTCGAGATCTCTATCCTTTATCGTATATTCGATGAATGACTAGTGCAGCGATATCACTGACTTCTATTTAGCTTCCTTGATTCGTTGGATCGGATTTATGATAAGAATTTCGTTCCTACTGAACAGGATATCTTGCGAACTCGTATAGCCACTATGGGAGTGATTGAAGTCTGTTTTCATATGAAAAATAAGTTCTGGAGGTACGACTTCACCTTGACGGTTTTTATTTGTGGTTGTGATAACATTCACAATCGCCCCGGAATCGTTATTTGTTATTTATTCTTATAAAAATCAATTTCACTTTTGTTATTATTATTATTCATATAATCTGGAAGTCTGAAAGTAGGGCGCGTGTGGCGCAGGAGTTGGAGGCGCCGCTGCGCCACGCACGTGGAATCGATCCCTGGGCCCATGGCCCACCAAGCCTTCCATCCCTACGGAGTCGGCAAATTGGTATCAGACTCATCTGGGAGGATAGCAGCACTAGCTGGATACATCGGCAGGCCACCGTGAGCCATTGTAAAGGCCAAATATGCATTCAATCACCTCCAACGATACTTAATGAAGTCGAATGCATGGCGCATCCCTCAAGGATTGATTAACGCCGAGAGCTTTATCCTTTTATCCTTTATAATCTGGAAATCATTTATTACACACAGCAATCGAGCTTACATTGTCGCTGAAACACATCACCTGTGAAATAAAACAGATTCTGGGTTTAATGCCTAGGCAACATTCTATATTTATGGTAAACTACGGTTGGCACTTAGCTGAACATTGTTTCTGACTGAACTATTTCCCAGATTCCTTGTCACACATATTCAAAAAGAGCACTGACATGTTACATCGTAGACGCATGAAATTCATTCACCTAAAGCGGTTGTGATGTAAAGGTCTGGTGTACGGCGGCCACATTTTTCAGCTGTCATCGAACGCCTGCTTGATACTTGATGCCTGAATGGCTCGTCCTCAGTGATTGTGAGGGCCCCATCATATTCTCTATTTATCGGAGAATTGCTGGTTAAGCCATTGTGGTTCTCTGGAATCTCGAGTACTGCCTGGGCAATGTCTGCCCCAGGTCGTCACCACGACAGGCAGTAGAATCCTATGTGGATCAGAAGGAGATTTACCACCATGCGACTTTGATGCCAAGACGGTGGTGGATTCTGATATTGGTTTACTCTTAGCTAGGCTTCTTGATGGAAACGCCGTACTCCTTCTCAGCTTGGGAGACCTTCCCGTGGAGACGAAACCCTCCAATGTACATCGTAGTCCGAAACCCAGAAACACCTCCGAGCCACGATGCGGCGGTAAACCGTTGGGAGGAAAAGCAAAGGCAATCGAGCGCTTTCAAGTTTCCCAAAATGCAAAACTTCTTTGTTATTTTTTCAATGTTGTTTCTGAATCTCTTATGTCTGCATGTGGTCACAATAGTAGATCAGATATATCGTATTTTCATGGCGGTGGAAAAGAAACAGAGAAATATAACTTTAATGGTGCTGAGATATTTGCAAAACTCTGGACCGCAGGTGTTTTCGGTGGGGAACGAGCGCGCTATTGTCCTTTCCGGGAAGTAACGCGTTCGCCGCCACACCATGCGGGTCATTAGAAGATGTGAAATGATGACATAAATGACAAGGATAAATCAATAGATATAACACACTAGCTTTTTCCTGTGCACCACATATATACACACACCACTGCTGATTCATGCTTTATCATTCTTATTTCATTTTTTAACTTCTCCAAGATCGTATGCATTGATACCAATGCGTCCCAGCAGAAACAGGGAGCCCACTCCCTGGATCCTGATGCATCCTGGCAAAGCAAAGGTTGCTTTTGTTCTGCGGTCAAACCCCTATCCACCACCAGAGAACGCGCCTCGTAGCCTCTCGACTAACCAGCTCGGGATCCCTCGTATGAGAGAGAACCGTGGATTACAACAACAACATGATCAAATAAATAATAAAGCTCTTTGCGTTGGTCAATCCCTAAGGGATGCGCCGTGCATTCGACTTCAATGTTTGTCGCTGGAGGTGACTGAACGCATCTGGCTTCTACAATGACTCACGGCGGCCTACCGATGTATCGACTAGGCCTCGCCAATTTCAGAACCAAGATGATTGCACTCCGACGCTCAGACAGAACAGTTACAGACTGTGGAAACGCAGTCGAAAAAAATTATTTCTGATTACTGTTCAGAATTCTTTAATAGCTACGACCTCCTGCCCTCATGCGAATCCTGCCCTCATGCGAAATAAAGAAGGATGGATATGTCATACGACAGCTTTCCCCTTACGAAATCCATCATGCCATTTCGTCGGTGAAAAATCGAGCACCACTAGGTCCGGACAGGATAAAATCTGAATACCTGAAGAACCTTCCGTCAGTCCTCATCACTACACTCTAGCTTGACTCTTCACAGGCAGTCAGAAAGGTTTTAATTAGTGGGTGACCAACAAGACTGTGCTATTGTTCAAAAAGGGTGACCTCCACGATTGCGGCATCTATCACCCAATCTGCTTGTTGTCTTTCATCTACAAACTTTTCACTCGAGTCATCCTAAACAGGATTGATAAAACACAGAACAAACGGTAGCCATGTGAGCAATCAGGATTTCGAAAAGGAGTTAGTACGGTAGACCATATTCACACGATAACAAGACTCATTGAAGTATCACGAAATACAAAAGACTGCTCTGTTTCACTTTCAATTATTTAGAGAAGGGTTTTTGCTCAATTGAAAAAGAAGCAATCGAGGAAGCCCTGGACAAGCAGTGAGTCCCTTGAACTTGACACCTGAATGGCCCGTCCTCACTGGCTGTGCGCGGGTCCCTGCATAATCTCCATTTTTCGGAGATTTGCTGATTAAGCCATTGTGGTTCCCTGCAATCCCGAGGTCAGCCTGCCCAAGTCTGTCCTAGATCTTTACCACCACAAGCACTCGCACCGCTTGTGGATCAGAGGGAGATTTGCCACCATGCGACTTTGATGGCAGGACGGCGGTGGATCTTGGCATTGCTTTACTCTTAGCTAGGCTGGCTGATGTAAACGTCGGACTCCTTCTCAGCTCAGGAGGCCCACCTAGAATGAATCCCTCTCATGGGAGAAAATAAGCGTGAAAATCGATGGTGGGCAATTACACCGTCTTCACTTTGCTGATGACATCGTCACCATACATCCAGGGAGAATGAATGCTTAGCGACTTTCAAAGTTCCTGTGAAAAAATTGGTTTTCGGCTGAATCTCACAACGGAAGGCATATCTCAGAATGTTTCAGCAACGTCTAACTAGATCTAGAACTAGGAAAGTCAATATGTTGAACAACTTAGCTCAGAGTTGGGCACTTTGGAGGGAACGCCTTGTAGAGCTTTCAACAACATTGAAGATGTACTGAGGAGAACAAAAAACACCCAACTCTGTGCCTACCTTTTCGACGACGCGATTTCTCCTGCCCTTACTTAAGCTTCAAAAACCTGGGCTCTGCTTGAGTGGGTTGAAAAATCACTCAGCGTTATTGAAGCAGAAGTCGAAAGGACGATGCTAGGAGTATCCCTCATTGCGCAAGTAAGGAAAGAGATCCGAAACGTCCACCTACATCAATGATCAAAAATTACAGACACCTTTCTATGTACAAGATTGTGCAAAATGAGGTGGGCGCGACCAGCAATGCATATGAATGGCAACCTTTGGGATGAGCCGTTAGGGCCTAGACTTCTCAGAATCATGCAGCAGGACCACCGACCCAGTAGTCAGAATTCTCCATGAAATCCCCAGAAAAAAATATGGTGCTCAACGGATACCTAGAGCAAGTAGAACCCGCTGGGCTACTCTTGAGCGCTACGGAAAAAAGCGAGATTTTCTGGAGTCCACTCGAGTCAGTCGACCACCAGTGGTGCGATAGGTGATACAGGTCAAAGGCGCTGCAAGTCTTTACCTCTGACACTAACACTGGCTCAGTTGTATTTGGATTTGCGAATGCTGGATTCTTTGACAGCTCTGTCAAGGTGATCACGACTGTGTCGTTACTAAGATTGCACGTACTAATTATGTCTCTCAAGGAGCGCGTGTGGTCCAGTGGTCGGAAGCGCCCTGGAACGCACACGTGGGATCGGTCTCCGCGCCCCTGGCCCGCCAAGCCTTCCATCCTTCAGAGGTCGGCACATTGGTACCACACCTGTCCGGGAGGATAGCAGCACTGGCTCGATACATCGGTAGGCGACCGCGAGTCATTGTAAAGATCACATATGCATTCCGTCACCTCCAACAATACTTAATGAAGTCGAATGCATGGCGCATCACTCAGGAATTCATCAACACTAAAAGCTTTATCGTTTATCCTTTTTAATTATGCTTCGAAACCGACTTTCCTTGAACCTCGGTGCGCTTAATCATAATGTATTTTTTCCTTGATGAGCTTACACGAGGTTGATAATAATATTTATTATCGGCTAACGTTTCGGCGTCTTCGTCTTCATCAGAGCCGATGATCCGAGTCGATGGTCCACGCTTTTCTTTCGTCTCGATGTGGCGGCTTCGCCTTCGTGTCGAGTCAGGTCTTCTTCAGCGGTCCGTCTCCTCGAATGAGGCACACTCATTCATTGGTGCCCTTTTATGCTTTTGCTTTTGGTGCCATTCATTGGTGCCCTTTTTAATTATGTCTCTGAATTTTTAACAATCTTTTTCATCAGCAAAATGAACGAATTCTGAGACAAATGTTACAACTAGACGGTTTTAATAATTCGGCCTGAAATACTTGGATCCAAAATAATTTCATGAAAATATGAGATCCAGCCGTGTTTCGAGGGAATCCGTACGTCAACACGAGTTTGTCCATGAACATCGATTCATTCGAACAGCTTACAAACCGAGTCGGACGTTTACGACTAAGAAGATGTGGATCAATACTGGCTTTGACAATCTTCGTCGTTTAGGCGTCGACATCGAACTATGACGAAGAAGAAGTCGAAGAGTTCTACATGGACTTGGAGAAGTTCTACAGAGAGGAACGTCACATTGGGACCCACAGATTAGAATGGAACGAATAGGGTGAGCGGATCTCCGAGTTTATCATGACGACCAAGACTATCCATGGCAATTCGCAATTTCAAAAGCCCCACTCTCAACGCTGGACAAGAGAGACTCAGATGGAGAGCACAATAACGAAATAGACCACATCAATGTAAACCGATGCTTTCGCTTCACCGATGTCGCTGTTGTCCCAAAATTTTACACGGGATTAGACTACCGCCTACTTCGTGCAAGGCTCCATTTCTCGCAGAAAGGAGAAAAAGCTGCTAAGTTCAAAAAACTAAGTGCCAAAACCATCATGAACTGGGACTTATTCAATTCATCAGTGGGCTATTGGGAAGATTCCGTTGTCGACAACATCGTTCAAGAATACAAATCGGCTTATTCAACATCTTTACGTTAGCGCTATGAAAGCTGAGAGCTCGAAAGTCACCAAGAGACGTCTGTCTTCAGAAACTCTCGAGCTGATACGCCAGTGAGGAATCCCACGAGCTGCACGCAACCACGAACTAACGTCCGAGCTTGCGAAACAATGCACACAGAGGATAAAAGAAGATTTTGAAAAAAGAAGAGCAGCAGTAATGGTCGAAGTTGCAGAGGCTAGGAAAAGCATTCGCAAAGTACAAGACCAAGATGAATGCACTCCGACACCCAGGCGGAACAGTTACAGCGTCTAGAAAGGCAGTGGAGAAAATCATTCCCGAATACTACTCAGATCTCTTCGACAGACATGTCCGCCTCCCGTCATATAAAATAAAGGATGTGTTGTATCACCGGTTCTCCCTTCCGAAATCCGACATGCCATTTCATCGGTGAAAAATCGAACAGCACCAGGTCCGGACGGGATGAAATCTGAACACCTGAAGAACCTTCCTCCAGTCCTCGTAAACACACTGGCTAGGCTTTTCACAAGTTACTTGTCCGAATGTAAGGTGCCTGCTCAGTGGAAGGCCAGCAAGACCCTGGCTATTATTCAAGAAGGGCGACTTTCATGATATGGGTCATTATCGCCCAATCTGCCTGCTATCTGTCGTCTACAAATTTTCCACTCTAATCATCCTAAACAGGACTGACAGAACAGTGGACTAAGGGCAACTATGTGAGCAAGAAAGGTCTCGAAAAGGATTTAGTACGATGCAAACATCCACGCGGTAGCGAGAGTCATTGAAGTATCGCCAGATTACAAAAGAACCGTTTGGTTTCACTTTTATCGATTTAAAGAAGGTCTTTGACTCAATTGAGATAGACGCAGTCATGGGAACCCTCGATAGTCAAGGAGCCCCCACTCTGTAGATAAAGATTCATCACGAGTTGTATAAAAATTTCACAACTAAGATTTCCCCATTCTACAACGGTATTAACGTTGACGTCAAAAGAGGAGTTAGGCATGGGAGTGAAAATCGACCGTCGCAGTTACATCATCTTCGCTTTGCTGATGACATCGTCCTTACAACACCAAACAGCCAAACGGAACTAATGCTTCCCGAGTTTCATAAAGCGTGTGGAAAGATTGGTTTTCGACTAAATCTCACGATATCTATGAAGAATGCTTTCGTATGCATATTCACGATCAACGGAACGAATATATCCGAATGCTCCAGTTATGTCTATCTTGCTCGGGAAATCAATATGATGGACGGCTTAGCCCCAGAGCTGAGCAGAAGGAAACGAGCTGCTTGGGGAGCTTTCAAGAGCAACGAGGATGTAGTGAAGAGAACAAAGAACACCCGACTCCCTGCCCACCTTTTCGACTCAACGGTTCTTCCTGCCCTAACGTATGCGTCGCAAACCTGGTCGCTACGTAAGCAGGATGAAAGATCACTCAGCGTTTTCGAACGCGCAGTCGAAAGGACGATGCTAGGAGTATCCCGTTTCACACAAGTAAGGGATGGGATCCGAAGCTCCGACCTGCGTCAACGATCGAAAATCAAAGATGCCGTTCTATACGCCAAACATTCGAAGATAAGGTGGGCCGGACACGTAATGCTTATGAATGACAACCAGTGGACCAGAGCCGTTAGTGCTGGATTTCTCGGGTTGTCAAACGCACTTCAGGAAGACCATCGATCCGATAGTCCGGGTTCTTCCCGAAAAACTAGGAGAAAGATGTGATGCTCAACGAGTCCGTAGAGCCAGCATAACCCACCACTGGGATACCCTTGCACACGACAGGGAAAAATGTAAGATTCACTGGCGCCCGTTTGAGTCACTCAACGATCAATAGGGCTACAGGTGACAAAGGTGATTGGCACTGTTCACATTCACTGCCTACAGATTTACCCAAAGTTGCTTGTGGGTGACCAACAAAAAAAAAAGCCTTGCTTCGCTTAGTGTGTCAAGTGGGTTTTGCTTCTCGTTCTCCATACATCGACTATACTTAATCTTCATTGTAACCATATAATATCGTTTAGATAAACACATAAAGCTAAGAGCTCTTTAATTTGGAAGAGAATAATTCAAACAACTCATATGGATTAGAAAAAACATTGGAACGTCCTTAAATTAAAATGGTGCACAAACAAAGCTCTCTCGCTCCGCCTACATGATGTTATTCTAGTCGTATATGAGTAGGACTAGAAGGAAAAAAAAACAAAGAAAAGGGAAACATTTGTGAACATACGAATTGCTTCGAACAACTAACAACACAGGAGACGAGACAAGCAGAGGGTCCACAGCTAGCGAATTTTATTCTAAAAATTCTTAAAGGCCCAGGTAATGTGCGCTAATGACTTCACACGGTACGCAAGTCCCCCATAGAAAACAAAACAAAACAAAACAAAACAAAAATAACATTTGATGCACGTGATCATGTCGGTACTAGTTGTTCAGATTCAGTAACAAGATGATGAATAAATGAAGAACATAGGCAGTGTAGCATGAGATACAGCTTGAAGAAAGGACATATTACTGGTACAGTAAACTGAATTCGCTAGTGGCGGCTCTGCTATATCGACATCGAAAATACGCCAAACTTAATGATTATCGCAAAGATTGACGTAACGTATGTGTTCTGAGGTCTTTCTTCTGTATAGTATTAAACCATGTTCACAACAAAAAGAATGATGAAAACGTATAATGAACAATTCAGACATTCTTAAAACCAGTTCATTTGCTCCATTCATCGCCATCATGGAAGCTGTTAGCATGTCTTTCAAAATGATCATAAGTCAGGAGCAAAACGTGCTCCACGTATGCAAATTTCGATGATCATCTTTATGGTAAGAATTTGTGAAGTGGAGAATACAAACGGAATGATTACGACGCCGATATACAGAACTTACACTGCAATCATAATCCGTCACCAATAGCAAGGAAGTAAATGAAGCAATAATGCGTTTGCTCGTGGCAATTCGGGTAGGAATCGAACCATTTCCTATGTATACAGAATGAAGAAGGGAAACAGACTTTCGAACAGAAACGGAGAGACGAACAGAGAGAGAGCTATTGATGGGCAACATTAATGTAAAGAAATACTGTAGCTGATGATTCACAGTTTTCATAAATCCAACGAAAATGAGTGCATCAGCTGCTTAGCTCAGTGACGAGATCAGTAGATGTGTTTACAAACTGTAGTTAATTCTAGAATTTCCTTACTGAAAACGATTAAAGTGCATCATCATTGTGTGTACATACTGTAATCTCGATCACGATGCCAATTGGCCAATACAACTATGTTTTAATAAGCCGTCTATTTTACACGATAATTTTGCTCATTCACAATCGATGACAAAATATGCAGACAAATGACCACTTAAAAATTAGACGCCCATGACAAGTGAGTCGAGACAACTTAACAATGCCTATAGCAAAAATGGTAAAGAGCAAGCAAACTGTAGTAGCAGATAGCCAATGAAAAAGAGGCAACAAGAGTAAGAAGAGTGAGCCTTTGGAGGTATTAATGGCGAACGTTGGTGATGACGATTTCGCCCTCTCCCACTGAATTTTGAGCTCACAAAGTATGCCATACAGAAAGTGGACTAGAGAGTACCAAATGTAACATTAATCCTACTAATTCTATTTTTTGCTCCGCGAAAAGAAACCGCCCTTTTTCGCCTTCGCTTGCGCACCCTCCGGCAACGTATGGGACCGAGACCCCTCTTCCAGTTGCGCCTGACCAGTTGCTAGTTGCAATTCGCTCAACCATCGTTGACAATCCTCCTGAAAATGTTCAAATGAGAATATTCTATTTCACGGCTATAATAATTTCCAATAAAAGGGTACGAGTATGATATTTCGATCACTTATTCTCAGTTACCACCACATTCATCATTTATCTTTTCTCGTACTCTTTTACAACCACCACTATTTTAAACATTACACTCTGATAGCATCGTTGTGGTTTAAAAAACAGCGGAGAAAGGCAAAGCAAAGGCCTCGGTCATTGCTGTGGATAACACCTAAGCTCCCGGAAAGAGTGATCGCTTGTTCATTTGGCACCCAAGGTGCCAAATTTGGCTCATATCACGGCACCACTTTGTTTGTACTTCACATCACACGCTGCCATGAGAAAATGGCAGTAAATAAAGGTTTGATTACTGATATATCCAACTATTCTTGAAATCAGTTCTACTCATTCTTTAAGAAAATCTCTACAGTGAATAAATAAATCATCATTACCGTCTGAAAACAAGAAACAAGAGAAAATCCAACGGATTTTCACGGACAAGGGAACTGGAGACCTAATTCTTCTTGTTTAATTAAAAACCCACAAAATTTCTATATATAGTATTGAACTCTGAAACAAACCAGGGGCAGCAATTACAAATTAAACAACACATAAACGCTAAAACAGGCTTTTAACATGTACCTCGCTTGCACATTGAAGAAGGTACTCTGCTCCAATAGGCATTCGTAACGATAACACATTTTTCTTCTTCTGATAACCCTGCGCTACATTGACAGAACAACCTGGTAAGTTCACCGCCGGCTCATTATGGAATGTAGCACCTTCCTCCCTGGAACATGAACTAGGTCACTGTTTCATACTACAGTTAAGAAAAAAATAAAACTTATGTGTCGGAAATGCATTAGGAGAAAAACGACTCAAAACTAATTGTCTACATTCCTGCACTGAGAAAAATCAAAGGAAATCACTTCGAAAAATGTATTTCGACTTACTTGTGTTTGACATCCTTATAGAATGTAAGTTCGTTGTTCCGCAAAACTGCAAGCAACTTCTCCCACGATCGGTTTGACGCCTTTCTGTCCAATGATTCGTAAGTATGTTTCCGAATTAATGTTCCCTCAAAAGCATCACCTGTCTTGGTTCCTAAAAGTGAAAATACAAAATAAATCATTGTTTTCAAAAATTAACACTTACTAGAAAATTTTAAGGACTAGAAGATTTAAAAGTACGAAGATGTAGGATAAAAAATGACCCAACAGACTTTTTTCATTGCACAGTAAGAAGATTTCCAAAACAGAAGTAGTATGAAAAATAAGAAGTCCCCAAATTGCTGACTCCATAAACAGTTCGTATCCTCTCCTATGTTTTGTTATAGCAAGATACTCAAAGAAACACAACATGCACAACAAAAATTACCTCGCGGGTCACGCGAATCGAATTTTGGTGCCCTTGCTAGGGACATGCGCCAGCCACTACTTTCACCAGTTGATAACCGACTACGTTCTGCAACCTGGTTGCACTATTCGTAAAGCACACAATAACAAGCACCAAACACAACAACGACAAAGCACACCCGGAACTAGATGAATTAATCGAGTGATCAAAAGCTGCAAATACAGAATACGGTTGAATTAAGAGAGTTCCAGTAGTTAATAAACGAAAGTTTCATTTATATTTTTTTTCTAAAGAAAAGAAAATGACGTAAGCTTTGCCGATAATCATTAATTCATACGCACTTAACAGATAGTTCCAATCATGCAATAAAAACGGTTTTAGAAGAAACTCTCTAACAGTAATTTTGCTACTATAAATATTATAAAAAACTTTGGTAAACAGAGAACTTCATGAGGTCTTCAATCTTTTCAAAAAAAAAAAAAAAACAGTGATTCCACCAACGATTAATGGGGCTCTCGAGAAACGCAAAAACTAGACAACATCGCAAATATGACTTCTCTGTGAAAGTATTTAGACAAGACCCCAGTTTCGTTCTTAGATCTCTCTAATACCGTTTGTTTTAAGTCCATGCAAGTGAAAACGGGAAGAAAAAACTGTCTAACTATGAAGAAGCTAACCCAAAGTGCTGGTTCGCGGTGCTCCACTGCTGTCCAAACTGCTCATGGTCATATTGAAGTCTGTAATTTCACAGCACTCCACTTCACGAAATCTATTCATTCTGACAGAAAACCAAACCATTCAAAGTTAGCGCTTGAACGTCAGACGTAATACCATGGAAATGTCTACGCAAAAGAAACTTGAAAGCAAAAAGAATTACACTACTTGAACGATCTGGTTTTCACAAAATTCATACGGCTACACAAACTGACAAAGTAATAATAACCCATGCAAGCGTCAGCAAACTTAAGTTTAAAAGCGCAACCCTACCTGGAATTCAATGAGACCAACAATGCTTTGGTAAAGAGCAGCTCCAGTTCTAGATGAGATGTCAAAAGAAATACCCTACAAAGTGAACATAAAACTCACCGTCTGGATCAACACCAAAACCTTCGTGCGGCTGTCGTGATGGACTGCTTAGATAGCCACGCCTCCTCGCCGCTTCCTCTTCCAGCCGTTGCATTTCCTTCAACTCGAACTGAAACAGAAACAAGTCATGTACATTCATACTTCCGCGAGCTCACAAAAACTGTCATCATAGGTCCCAATCGCTTCAAGTACGTAAGATTTCAAGAAATTCAGTGATTGTGCTTGGCATTCCGCTAATCTAAAACGTTTTCCTAAATTCACGTTCTGTTCACTGTAAACTTTCCGACCAATTACTATTTTATATGGCCGCTAAAATGCAACGCAAATAAGTAATAATTTGATGATTTCTGATTTCTGATTGGTAATGATTTCTACAGCATATTCTATTATATTTCCTTCACAATTAACGCACTTAACGTACTGTGGGATGGGATGTATCCTGAATCTCCACATTGACAAGACTGCAGAAGAAACCTCGAGAAAACAGATCAAATACAATGAGGATACAAAAAGATTAAATAAACTTCAAACGCAGAAATTTTCTTTGCAAAGCGCAATATGTGATAAGTGACGCCAAAATCTGTACATGAAGTTCTAAAAATATCCCGAAAAATACCCGAAAAGGGTATGAACGAATGAGAAGCATTTTCATATAAAATCAATAACTAACTTAATTAGCGACGATACGCATTGATCTAAGCGTATGCGTTCCCTAAAGTAATTTCGGCTCTAAAATTTAAACAAGCGTATTTCGGAACGAATTTCACTAATCTAAATAAAGACCATTAGGATACACACAAATTTGATTGCAATATACAACCTTTTTTTCACCCATGGGGAGAATACTCTGTTTCATGGGGCTTCCCAAAAAACTTTCTCTTCTCGTAGCAGGCCGCATTCCGAACATCAATACATTTGAACAGTGAGTATTTCGTAGGACAGGACTGCGCCTCCCAATGTATCGCTGATATCTGCTAGTAGTGCACTTGCACTTGAATTTTGAAAAACTGAACCTTCACTTCCATTTTTTTCTTTTTTTGGAAAATTGATGTAACGTAAACTTTAAAATGAAACAACGTAACAAAAAAAAAACTACACAATTCTTCTATAAGCCCCAGCCCTCAGGTTCTCAAGCACTCTAGCTGTCGAGAAACTATTGGCAATTGACGAAAAACCTACTCTGACGTGAATTTGTATTGCACCATATAAGTGAAAGAGCAGAAAGTCATTGAAAGATACGCTAACCGTGGTCAGTTTTTCCAAAGCAAGGAATCTTTCTTCTTGAGCAGCCGCTGACTTTTCAAAAGCTTCGTGTCGTTTTATCAAGGCTATTGTCTCTTCCAGACTTCTTCCGTATTCCCGTGATATGAGGTACGGCTCTTGTGCCATAAGCCAAGATTCCGCAACAGCAGCATCGCGGGCAAACTGATAGACTTCGAGAACTGTAGAGAAAAAAACAGATAACCCTTTATCATCGTGAGCAAACATGACACCAATACTCGAAAACAAAACACCAATGTGAAGGTAATGCAACAAATTATCCAAACTTCTTCAAAACGCTGGCTTATCACAACCTCATTAAGTCTGTGAAAGCCCTATTTGTCATTATTGAGTGTTATTTTTATAAAGATTGCGCCTCCGTACAAGATACGAATTTTCATGGAAAGTGGAAGTACTTCGTGATAGAGGCTTATTTCTACTTATTTGTTTGTGGTAATATGTCATTTAGAAAACTAGCACTCGGTAAAATCCGCCATTAATTAACACAACATGAATGTCTATTTCTATGTAGAATAAAGTTACTTACTAAGTTGCAAATACTCCCATCTATCCTCCCACCGTCTCATCATTTCCGCTCGCTCCGTTGTCAACTTTATCAGCTTCTTTTCGATCTCACTTGATGCATAGTGCTTCCGATTTAACAAGTCTCTTCCAAGTGAAATACAGGAATTGAAATTGTCCTCTCGAGCGTCAATTTCAGCCTATAAACTGCCAGATTAACAAAAATATTAAAATTTCGCTTAAAAGAGTTGTCTAACCTTCAGACTTTGGTGATTATTCATGAGCAACTCAACTCCGCTAACGTCTTTCGGTCGTTCTTGAGTTGTCATCTCACGTTTAACTTCGTCCATCCACAGAAGAAGATCACTAAATAGTTGCCATGGCCTATCAGTATTGGTCAACTTGCCCTATCGCAGTCTACTATACACAGTTACATATAGATACTCAGGACAACTGGCTTGTGGAAGCCAAGCGTCCATAGCGACGTTGCTTTTTGATTCTTCGATGTGGGTTCTTCTTTTCATTGCAAAGCAGAATTCGCCATGCATTTGAATGCCCCATCCACTAATAGGGAACGTGAGCTGGATTTAAAGCGTCGTGAGAGAGGTCAGTTCTACACAATTGTTGACATACTGTTACGATAGTAATCCTGCTTAGTATGAAAGCAATAGAGGTTCAGACATTTGATTCATAGATTTGACCGATCGGTCAATGGTTCTAAGTTAACACCTGGGAGATTAAGACTGAACGCCTCTATGTCAGAATCCTACTTAGTCAAGGTGACGATAACTTTGTTTCCCGGTGTCGGAAGTCAACCACATCTGATGACATATATAAGGCATGAAAGTACATGCTGTAGTATACAGCTTTGCCTGTATGGATAATTCGTGCTAGTTACCAAAGCCAAAGCACTCTGGTTCAAAATCGGGGCGCAAAATCACATGTATACGACGTGTATGTTGGTCATGGTATTAAACCCAGTACAGCAGCGCTTGATTTTCCGGGCTTTCCAACATGAAACCTAGCTAACGGTAAACCACTACTAGGAACGACCACTATACCGGTATCAAACTAGTCGCATGGTGGCAAATCTCCCTCTGATCCATAAGGGCTGCGACCGCCTGCAATGGTGACGACAAAGGGTAGACTTTGTCCAGGGTGACATCGGGGCCCCAGGGAACTACAATAGCCCAACCGACAAATCTCCAGAAAGTGGAAAAAATGAAAAGTGTAGATTGTGTAGGAGCCCGCACAACTAGTGAAGACGGCCTGTCCAGATATCCAAGTATCATAGATACTGAAAGCACATTGTGAGAGCTACTAACCGGACCATATTCATGAATCGGAACAGATCAGAAGTATCCGTAAGTCTCGAGGTTCTTGCGTCGCACAATCCACGCAAATGTCTCCATGCCTTTACCACCTCAGACTCACGGGCTGCCATCTCTAGCGCACGATCACCTGCATATCCATCTCGTAGATCACCAGCATCACGTTCGATTTGAGCTACCTGAAAATGAACTAATCAGTCTAATGCAATTGAGAAATGTCTTGAAACCTTTTCCAAAACGCGCCAACACAAAAGCAGCCTTTAATGATAGGGAGATAAAGCTCTCGGCGTTGATCTATCCCTGAGGGACGTGCCATGCATTCTACTTCATTAAGTATCGTTGGAGGTGACCGAATGCACATCTGTCCTTTAGAAAGACTCGCCGTGGCCTACCGATGTGTCCAGCCAGTGCTTTCATCTTCCCAGATAAGTCTGCTATCAATTCGCCGATCCCGGAGGGATGGAGGGTTTGGTGAGCCATGGGCGCTAGGATCGGTCGGTCCTTAACGTATTGCAGGGTGCCTCCCACCAATGCGATACACGCGCCACTTCCTTTAGCGAACAAACGTTTAAAATTCGATCTCATTGTCGGAAGTCAACCACATCTGATGACATATATAAGGCATGAAAGTACATGCTGTAGTATACAGCTTTGCCTGTATGGATAATTCGTGCTAGTTACCAAAGCCAAAGCACTCTGGTTCAAAATCGGGGCGCAAAATCACATGTATACGACGTGTATGTTGGTCATGGTATTAAACCCAGTACAGCAGCGCTTGATTTTCCGGGCTTTCCAACATGAAACCTAGCTAACGGTAAACCACTACTAGGAACGACCACTATACCGGTATCAAACTAGTCGCATGGTGGCAAATCTCCCTCTGATCCATAAGGGCTGCGACCGCCTGCAATGGTGACGACAAAGGGTAGACTTTGTCCAGGGTGACATCGGGGCCCCAGGGAACTACAATAGCCCAACCGACAAATCTCCAGAAAGTGGAAAAAATGAAAAGTGTAGATTGTGTAGGAGCCCGCACAACTAGTGAAGACGGCCTGTCCAGATATCCAAGTATCATAGATACTGAAAGCACATTGTGAGAGCTACTAACCGGACCATATTCATGAATCGGAACAGATCAGAAGTATCCGTAAGTCTCGAGGTTCTTGCGTCGCACAATCCACGCAAATGTCTCCATGCCTTTACCACCTCAGACTCACGGGCTGCCATCTCTAGCGCACGATCACCTGCATATCCATCTCGTAGATCACCAGCATCACGTTCGATTTGAGCTACCTGAAAATGAACTAATCAGTCTAATGCAATTGAGAAATGTCTTGAAACCTTTTCCAAAACGCGCCAACACAAAAGCAGCCTTTAATGATAGGGAGATAAAGCTCTCGGCGTTGATCTATCCCTGAGGGACGTGCCATGCATTCTACTTCATTAAGTATCGTTGGAGGTGACCGAATGCACATCTGTCCTTTAGAAAGACTCGCCGTGGCCTACCGATGTGTCCAGCCAGTGCTTTCATCTTCCCAGATAAGTCTGCTATCAATTCGCCGATCCCGGAGAGATGGAGGGTTTGGTACGTTTAAAATTCGATCTCACACCTGCTCTCCAATAGCATCAATATCTTTAAGGAAGTTTTGGTGCTTCCTCGACAGAGCACCAACACTACTTGAGTCGCGTCCCAAATCTTCAGGCATGGCATGCGTTTTCTCGAGAATTCGCGAAAGGCAATCGCGGCAATCATGGAAAAATCTGCAAGAGAACATGCATTAGAATGTCTAAGTTTCTTATGCTTATGTAGCTTAAAAAATTTCTAGTTTACGCATACGAATAAAACACACTTGTGCAGTAGTCTACTAGATTCCAATATTTGTGCACGGGTGTCAATCAGTTCCAGAAGATTTTCCCACGCCTCATTAAGACTGTCTTTCCACAGCGCGATAGTAGGTGCATCAGAATGACCAGTCGCAATCAACTAGAAAAGTTTAAAACCGTCTTTGACATGAAAAACGGGAAACCTAACGCTACATCATCAGCTTATATAGGGCCAAGAATACTAGAATCCATATAAGTAGGCCACTCCGTAAGAAACTCATTAAGACTGTCTTTCCACAGCGCGATAGTAGGTGCATCAGAATGACCAGTCGCAATCAACTAGAAAAGTTTAAAATCGTCTTTGACATGAAAAACGGGAAACCCAACGCTACATCATCAGCTTATATAGGGTCAAGAATACTAGAATCCATATAAGTAGGCCACTCCGTAAGAAGGCCAGCTATTATTCCGTGTCACCACATATTAAGCAAATCAACAACTACTGCTCATGAAAACACGTCAAATACTGTGGTACACAAAAGCACAGAAGCTACTGCAATCATGTCTTTTTAAACGTCAAAAAGTTCCTTATTCTACGATAGGTAGAAATTGACTCACTGCATCACAGCCGTCATTTGCTCGCGCTACTCTTTCCGACCCAATATTTTCAGTGTCCCTTGCAAACTGCTGGAATCGCTCTTGAAGCATTTGGACATGCTCGTAATCCTGCCCGTTCTCTTGACTACCAGCCACTACCTATACAGGAAATCAAGATGTTACCTAAGAAATTCGTGGTAATTAGACAAACATAAAATATACGAAATATAACTTTAATGATGCTGAGATATTTGCAAAACGCCGGACCGCAGGCGCTTGCGGTGGGGAACGAACGCACAATTGTCCTTTCCGGGGAGTAACGAGTTCACCACCACACCACGCGGGTCCTTCGTTTCGCCTGTCTCTCAGCTCTCTGTCTCTGTCTCTCTCTCTCAGTTCTATCGATCTTTTGCGATCGTTAGAAAAATGACCCGCATGGTGTGGTGGCGAACGCGTTACTCCCCGGAAAGGACAATTGCGCGTTCGTTCCCCACCGCAAGCACCTACGGTCCGAAGTTTTGCAAATATCCCAGCATCATTAAAGTCATATTTCGCAATGTATAAACTGCCATTAAAAGGAGTAGGCAGTAAATAATAAGTTAAAATTTATAAAATATGCGGTTAATTAGATGCGTAAACAAATTTTATATGTATTTTGAAGAAGTGAAACCAGAGATCCTCTACAGTGACGTAAGAAAACGTGCTTCCTTATCCGCAATCCATTGCAACAGGTCATCGATTTCACGATGTAGGGCGTATAGTTCTAGAGTCTCGTCCAATCGCTTTCTTCGCTCTTTTGACAAATCTTGGAGACCGGCATACAGCTTTTCAATCTGTGACTGTCGCAGAGCAATTTGATCACTGAAAAAAATCGATATTAGCAATTACTAACTTGGTTCAAAATGAAAAGAACGACATGCATTGATACAGAGGGCGCTGGATGAGTCGCAAATCACCTACACATGCACGAAAACGATTGCGCCTTTCACTATTAGAGAGACATACCTCAACTCGTAAAGAACTACGCCAGTTAAAATAAGAACCTTTAGAAAGTACAGTCTTTTTCAACAAGACATTAGCGTTGCTATTCCACAGAGAGTAAATTCTGAGCTTATTTTAAAAACCTACTAAACACTTTTTTCACTCGCCGTCAAAATCCTATTTTGAACAATACAAGTGAAGCACCAGTTAAGTCCCTCTATATAGAATTGCAGTTAACGACATCTATGATTGCATGAGGGAATTGAAGAATTTCAACGCCATCTTCATTGATCTTGGAAAACCGAATTTAGGAAAAGCAAATTTAAAATTAGACCACCTTAGAAAAACTGTAAAATCTCAGTGATAACTCAAAACCTCTTGTATAAGTATGCCAAGTTTTCAAATCGATACAATGGTCGAAAATTATCGACACTTATAAAAGAACCAGCTGCGCTAACCTTTGAAAAAAATAGATCATTAATGACACCGAAGCCTAACCTTAGCGGACTCTGTTCATCAACGAACTTCTGTGCTTTGACAGCCAACTGTCGTATGGTATCAGCAAATTTGTCGATATCAGACTGAAGACGCTCATGCTTTTTGATTTGATTTCGAGTAGAGAATTCGTCTTTTCCACGCTCGTCCTATATATGAATGTTTCTTAATGACCAACCGAATAAAACATCAAATGCGTAACAAAGTAGAAAGAATTACCTGCATCATGTAGAGCTCTTGTTCACTCATCCAAGCCTCGGCCTCTCCACAATCATAGAGGAACTGATGTGCTTTCTCACTCTCCGCCAGTCTGTGGGATTACACAGATAAATTACGTGAGAAGACAGAAAAGTACACAAATGTTTACACAAAAGAAAAAAAATGATACCATGATTCACTGTTTTCTACAAGGGCAAACACGAGGTTAGTATCACAGTATTTATTCTTTCACAACAGCTGGCATTCTGACGATTTCGCCCTCTCTTGGTTCTGTAGCTCTCCTCTTATCCTTAACAGAGAAAAACGGCGCTTACGGGAAACATAGGAAGACAGCGGAAGGAGGGATCTCTCAACTTGTCGCAAAAAACAACCATTTCTAATAGCAACGAAAAGGTAGCTGTTCGGGATACGTTAAGGGAAAAAATCATGCCCCAAGCCAATGTTCAAGGAAAATGAGGTCATATTTGCCTTGGGCCTCATCTTCAACGAAATATGTGCAGTTACAAAACACAGCGCAAAAGGGCTGTTTTGGAGAAATCGGAAGTAGTGTTTGAAAATCTACAGAACACTTTAAGACGGCAGTAGTTAGAAAGCGTTTTTATGACCGCGTGCGAAAATGATGTATGTGAAGCGCACAACTGCATAATTTGCGTTAACGCTGCAGATGATTGCATGAGTTAGGCTCCGGTGTACCTAGTGACATGTGAAGCGTGTGGGAATAGTCACTATCCTCGCACATGAATCAAAAACAACAATGCATGCAACCCTTCAAGCATTTTCGATAAATTCCAAAAATGAACCAATGAACCACTGCCTTGTGACCACGCCTGACCTTGCACCAGACCTCGGGCTAGTTTTTTGTCCTGAGCCAGACACATTCCTCGGCCATGTAATACTTCGTGCGGCTGGTTCCCAGCAAATAGTTGAAGAGCTTACAGGGAACAAAAATGCGAGTGTTTAAAAGAAGCTGTTTACTATATATATAAAAATCTATGTATTAAGTTTTACCTGCTGAGGTTATGAAAGTGTTTCGCTTAGTGGATTGCATTTCAATCGGTCTTTTTAGGTTTTCATAAAGTCGAAACTGCAGAAACGTCACCTATTGCGAATGAATAAACGCTGTAATAACAACTCCGTGTTTACTTATCAATAAAATTGAAGTATTGATCAATGCCGAGGTTAAAGAAAAAGCTGTCCTGGGACTTGCTATAATGTCGTACATTGTTTAGCTATAAACAACGCCTATTATATACGCCGCGAAACTGTTGAACATGAGTGGGTAGGAGATGCACTGCCTATGAACGATAACCGATGGACAACAGCCGTTAGCGACTGGATTTCCAGGTGTCAAACGTACTCTTAGGATCTTCGGGATGCAGAAGGTGATTTAGTTGATCACACATTGTTTACAAAACCTAATTCCTTAGTTATCATTTTCCTTTCTCATACCGATTGTTATTTCGCAAAAGAAAAGACAAATAACAGCAAAGTACTATATTCTACCTCTCTTTTCTGCCATTGATCGCATCTTTCAGTTCCTGCCAAGCACCGCGGAGTTCAGCAATGCGCTGCTCAAAGGCGGCCGAGTTCTCGTGTCCTATAATGTTAGCCACATTCAGTTTATGAAGCAATACGATGAGGAAACCTAAGAGCTAAATATGACCTAAAATAGTTTTTATTAACAGAAAGATAGATATATAGGTTTTGTTTATTCCGTTCCTATAAAACCTGTACAGATCCTCATCGATAAAGATCAGTCATTATACGTATTTACATACAAAAGCAATATTAAATTGTGCAATTCCTGCTGCTTTTAATTAAGTATTGTTATCTATAACTTATTGCAACGATCTCTAGTTGTTTCACCATAACATTTTTTTTGTTTCATTTTACATGACCCATCATCTGCACGGATCCCAGCACCTCTCGCACTCGATTAGTTTCCTTGCATCAAACCTCCACAATGGTCTTCGAAAATTTTGCATGTTTCAGCTGTTGCTTAAAAATTTAGTCTTCATTATGAATGTAGAAGAATGTTGGTCGAGTCAATTCCCTTTGCATTCTTGGAGATAGCCGGACTAAAGCGTTCTCACGTAGATTGGACGTGGGCGTTGAGAAAGGATCGAACTAACGCCTTTAATCCCTGATCGACGGCATCATCAGTGCTATCCCGGCTCCAAAACAAAATAAATTATGAAAATTTGAAAATGAGGAGTAAACCTGCGTCAATGAGTTCGCGTCCGTTACTGCAAATACGCTCAATCCACGGCTCGTGATTCTCGACCTCATTTGTCAATAACTGCGCGTTCTTCTGTAACCTAAAAAAAGATATGCTAGCTCTCATTACAAGGTCAAATGGCTTCAATACATAATGAACAATATAAATCATATGTGACTGATGGGAGAGCGACCAGAACACTGGTAGTGGCCCCGCTCATTGCGGAGACGGTGTACCCACTCAATAGCTCGTTTGACCCTGCGCGGAGCAAACTACGCTTTTTACCTGAGGTCAGGAAAAAAGTAGAAAAAACGGATCTAAGGAGTATTGGAAATGCGCATTTTGACAGGTTATATAGAGCGATGTAATAAATAAAAAATAGAACATGGCTCGCCATTTTCTAATGGGTACACACGAACTTGTCATCTCAGACTGATATTTTCATTAGAGAGAGGTTCATTACCCATCCATGTAAGCTCTGTACGGTTCGTCCTCACGTGGAATAATTAGTGGAAGACTAATAGAAAACGCTGAACGCATAGAGAAAAAAACATTCGGATGAGTCCAATGATCTAAATAGAGTGCCTACACGAGATGTTGCTGCGAGTGAGGAAGTCAGCAAGAAAATCTGCGTACGACAGAGTGCTACAAACATCTGAGGAATTCCCCGACGATGGGGTGTTGATTGCACATATAAACGAGCAAAAGTCTCTTCTGTCTACGCTACGCCTTTGGACCTAGTGCGGGGCTAGCACTGAATACAGTGAAAAATTAGGCACCGTCATACGCCACCACCACTCAGAACTGAGTGCTAAATTGCTTGTGTTCAACTCTTTTTTCCACTGAATTCATTTGTTGCAACGGTGGAAAGACGCACCTTTGGCAATCTGGTAGATTTTCACCGAGTTGTTTAGAGTGAGCCAAATGAAGTCTCTCCGCTATCCACAATTTTTCGTCATCGACATCGCGACCAAACTGGAACGCTGCTTTCTTGCGCTCCAACTGACGCCGACGATCATCAAGAGGAGCTTGAAGTCTACAAAGACGGTAACTCTGTTAACTAAAGTTATTTTTCAGCATTGAATTTCGACCTATTTTTTCTTCTTAACACTTGATTGAGATTGGATGGTACATTGACTGTTTCGATGAGCTTTGTATTACATATTTAAGGAGTGTTATACTAGGCTATATCAAGAATAACAGCCCTAAAATAATGAAAAAGCTTGAAGGGTATCAACTTTCTGCATCATACATAACAGACCTTTGAAGCTGCTCCTGTACAGCTAATCGATGTGCACGAATGTCTTCCAGTTCGTCTGGATGCATTTCCTCGAGTTGTGGTTCCATTTCCATTAGTTGGTCAATGTGGTGTGCTCTAAATGTAACAAATATATAAATTCACTTTAAAAATGACTCTACATGCTCCCGAAAAACAAATAATGCCAACTTCTTAATCATTTCAGTTTCGATCATGTGTTGCTTCTGCATAGCCATATTTACAGTCGTAAGATCAGCAGCTGGATCGTCCCGTACCATTTCCTTTTCTAGCTGGCTGGCCCACTCCTGAAAATATCTTATAACAACATTTTTAAAGTTCATAGCATGTGCGATAACTATCAAAAATATAAATCGTTCACAATAAAAATGTCGCCCTGGAGAAACTAACTGGCTATAAACATGATTCATGAATACTATCTGAAAAAGGTGGCTTTGCGTTCATCAGTTAGAAGTCCCTCTCAGATTTACAGATGTGCACTTTGCTTCTACAAAATGCTCATATCCTCCTTTTACAAAATCCCCTCCATATATCACTTTCCATTTACTGAGCTCTAGCTAGATGTAAGAAACGGTTAAACGACAGCCAAAATTGCACTCAACGATAGAACACACTAAAGATGTCTTCTAGAGTACAACCACAACATAATACTAATTCGGACTATGCAGTTATGATCGGCTAAAACTTTCTTGCCTTAGAAGTCCAGGAGAACATGCTTTGAAAATGAAACAGATGAACCTTTCAAGTACTCAACGACAAATAAACGAGTACAAGAGTAGAATTAACCCTAAAATATGGTGCCCTCTATTATAAGATTAGCGATCATGTTTGTAGCTAACACCAATCAGTAGTATTAACAACTGAACATGTTTATAAATCACAGAATGATAATGGCACAGGCCGCAAACACATCACCAGCATGGCAGAAGATTACGAGGGGAAAATGGAAAAAAGTGCTCCCATTCGCATTACTTGTAAAAACGAGTGGTCTCGAAACACCCAGGAACGAAAAGATCCAATATTAATCAAAGTATAGTAAAAAAAAAAGTTGTAACCTTCATGTCAGCAATACTTTGGACATACAGCTGTTGACGATTTGCATCGAACAGTTTCTGCCCTTTTTCTTCGGTGGTCTTCTCCAATTGCTCCCACTGATGAGCGAGTTCAGTGATTTGGGGATCAATGGTTCCAGTGAATTCGGGTTTATCAGCTCCCAAATCGATAGCGGCATGTTGTAATTGGTCAAGTCGCTCCTGTAAGCAGTGAAGTAACACTTACACGAAAAAACGAAAAAAAAACCGTAGAGTATGGCAGCTCACTTTGTTTGCCTGTAGCTCGCTTTGGAAAGCTTGATGGCGAACGAACTTCGATGTAATTGTTTTCGCATCCCTATAACGTCACCTACATGAGAAAACATCATTCAAAAACTCTAAAAATTGCGACAGTAAGAAGAACAAAACGAAACCAAAACACTAAGGCTGGATCTTAATACACTAATGAACCTTCAAAACGTGCTCAAAAATGCCTTAGTTAATGAGAAATTCATCATATAATAAGTGACTAGCTAAACAAACATTGGTGAAACGTAGTCAAACTCTATCAGTTGCATATATTCTGTATAACGTATATACATGACTTGACAACTTTCGTAGGGTGAAATCCAAGAAGAATATTTGAAAGGAACACCTGTAGGTTTCATCTTGCGCTCGAATCATCTTCTCTTCAATCCACTCTCTCAGCTCTTCACAATCGGAGAGGAACTGTTGAAGGGAAAGGGCATCCTTTAACTTACTGAGTAAAACTTGAGCTCGCTCACGATTAGCTTCGCGACGTTCATCAATGTTACGTGCCTTCTTATGGATCTATAAGCATACACGTAATAAACAATCGCCACTGGTGAACATTTCGAACAGATTAATCTAAACAGAACAATCCAAATATGACCATGTTCTTAGAAATCACTACAATATCCACCTTATCTGCTGCGTAGTGTCCATCTTGGCAAAGCTGATCTCCAAACATTCCAACGGCACGTATCTTTTCGTCGTTTGCATCCATGGTGGTCATAAAATCCTAGAAAGATAACTCTATATGAGTAAAATAATTAAAGCGATCACATAACTTGAATATGCCAAATGATATCTCAGCCTCTCTTCTTTTCCTAAACAACCACCGAATAATACACAAATATTTTTAAAAAATACTCGAAAACAATACCATGTAAGAAAGAATCACTGTGAACAGATTCAACAACTACCAACTTGATGTCTCTTCAGCATGTTTTCTGCCTGCTCCAAACTGTTGGGAGCTTCGTCCTTGGTGAGGTAATTCTCCTGTTGTGAAAGCATCACCTCCGCCTGCTTTGCGTCTCTCAGGAACATCTAAAACACTTCACAATGATATACCTCATACCTAACAAAATAAAAAAGGACAAAGTGAGTGACATTAAACCAACCGCTGGGTAATGCGCAATGTACTCGACTTTATCAAGCATCGCAGAAGTGACTAAATGCTTATATGGCCTACGCAATAACATGGTTGAAGCCTACTGATCAAACCATTGTTTTTACTCACCTATATAATTTTGGCGGCTAATTTCTGACCCCGGAGAAATAGGTTTAGTGAGTCTGGGTGGGGGCATTTAAACCGGCAGCTGATCCAATAAGCACTGGAAGGCACCTCTAACCACTATGCTATACGCGATTTTATACCTAACATATGTATGTACAATTAGTAAGAAAAAAAACCAATGGCGCCTTAATCTAAATTCAAGAAATCTTATTAGAAAACCAACCTGAAGATTTAGTCCCTGACTGAGCAGATGTTGCCTGTTGTCCCACATACGTTGCAGCTCCTCCCATCCCTCTTGCAAGCCGACGAGACGTTGCCGAAGGAACATGTACCTTTCAACAGCAGACGTTTTTTTGCTAATCAATAAACGAAAAAGTGAATCTTAAGTCTAATTCGTGAAATACAACTAATTAAGTAACAATCATACTGAGGATCGGTTTGGTCCTGCGTTACGCGATCTCCCATGGCGCGCATCTTCTTGTAGTCCTCAGCGTATCCATCAATTTCTTCACGAATAGCAGCATGCTGGTTAAGTAATTGCTCTGCTTCTGCTAACGATTGTGGCTCGTCTTCAGATGCAACCTGTTGAAAACGTGAAATATAAACTTATCTGTATTTCGTCATCCTTGTCGTTTGGAACACTCATCCACCGTAGTAAATATTTAGGTTCAGCAACATATAGCTCACATTTTCGCGTAAAAAAGGTCTGCTCTTTCTTGCTTATAACAATCAAGAATAACTGAGGTTAGAGGCCTCACCATCGCAACATTCCCCAACTATAAACTTGTGCCATTTCTTCATCTACGAAGATGAATGGAGAAAGAAAAAGGATACTGCCAGTGCCGTGCAATGCAAACTACTCTTGCCAACGTAACAAAGTGAAAAGTTGGATCAAAACTTCTATAAATTAATACCTAAACATTTGGGTTACTATTATCTGGGTCAGCAGATGAAAGACTGATTTCATGAAGATTTACAAACTCTTGCGTCCGCTTCACCTGCGCTTTATTTTCTCAAGAAATGAAGACAAGAGATTGGCTAAAAATATACAAATACACACTTGTCGCTGCGTAGCGGTAAGCCACGCCTGGAAGTGATCCAGATCACGAAGGAATCGTTGCAGATCGCCAGCTTCATCCAGTTTCGCTTCATGTTCGCGAACTTTTTTGTTGAGAATGTCCCACACCTTGAATCAAATACGGTTAATAAACGTATGTAAAAATCAAAACGCAAATTTCACACTACGAACATGATGGATGCGTTTAATGTCCTCACGAATCGCTTGCGCTTCTGAAGGTCGTTCTTTTTCTATGGAATCTGCTTCTTTATGAAGGGCATCTAGTTTCAGTTGGATTGCGCCTAGATCGCGCTCCATCATAGAAAGCCTAAAATTGTACAGAATAAAGAAAGAACACACCGCAAATGTTTAGTACAAAAAACACTAAAGAATCACACCTTCTCTGAAGTTTCATCACACCACTGAGATCATTAGTTAACGCATCAGAGTCTTCAAGCACGCGAGTTTTATCCTCAATCCAAGTGACAGTTTCCTGGCAATCGATCCTGTAATTTTACAACCTATATCTATATCCTTGCACAAAACTTCAGAAAGACAATCTAGTAATGAACTAGTCTCCTATCTTAAAAATTCACCACTTCCAACTGATTTCTGCAGCAAAGCAAGTGAAGAAGCAATCATTAAGTTGACTGTTTCACTACTATTAATAAACCCCTATCACTGAGTACAAAATAAAGAACAAGCCTGAAAGTCTCGAGGCGGTGAGCGCGCTCAACTTCTGTTCTCTTCTGATCAACCATATCACGAAGTTGAGCCCAACGAGCATTTAGCTTATTCTGGCGTTCCAAAATCTCGTCGGAATTCGGATGTTCTACATGTAGAAGCTGGCGAGCAAGTTCGTTCACTATTCCTACCTAAATAAAAAACTTCATGACTGGTGAAGGAATAAAGGAAAATTTGGACGCGTACCTTAGTTTCTTGGCTCTTCATATCCTGTTCAAGTGTATCGAAACGATGCTTCATTATTTCAACCTCTTCGAGATCCTTCCCAGGAACGAGTGTCGCCAACAGTTTGCCCTGTAATAGGAAAATTTCTTTTAACAGTACTACTGGAACATTCCTGACTGCACCTTCTCATCAATCCATGCTTCCACAGAATCAGCATCAGCATAGAGCTTGTAGAGAGAAAGAGCGTCGATAAGCCGTTGCTTTCTGAGTTGAGAGAGATTTTCAAGTTCTGCCTTACGTCTGATCGTAGAGTCAAGACGTTCTCGAATGTCCGGGTGTTCTCTGGCCTGAAAAATGACATCGTTGATACAATGATGACCAGCTATATATATATATATATGCAAACCACAAAATGAGGGCAAAAATTTACTAACGTCAACCGGTAGAGCTTCGGCTTTTTGATAGAGCTCTTTGATGTGGGTGTCGAACGTTTGAAGTACGTCCGAAACGTCGTCGTGTTTCTTAAGAAGTAACTGCACGGTGCCCTCGTCTTTGCCGACGTCATCGCTTGAAACAATACGTAAAGTGTCGAGAAGATACGCATCTACATTGTCCGCATGAGTGAAGAACTGAAAATGGAAACACTGTGACAAAGCTGTAAGAAAAAGACAAATGGCAATCAGTAGGCCCAATGTCTAACACAAAAATCAGAACCATGGCGACGGAATGGAAAGGGAACGGATATAATCGTGAGCACAAAATTTTTAATCAGATGAAGAAAGGCATGGCATTCAGTGTGCCACAACAACGTGCTCACAAAATGCACGTACATAACTTTTTTCCATGGAACACCAAGAAAGCGTTCTTCAGGTTACGGATACCTAAAGAATTACTCCGATATCAACAAAAGAGTAACAAACATACCATATAGTAGTCAACTCCAGCATTAAGTCGTTCACGTCTCACACGTTCCAATTCGTGAAGCTTTGTTAGGTAATCACGAATCTCTTGGATACGAGGCGGGATATTGTCAGAACCTTAATTGTTTACATTTTCGGATTCTAAAGAAACATTCGCCAAACACGCTGCATTCCATGATTTCCTACCAGGGATATTGTTGGCAATCAACTCATCACCGTCTTTAGCAAGTTCGTCAAGCTGACGCTCAATGTCCCCAAGAGTATTTGCTGCATTTTTATGCTTAGCGAGAAGATGCGATACCGTAACAACGTCTTTGCCAGTATCAGTAGAGCTGAGTACCTACAGAACAAGCATTTTTTCTTCTTCGAACCTCGCATAAAGACGTAAAACCAGTAAAACGAAGTGTCATTCCAAATAGAAGAAAAAGTGTTAAACTTACGCGTTCTTGTTCTTTAATGCTGTTTTCAAGATCAGCCACATCCCACCAGAACTGGCACAATTTGCGGTTGTTCTCAAGGCGTCGCTTACGTTGGGCAGCCAAATCAAGCAGTTCTTGATATCTTAAAGAAATATATTCGCACCTTATAGTAATTAAGGAACAGCATAAAAGATTGAAAAACCTCTGCTGTAAAATGGCTGAACGCTCGTCAACAACGGCCGGTTCTACTGGCAAATAGCCACTACCATCTGGTCCTTCAGGATCGCGGAAACTAAATGGGTGCACAATTAAAACTCAACGTGGAAGGAAAATTCTGACACCACATTCTCACAGTAGCTATGGATAAAAGAAAATGTGACAAGATAACAAAGAGAAGATAATGAACCGTTGAGCTTGTGCTACAGCATTTCGGACACGCTCTCCAATAATGTTAATGTCAGATTCAAGTAGAGCATGCTTTTGCAACATATCTTCAACGTCCATAAGATGAGCACCAAGATCCTCTGATAAGAGACGTGCCTGAGACCATAAATGACTTCAAATTTATTACTTTGTTTTCCCTCGCAAAATTTCATGTCACAACTTTCTCAGACGAACGACAACGTTTCTTTCATAATATCTAGAACATAACATTTTCTAAAGCCACTTTTTTCCCTCTTGTAAATATACCTTGATGTCATCCATAAGATCGAGTGTGAGAAGCATATCATGAAAAATACGCTGTATAGCCATTGAGAGCTCAAGACGCACACGACGTGCAAGAAGAAGCTATAAATGATTCAGTTCCAGTCAATGTTCAATGATAAAGGTGAAGATGAAAGTAAATTTGAACGATTAACCTGGAAAAGATAGTTCCAAAGTTTGAGGACATTTTCCTTGCGATTGTTAATCTCTTCAATTCCATGGAAGTTTTCAGCCTCAAGTTCACCTGAAGTTCACCCTTATGATAACTACCCTACAAAAGGAAAAAATAAAATTATATTCTAAGATGCACCAGCAACAGCTACGACGGCCTGTACTCGCTCTTCATAGGCGAAAATATCTGTTTCAATGGCCTCATGTTTCTTCGTAGCAGCCTAAAAGATAACGAGAAATAAAAACAAAACAACAAAACAAAAAATAATAAAAACAAAAATAAAAAGATAATGACGAATTTCACAGATTTTTCATATGCAAAACTAAGCATTTCACCATCCCGAGAAGGTCCTCATTGCAGTTGAGATATATGAGCCTAATGGATAGCTTTAAGCGTGATAAAGACCAGTATTTTAAACGGATACTACAAAAGTCCTTCAATAATTCGATAACAGCGGTAGTGCACGTGATTCAGGTGTCAAAATAAACTCCTTGACCGGCAATCACCTCGACACTGGCTAAATCGGTTCCAAAGTTATCCTGGCTGACAAGACGTTGATTTTCCGTGAGCCAAGTCTCCCTCATCTCAGCTTTGCGGTTAAACCGGGCAGCAAGCTGCTCTAACTTCTCCTGGCGGATTATTTCTTCTTTCAGAGCCAGCTCGCGCTCGTGTTCCGCTTTTTCAAGCAAGTCCCATGCCTAAAAATAAGGACTGCACACAAACGATTTAAATTTGTTTGATTTAGCTGTATGTTTAAAAGAGCCATAAATGAATGCAACAGGTAAGGTATTTATTAGCCTCAGCGCCAATTACCAACAACAAGGGACAATATGCGTTAGCAGGGATATTTTACAATCAGAAAAACTACATTAAAATTGCATAACCAGCAAAATTTGTTATAAAATCGGTCAAAATATACAAGTGTTTATGTAAAGTCTACTTCTCAATCATTTCCATTTAATTTATTTCAGGAATCTTCTATTAGCCCACGATGTCTCCGAAGCGCTGTTATTTTTAGCCTATCAACACATTAAGAAATTGCTGGTTTCCTAAAGAAATAAATTATAGGTGTCAATTAAGCAGACCCTGTTGATGTCGCCGATAAGCTTCCCCTCACGGGGCACAAATGGACGTTGGTTGTTCGCACGCATAGCAGACTGTAGCGTGAATAAGAGCACTTCTAGCTCGCCTTTCTCTTCGAATCTAAAGTAAAAGGAACTCATGTTTACCAATGAACTATTTGAAAACAGTGAAGCAAAAAATTTGATTATATTGATGATAAACACTTCTCTCAACTGAGTAAAAAAAAAGATATTACGAACAAAAATTATGATAGACCAACTTAGGCGGCTTTTCTTGTGTTCTATAAGCATTGAACTCAGCGAGCTGCTCTTGCACTCCATGCAGCGAGTTGTGGAAGTTTCTGAAACAATATGTTGAAAAACTGGTTTTCAGCTGAATAACAAGGAGAAGTTGACGACTAATGGATCCATTTATGGTATCCAACTCTAGTTAACGGCACGTGGGCGCGTGTGGCGCAGTGGTTGGAGGCGCCACTGCGGCGCGCACGTGAAATGCGCCCATGGCCCGCCAAGCCTTCCATCCCTCCGGAGTCGGCAAATTGGTACCAGACTAGTCTGGGAGGATAGCGGCACTGGCCCAATACATCGGTAGGTCACAGCGAGTCATTGGAAAGGCCAGATATGCATTCAATCACCTCCAACGATACTCAATGAAGTCGAATGCATGGCGCAATCCCTCAGGGATTGTTCAAGGCCGAGAGCTTTATCCTTTATCCTTTTTTAACGGCACTGACATGTCCGAATGTTCCAAGTGTGAAGACCTAGGTCGAGAAGTCAATACAATGAATAAATTAGCATATTAAGCAATCGGGAGGAAATAAGAGGGCTTGCATAGTTTATTGCAGTATCCAGTACATTGTGAAGAGAACAAAAAATAGTCATCTATGTACCATTTCGATTCTACGACGCCTTAATAAAATGGCGAGTGCCGTCAACGTCAAGAAATAGAAAACTATGCATATACGCCATACACATGATGCGTACCCACAACCCATGGATAAAGGCAACTTGCGACTGTGCCCTACAGGAAAGCAAGCGCGGGACGGCAAAACCCGCAAATCCGTTGGCCCGAATTCTCTGACGAGAGAAATGTGTTCTTTGCATTCCTAAAACCAGCAGAAGATCTACTCTTACTCGTAACAGGGAGAAAGAATTTACAAGTGCTTGATTGACTCATTCGACGATCAAGGAAAGCGTAGATGGTACATACGAAGATGATACACAGTACTACGTTATACAATAAGCTAGATTAAGCACAGTGTAACAAGTTAAGCAATGAGAAACAAAAGTGCTTCAATCCCACCTATCGTTAAGGACTTCAATCTTCTGTTTAATCCATTCCAAAAGGTCGGATGAAATGGTTTCATATCTATTAATCATCTTTTCGTTCTCCATCAGTTCATTAATAACCTTAAAAGAATTGAAAGTTCTACACCAAAATAAAGGTAATAGCAAAATCTATTCAAAATCAAATAAAAAAGTACAATTTGAGAGTCGGCAAACCAATTATACCTTGCCAATGCGTTTCCCTTGTATAGTCTCCTGTTTCATTTTATTGAAGTAGTGATAATAGGTAACAACATAGGTGATGATAGATTTCTCATCAGGATCGCGTACATTGACATCTTGAACATAATGCTTTCTTAATCGATACTCAATTCAAAACACTTTCGCTCAACGTCTTATGACTGACCATACTAATTTTATTACAAACCTTCAGCATCCAAAAATTTTGACAGTCCAAGATGTTGTTCAGCCGTATCGAATGCATTTTGGAGGTTATAGACGGCATTCGATTTTTGCAAATTATCGTAGTCGATTAAGTCTGGGCGGTGCTTGTGGATAAGTGCGTTAAACGCCAGACCATCACGCCAACTGCAATAGCAGTTTTTTATGAAGAACAACGGAACCTAATCGTCAGATAACGCACGGAAAAAATTCGCGTCCTAACTCATTGGTTTCCACAATCTATTACCTTGTGGTAAAGTTTCGCACATTCACATTGGGATAACCAGCTGTTTTCATTTGGCACCAAAGCAGCAACGCTTCTTTGGCAGAACGGGTTTCATGATTATCCGCATCTTCGAAAGTGATATCTTGGATCTAAAACTTGATGTGTTAATTGCTCCAAGGTTTACAGTTATGATGACGACCAGAAAAAATACTTCGAGATTATTATGAATCTATACTTTCAAAAATAATTCAGTGAACGCTAAAGATTTTGAAAAAATCCTGAAGAAAAACGAAAAAAAAATCACCTGGAATCGCAAAATTATGGTCCATATTAAACCTAAAGTTAGGCGTGGATTTCCGTCGACAATATCATGACAGCCAAGATTTTCCAAGTGTACATGTTGATCCTTAAGAAACTGCAGGCCTTTGTCGACGTTTTCTAGGCAGTGGATACGCATCTTACCACGAGTAGGTTTCGGCTAAAACAAGCCAGAATAATAGTTCAGTTCCTCTCCGTAGAACATTCGCGCACAGTGTTTTGCCATAATTTCTGTACTAAAAACTATTGAATGCACCAAAACATTGACTTTCTGTAAACCTCGGCATAATAATCGATACACCCACATATGTTCTTACGGACTGCCCTTCTTGAACTGTTCTCAATAAGAACATCTATACCAACCTTGCATCAGCTAAAAAAGGTCAGTTCGCACGATCATATGTATTTACATATATATATAATATATATATATATAAAATACATCAATGGAAGCTGGTTAATTAACTAGCAATGCTAATCACTACCACATGGTGTACCAAAGTGTTCCTTCTAAACGGTCCACATATTGTTATAGGAACTGGAATGTGTACACGGTTGTTTTTTTTTCTACTTTGAAAAACAGAAGCGGAAAAACGAAAAACAAACAAACAACTTTTATCAAGCCTGATAATAAATAGCCATTAGAAAAAGTAGAGAAAGAGAGAATAAGCGAATAATGCGCCCACTCAGTGCCCTCCCATATCCTCATTATTTTACATCATACTTTTTCAGGTCTTTTTTTCAGCATATAGTTTTAAAAGTTAATATTAAAAAGTGGAAAATTTTCCAAGATTCGTTAACAAAACTCGGAAAGAGGTTGCTAAAAAAGATATCTACATCATTACGTTTGAAACATCCACATCCGACTGGAACACGTCCATATGCCCAATTCAAATACTAACCAGTCTCGTTTGAGCATTTATTTTCGTATAAACATTGTTTTTTTTAAATGAAAGCCACGGAATTAACGACATTTCCTGAATCACCTTAGCTAGGAAAAATGCTCTATAACATACGACAAAGGTGGCCGCAAAAAACACTTGAACCATAGTAAAGTCATCCTTTTAAAGATTTTGAACTGAACATTGCCCAGATTAAATCTGTTCACCTACATTATCCATAAAAAAGAAATTTGCTTCACTTCATCAATAAATTCTTTACTTCCTCATATCCCTAACACACCGATATCCCGTCATGGTTCTATAATAGCAAGTTTACAGCACTAACATAACACTCATCATTTCACAACATTTTTCGAGCGAAACGAAGCACACCGAATCAAATGAACCAACCAGACGTTCTCCGGATAAGACTTCCAATAGTTTCAGTAACATTTTTCCATCTCGCATATCCATATAAAGATCCTGGATTTTGCAGCTTACCCTGACTAAGTGGGAATTCACCCATTTTGTAAACGTTTTCTTCTGAACGTGCTCACGTTCTTCTGAAAAAAGGATAAATGTATATAAAGCCGCCAAAAATTAGAATCCGAAACGTTTTAGTCATTGATGCGAATAAAATATGATAACCGCTGAGAGATTTATACATATATAATGTCGATGAATAGACATTTCAGGTTTAAAACTACAACTGTAAGATGCAACAGTTCACCACTGAAGCAGCAGTAGAATCATAGCAACAATTAAACGTTAGAAAACTCGATATAAACACCGTCCAAAAAACTCTGCCGACGCTCTCAAATCGAATAATCCTTCGTCACAACTTTTATTTCCCAACTAAGATTGTTCCCAACATTGTGCGTAACCCAAAAATCAAGATTTTACCAGGAAAATGTCTCAATATGGGAAGCGGAAAACTTTTCAAAAACGCTTCTCCGAAGAACCTACGCTATGGAGTAGTTTCCTCAGATTGACGATAAGGTTTATGCTCAACTAACTCATTTCAATATGATGGAGACATGATGAAGGTGACTAGTCCATCGCTTATAAACGAACCACCTTACCAGACAGATTACTGCCACAGAAGTAGTTTTCCATTAACCAAAAGACATTGTATCCCAACTGCTTTAATTCCGTCATTAAGCCAACTGTCAAAAGGATTTGTACGATTTCTGATACCTATGCACAAGTAGAGTTTAGCAACGGTTTACCGCCTCATCGTGGCTGAGGTGTTCCTGGGTGACAGACTGCGATGTACAGTGGAGGATTCATCCTCTACCAGGGTATCCTACGGTGAGAAGGAATCCGGCGTTTCCATCAGGAAGCCCAGCTAAGAGTAGACCAATACCAGGATTCACCACTGTCGTGGTATCAAAGCCGTATGGTGGTAAATCCCCCTCTAATCCACAAGGGCAGCGACATCCTGTGGTGGTGAAGACCTGGGGCAGTCTTTGACCAAGCTGACCAAAGAAGTCCGGGGAACCACACAGGCTTAATCAGCAAATCTCCGAAAAATGGAGACTATGCTGGGGCCCGCACAACCAGTGAGAACGGGTTAATCAAGTATCAAGTACCAAGTATGCATAAGTAGACTACCATCATAAACTAGCCAAATTACACCCTTATGAACACTATGAAGGTTGCAAAATACTCATTGAATCATTAGATTCAAGACCAGATTCAAAAAAAAATATCCGCAGATGAAGTAATAGCCTCATCGACCGCAGATTATTATGACATGCACACCATTACAAACCGGCAGATAACAACCGGAAGCTACAGAACGGCTCTCAAAAAACACAGCGCACATCTTACTGCCAGATTACCTCCACGCTGTCATACGCAAGATGGATCCCTACTCCATTAAGGCCTTAAAAGGGGACTCCAGTACACACAGAGATGCCCGCTTTGTTGACCCGACGCAAACTTTTCGTCCGCGTGGCATTCAACAAAACTCAATCAATATGGGATGTACAACAGGACACATTTGTAACATTCTTACATCTAGAATTAAAAGTGCAATTTAAAACCTTCCAATAATTGTCACCTTAAGAATAAAACTATCCAGATCGGTTCTCTTCCTGAAGAATTAAATCACCAACACTCATTCTTCTTGGTAAAAGTACCAGTATTCAGAAGGATTATGTGCCCAGTAACGAGATATCGCCCCACATAGTGGTGCCTCGTAAAGAAGGCCCTCATTTGATTAACTATCGTAACAGATGAGATGGTGGGTGACTGTGAATGATCCCCATCGGCCGATTCATGCACGAAAACAGCTGCCACAAATATAAAAACGGCTGGTTTTTCAATAATAAAGGTCCTCGTTAACTGCCTGGTTAACAAACAGGAAGAAATTCCAATGAAAAAAGCCCCCTAAGCAAAGCACGACCGAAGGGTCGCTTTTGTAACAAATACTGGAGCTCTCCGAGAAAAACTACCCAAAATCTATGGAACAAAACATTTTAAAGAACCAACTCTTATATAATATTATACTACCACAATAGCAACTTTTCAAGGAAAGTACTTAAATGTTCCTTCGCTAAAAAGATTGCACTTCATCTGCAGCATAACAAACAAATAGGGTCACACTTCATCTTATCATGAAGTACCCTTTTTTATCTTTATCTTTATTTTCATCTCAGGCGCCTATGGCGCAGTGGTAGGAGACGCCTTGCAATACTCATGGGATCGATTCCGGCGTCCTTGCCCCCCTTGCCACTAAACCTCCCATCACTCTTGGATCGGCAAGTTGGTACCAGACTTGTTTGGGAGGATAACAGCACTGGCTCGATACATCGGTAGGCCATCACGAGTCATTGCAAAGGCCGGATATGCATTCAATCACTTCCAAACGACGCTTAATGAAGTCGAATGCATGGCACATACCTCAGGGATTGATCAACGTCGAGAGCTTTATCCTTTAATCCTTTAACTTTATCTTACAGGGGTAGATTGACGAGAACCTTGTCCTTTTATCCTCTATGGAGTCCCACAGAAGTTAGCTTGAAACTAAAAACATTTTAACATCCATGACTGTACTTTCTAAAGAAAGCAGATGTGAAAGTAAACACATCTTTTTAATGAAAGATACCCGTGCAATAGGAATTTCTTTAAGCGATCCAATTTTAATTGGGCTAATTTTTAGTTAATTAAAACAGTCACCTACAATCCATAGAAATCACACTGCAGTTCCCTCTACTCATCGCGCAAATAAGCCGATGACAACATCAACTTTATCGAAAACACCGATATGACACTGATGCATAGTGACCCGACGAAAGAGACCTACATAAAACGATAGAGGCAATTCTAAACCAGTTGTATCCTACTGCCATTTCATCGAATAAAATCGGTCAATGTTCCAATATGTATGCCTCGCTTGGATAAGAACACTTATTTAAGAATATGTCTAGATGGCCCACATAATCAGTCATCCTCAAAACAACCCCGATGTGACATAGTTTGGGAATCGGAATAAAAAAACTGTTTCTAACGTTCACTGTGAAGAAAATCCACAAGTCGCTCCTATGAATCTTGTTGCTTTTCCCTCGAATTTAACCAACATGCAATTGTGGACAAATAATTTAAGAAGCATGAAAATGTATCTAACTGGACAAAACACTTAGATGTTATGGTGGAATTGGTGTGAATTAGTTAAAAGAATAAAAAGGATAAGGCTCTCGGCGTTGATCAATGCCTGAGGGACGCGCCATGCATTCGAGTTCATTAAGCATCGTTAGAGGGGATTGAATGCATATCAAACCCTTACAATGACTCGTGGTGACCTACCGATGTATCCAGCCAGTGCTGCTACCCTTCCACACAAGTCTGGTACCAATTTGCTAACCCCCTGAAGCGTGCGGATCGACCTCATTGCATGGCGCTTCTGACTGCTGCGCCACACGTACCTTATTAAACGAATAATTCGAGAAAAAGAAACGATACAGTAACCGACCAGCAAGAGCTTTGATACGACTGCGTTCGAAGAGACGGGCCGATGAGTTCTCATCATATTCCTCGTCTTGCATTCCACCACCACCACCGAGATCCGCCGTGTTGTTCTGCGTGACGCCAATACCGTACGTCATCGCAGCAGCTGCCTAGAATACCAACGGGAAAAAAATCTTCAAAACTTTAAGAATGACGAATCTCATAGCAACAGTGACGAACTAAAAGTTTGTCGATGTGCTGAAATTTCAAATAATTCACACAGATCCGACCAACTTACATTTTTAATTAGGACTAAAGAACACAAAGTTGAAAAAGAGACGAGAACAACGTCGTTATGCTAACTCTCATAGCCAAAGCGGCTTCCAATACTCTTCGAAAAGACGTAAAAGAAGTAAAAAACGTGGGAAAAACTTAGGTTCACATCTCTCAACAAAACTGAACACTAGAAAACTTCACAATGAGATTAGCAAAGTAAGCAAATCACGTTTCATTAAGGGAAAAAAGCGGTGTAAAACAGCCGCAGTTAGTTCACATTGCGACTTTACCAAGAATATTCCATTTGAATAGGAAATATAACGTGAAAAGAAACAATAACTAAGGGAAAAACAGAAATTGCTATAAGAACAGAATAAAGGATAAAAGAGCATAAAGCCCCCAGTGCTGATCAATTCCTGAGGAATGTGCCATACATTCTATTCCATTCATGGCAACGTTCGAAGTGATCGAATGCATATCTAGCCTATTCAATGATTCACGGTGGCCTACTGACGTATCGAGTAAGTGCTGGTATCTTCCCAGACAAGTTTGGTACAAGTATGCCCACCCCGGAAAGAGACAGTGGGTGGGTTTGGCGCGATGGATCGATCTCATGTGTATTGCAAAGTATCTCTAACCACTGCGCTACACACACCCCATAGTATATACGTTGACTTCAAAAAATGTAAATATAAGCCTCGAAAAATGGCAAAAACATCAAAAACAAAGGAATTTAACATGCTAAACGAAAATATTGTCGCATTTGTGTATTCTGACGTAAATACTTCATTGAGGATATTGCGGACAATACACGCAACAATACGCTTCCTACTTTTGTGCAGATCATAACCATTATTACAGTATGATCAGGTTATTCTCAGATTACGACGGTGGTTCTCGTAATGGAAATGACAATAATAGTAATGGAAACTGCTCCTACTACTACTAACATCACTACTGTTACCACTTCCCACGTTGACTTAACACCCATTCGCATTTGTTGGATATTCCAAGCTCTCAGTATCACTTAGTCTTAAGAAGAGTTCAACATTTCCCTCAACGAAACCCACTTACGACTAAACCAATACAATACGAGAAACCATTACCACCTTGGCGGCAACCTACTCGAAGTGTGATCGCCCCACAACGACTTAAGAGAGCCCATGAGCAGAACGAGAAAATCTTCCAAACCCATCCCCGGCAAAATACTATTCAAATTTCATACGCCACAATAGAATCTGCACGATTTATGATGAGGATTCCGATCCCGATTCCGGTTCAAGTATTCCAGTATAACCATTTTTTATATTCTCATATAAAGGAATGATCATAAACGAAATAGACAACTTTCACAGAGAACGATCAGGAAAAAAACAAAGCGAACTGAAATTGCGCTGATGCTCATCGAACTTGTGCTGGAGAACCGTTCATATACTTTGTTAGTTGATTAAAAAAAATGATATTAACAACTACTGTTTTTAAAAATACTATCACAATCACTAGCACCCGTTCAGCGCAGTGGTTGGAGGCGCCATGCTGGGATCGATCCTGCGCCCCAGGCGCACCAAGCCTTTCGCACTAATTTAAGGATTGCAAATAGGTAGGACACCATGATTTGGCAACGATTTCCAGAACGTATAGTTTCATTTCCCCATAAGCTACATAAAAACGTTCTTTTATCGAGAGATGGAGCAAACAAGAAAAAATTTCCTTAAACCGCCTGCTCCGTTTCACGTAAACAAAGGCCCACATAGTTGATTACGGAATAAAACGTCACAGTATTTTCAATATATATCTTAAAAGCCTTTCCTTCTTTGTTTATCCTAAGAAGAATAATTACATCAGCTTACAATAAAGAGGTTAAAGTGAAAGACTGAAACAAAAATGGAAGTCATTTGCTGTCACTTAAGGCTCTGCTTGAATACCTACATATTTGGATGACCCGTCCTCATTAGTTTTGTGGGCCTCAGTGTAGTCTCCATTCCATTGCAGTTTTGCCGATTTAGCTATTGGGGTTCCCTAGAGTTCTGAGGTCAGTGTGGCCAAAGTCTGCCACAAATCGTCACTACAACACGCAGTCGCCGTCGTAGTGGATCAGGAGATCTACCGCCTCATAAGTAGCTCGATTCCAGGACGATGTTGGATCCCCGTATTGCTTAATTGCCTGGATACTTGACACCTGATACTTGAACGGCCCGTCCTCACTGGTTCTGCGGGCCCCAGTGTAATTATTATCTTTCGGAGATTTGCTGGTTAAGGCTTGTGGTGCCCTGAAATCCCGAGGCCAGCCTGGGCAAAGTCTGCCAGGTCTTTACCACCCATCGCGGGCAGTCGCAGCCCTTTTGGATCAGAGGGAGATTTACCACCATGCAACTTTGATACCAGGACGGTGGAGGATCCTGGTATTGGTTTACTCTTAGCTAGGCTTCCTGA
>MQTX01000261.1:42024-63765 GCA_009735665.1 Angiostrongylus cantonensis | reverse complement strand
AAAATAGCTTAAAGACATGAGATTTTTTTTACTGAGTTACACCTAGCTGATTTTGCACAAAATTTAACGGAGCCAAATAAATGACCAAATAAACACTGATGGAGCAATCCCTCGTGTTAAAAATTTTCGTGTACAAGGGATATAGATGAACTAGAAATCATTGCTAGAAACCAACGAGAATCCACTATCTCCAAAACTAACGCAGGAAATCTTGACATTGAGAAACCCCGCTTATAAAGCAGGAAGATAGAAAAAAAGACTGAAAAGAAAAACGGTCGATAAAATTCTCTTCAGTACACTTTCTGTATTCCCCCTTCTCCGCATAGTATTGTATGAGCAGCAATAAAAGAATGAAATCCACCTTCACACTGTGATATGAAGACCCAAAGGCACTGAGGAACTGTCAAGATCAGTCTGGTCGACCGTCATAGCCGTCATTAGATTTAAGGCAAACTGCAGTAAACTAGTAAACTGTCAGAACGTGTAACATGACAGATTTTGGTACGACTCCACGAAAAAATTTTCCACATGACGAATTTTCTGGTCACCTTGTTAAACGTCCTTTGTTGATCACTGTTTCGTAGATGTTATTTAGTTATTAATATATCTATGCGTGTGAAAGGACGGGGGTGGCGCAGTGATTGGAGGCGCCACTACGACACACACGTGGAATAGATCCCGTGCGCCCATGGCCCACCAAGCCTTCCCATCTCTCCGGGCTCAGCAAATTGGTGCCAGACTTGTCTGAGAGGATAGCAGCACTGGCTCGATACATCGGTAGGGGTGGAGGATCCTGGTATTGGTTTACTCTTAGCTAGGCTTCCTGAATGGAAACGCCGAACTCCTTCTCAGATTGGGAGACCCTACCAGAGGGGGTAACGAATTCCCCCGCGTAAACCGTTGGAAGGGTGTGGCCCAGGGTATGGTGGTGTGCAAAGTAAAGTTGTTGTTAAAAGAATGCGTTAACGAAGTAGTCGACCGTCATAGCCGTCATTAGATTTAAGGCAAACTGCAGTAAACTAGTAAACTGTCAGAACGTGTAACATGACAGATTTTGGTACGACTCCACGAAAAAATTTTCCACATGACGAATTTTCTGGTCACCTTGTTAAACGTCCTTTGTTGATCACTGTTTCGTAGATGTTATTTAGTTATTAATATATCTATGCGTGTGAAAGGACGGGGGTGGCGCAGTGATTGGAGGCGCCACTACGACACACACGTGGAATAGATCCCGTGCGCCCATGGCCCACCAAGCCTTCCCATCTCTCCGGGCTCAGCAAATTGGTGCCAGACTTGTCTGAGAGGATAGCAGCACTGGCTCGATACATCGGTAGGCCGCTGCGAATCATTGTAAAGGGCAGATATGCATTCAGTCACCTTCTAACGATGCTTAATGAAGTCGAATGCATAGCGCACCTCTTAGGGGTTGATCAACGCCGAGAGTTTATTTCTTATATCTACTTACTACGGAAATAATTACGCCTTACCCCTACTAGTAATAAATACAGGTCTCATCTAAGTTTATAGGTCAGACACGTGTAAACAACGAAGATAAATAATAATTATAAAACGAGTGGGAAACTGAGAGACAGGCGAAACGAAGGACCCGCTTGGTGTGATGGTGAACGCGTTGCTCCCCGGAAAGGACAATAGCGCGTTCGTTCCCCACCGCAAGCACCTGCGGTCCTGAGTTTTGCAAATATCTCAGCACCATTGAAGTTATATTTCGCAATATATAACCTGCCATTAAAAAGAGTAGGCAGTAAATAATAAGTTAAAATTACAAAACGAGTATCATTCATATATTTTTGCGAAAGAGCGGAAAAATGTTAGAACGCCATCACGTAGTGGCAATGAATACAAAGTTAGAAATTATACTCCATTTAATCAAAAGAGTTAGCACTACTAGACATTTACAACAGATCCCTAGCTGCTCTTCATCTCTCGGAATTCCATGTTGAACAACCGACCTTCGGAGAAGAGCGCATCGATTTTGCAGAATGAAGTCTCTCGAGCATAAGCCGAGAGGGAACACGGCCAAACTGAGAGTAAACTGGAGCGTAAAGCACATTTAGATGAAGTCTTCAACTGAGAAGCATGACGTAACACAAGTGCGGAGGAGCGCAGAATGCAGATTATGCGTGCGGTGAAACAAAAAAAAAATGTTACGAGAGAAAAAGAACAGTAAAAAAGGAGCAAGGCAAGAGGAAGAGGAAGATTAAACATTATTGATTAATAGCAGGATCAGAACAAGAGGGATATGTAGCGCAGCGGACATGCTAAATCCGTAGAAATCCCGAGCAGTATGAAAGGTAACCACTTTCCATTGATAAGCTGGCACGAGGTTGATAAAAAAAACTTCATTCAACTGAAATTCAGCAAGATAAAGCTCTTTACCAAACTCATGTTAGCTCATCAGTGAAACAAGGTACATCGGTCATTCATAGCAAAGTTAAATGAAAATCGGCGCATAACAGTATTACTTCGTTAAGTGCAAACCGATTGCTCTAGAATGGGTGGTTCGTTTGAATAACAAATTATCAACGGGCAATCATTAACAGCAACAGCGTCCAGCTCGGCAAGGTGAGATTGCCTAATTCGAGGGTTGCTTCACTGATGATGGTCCGACTCGATACGGCGACGAAGACGTCGGATCGAGAAGAGGAACGATTGTGGACAATCGATTCGGATCATCGACTGAGGAAGACGAAGACGTCGAAACAGCCGAAAAAAGGCGTGCCTCATGTAAGCTCAATAACCCAAAAAGGTACTGATTATTAACGCCGAGGCTCAATGACAGTCGGTTTGTAAAATATATTAAAGGCATCCTATTCCCCAAAAATACTCGCTAAAAAGTGTAGGACTTCATCGTAGATATAGCGCGTGTCATGGCCTATGGATAAGGTTACAGGATTCTACAAAGAAATTTCCTTTGCTAAATGAAGAGGCGAAGATATTTGGCCGAAAATTCCATTGAGACATTCAACTCGATTTCAGTACAGCTAGACAAGTATATCCATACTACCCTAGTGTTTTAAAAACGAAAAAAAGGAGTATTAAAGTTCACAATTGGCGGCGAAGCATTGAAACCATGGGAAACGTAAGAAGAGTTAATTGTAACCTATAAAGCGTTCCTTTCATTACAAGTCAAGGTCCTTAATACAGAAGGAATACTCGTGGCGCAAACCGAAGAGGATTAGAAGTGGAGTCGACTAAACAGGTTTGGTATTTAATACTACATAAAAACGGATAATAAGAAAGATAAGCAAACATATAAGTGAAATAAAGAGCGTGTGTGGCGCAGTGGTTGGAGGCGCCACTGCGACACGCACGTGGAATCGACCCCTGCGCCCATGGCCCACCAAGCCTTCCATCCCGCCGGGGTCAGCAAATTGGTTCATCAGTGTCGGGATGCGACATACAGCACCGGCATTCATCCACCTGAGTCTTTCAAGCTGAGGATTCCGGCGTTTCTATCAGGAAGCCCAGCTAAGAGTGAACCAATACGAGGATCCGTGACCGTCCTGCCACCAAACTAGTCGCACGGTGGTAAGTCTCCCTCTAATCCACAAGGACGGCGACTGCCTGTGGTGGTGACGACCTGAGTGGACTTTGGCATGGCTGAGCGCAGGAATCCAGGGCATGCTGGGAACCGCACAAACAGTAAGGATGGGTCAGCCAAGTATTTAAGTTTCCAAGTACTTGGCTCTGAAGTTTAAGACAATTTAAACAAATTTCCTAAGCCTCTCCTCTACTCGTGAAAAGTAAATTTCTTTTCCTTTACTTACACGGGAAACCAATTTCAGCATCTTCATGCCTTTTTTATTGACTTATCTTTTTTCATTTGTAGGAGTCAAACACTTGGGTCCATCGTCAAGTCAGACACCGATTTTCTACTATAACTGCCTATGAATTGCCAGATTTGAGGTCACCCTAACTGTAAAGTATTACGCTACCTTTAAAAGCTCCGAAAAGACAAAAAACGGACAACATGGGTTCGGACAATATATTCTTGTCGAGATGACAAGATTGCACTCACTCGTCGCCGGACCTTAGTCCTAGTACAAAACGTAGCGCAGGGCTCAGCACCTTCACAAGAAAGCGTGACGAGGCCCGGGGAAGGGTCCAACTCTTGCTTCTCATCAGCAGGTCCATGCGAAACTCCTTAAGCAGCAGCATCGACTACTCGACAACCTCGTTCTGTACTCGTTGCTCTGGAATCCATCGAATCATCAACGAAACTAATGCTAACATTTCTAAATGCCAGAGTTGTGAGAGTGTCTCCATCAATTCACGCGTAGCTGCTCTGGATGCTCTTCAATGTGTGCCACTGCATTTTGCTATCGACGGAATAGTGCGGGCCATAAACGGCGCGACTTTCAAGACCAGATGACGAACACGTACTCGGAACAAATTACCACTCGAATTTACTCATGGTTTCGGAGCGCTTTTATTACTGCATTTCATAACTCAGTATCATTTGAGAAAAAACCTTTTACCCAATATAACATGTCCAAAAATGATGGCTACATACGCATGAGATATGAGAAGTGCTTTTTTCAAACGTACTTCTCTAAACCTCCACCAACCCGCCAAATAAGTAGCGATTACATGTGATGATTAACTCTAACTAATGTATGGAGAAAAAGTACTGTTTTATGGGACTTTTTAAGAGTGGCTGCATTATTGCAAGGTTCTTCTACCTCGACAGCATCTATTTGAAATGTTAACACTTCGAAATTCATGGTATTTCCAGGAAAACATCGTTGGAGGAACTGCTATTAAGAACGACTGCTCATTTACTAAAAATACTAGATCGTATAAAAAGATGGAAGTACTGCCTCTACTAATACGTGAACTTGCCGCGTTATCGCCCGGATATGGTACGAGAGTAATAATGCGAGCGTATAGACGGGATGGTCAGCAGTAGTAGTGGGAAAGCTGATGAGCCTTGGAGAGACCTTTAATTCGTTTGCTCACCAGCACCCCTCTATTCATTCCATCCTCCCCACCTCCCTCCTATACGTAAAATGTTAGCCATTTCGAAGCATAGCTATTATCACTTTACACCACCAACACAACCATTCAAATTCATAAATCGATGCGACGAAAGCAAGACTAAAAAGCACGACGATGGATACAGACCATAACGGAGCTATGCGATAAGTGGTAAGTGTGGAAATTTATCACTATGAGCATCATCTAATTCGTGTTCTTGTACTTTTGATACTCACTGTGCCTCAGTGCCGTGTACAATAAGAAGGAATTATAACCTCAATGATGCTGAGATATTTACAAAACTCCGGACCGCAGATGTTTGCGGTGGTGAACTACCGCGCTATTGTCCTTTCCGCGGAGGAACGCGTTTACCACCACACCATGCGGGTACTTCGTTTTGCCTGTCTCTGAGCTAGTTCTATCGATCTTTTGCCACCAGCAATCACTCGTCAGTGGGATTGATCTGGGGAGCCCAAATCGACATTGAACCCCGTTAAGCTGACACTATAGTTACAATCACAATCTTGACGGGTGATTGCTGATGGCAGAGATCAATAGAATAAGAGAGAATACTGAAACAAGAAGCGAATACCAGCTTCTTCTCTGGGCACGAGATAAATAAATCCTAGCTGGATCGGAAATTGGAGTACTGGAGAAAAGACATTCATAAAGTAAATTAGATTTTGATCATTTAAATATAGAAAGGACTAAACATGATGCTTAACTGGATTTTAAATAATTAGAACAACTGTTGATATACATGCGGAAAATTCCCCAACAACTAAGAAAAAGGGTAAAGGATAAAGTTCACAGCACTAAACAATTCCATTCCTATACTTCAACTATATACCTATTCCACTGATCAACAAGACCCTTCCTCTAGCCAGCCTTCAACGAGATTAAAAAGGTAGAAATCTTCAATTCAAGCAGCAACCAAACCCACATATAAAATCTCAAAACCTTGTCGGAACATGGATGCGTGGAAACGAATAAAATCCAAGAAATGCTGGGATCTTCACAATATGTGATGTAAGCCCTCTGAAAATAAAGGATAAAGGATAAAGCTCTCGGCGTTGATCAATCCCTGAGGTATGCCCCATGCATTCGACTTCATTAAGTATTGTTTGAGGTGATTGAATGCATATCTAGCCTTTACAATGACTCGCGGTGTCCTGACGATCTATCGAGCCAGTGCTGCTATCCTCTCCCAGACAAGTCTGGTACCAATGTGCCGACCCCGGAGGGATGGAAGACTTGGTGGGCCATGGGCGCATTCCATGTGCGTGTCGCAGTGGCGCCTCTAACCACTGCGCCACTGCCCATTGAAAATAGGACGATAAAATTATGAACATGATGAGTGAGGCATGGATTGATGGCTATGATGTTGATTTAGTCCACAGCATCACCAACACTGACTTCCCGGTAGTTCTACTTTATTCATTATAGGAAAGTCTCAAACCAAATGAATGAAGGATTTTAAGACGTTAATGCAGTGATCGAACGAGCAACTATGAACCCCCTAAGTACGTGTAATAGTATTGTTGCTGAAAAATCACGTAAAGTGCTTAAATAAAGAAGCAAAATGTTTAGGTTCTAAAGAACAAACTCAAATAAATCTTGACGATGATCAATGAGTTGATGCATGCTCGATGAGGTTAGATGACGATGTTGGTATGAAAATCACCCCACTAGTGTAAGCGTTCCGACAAAATCTATGTTAATCACGGTCTTCTTTGTGTTTACTTTTCCAAAAATGCACCACCACTTGCATGTAGTTCGAATATTACGACAGCATTACAGAAAGAATCCGACTCGCAAAGCAATAAACGTCGATTCCTTTCGTCTCACAAGTCCCGCTCATTGGCTGCGGTCAAGATCTGGGAATATCAGAGCACGTCCTTCTAGGAAAATCTATGCTCAACAACCATAAAAAAGGATAAAGCTCTCTGCGCTGATCAATCCCTGAGGGATGCGACATACATTCGACATCATTAACTATCGTTTCGAGGTGACTGAATGCATATCTGGATTTTACAATAACTCGCGTGGCGTACCAATGTATCGAGCTAGTGATATTATCTTCCCAGACAAGTTTGGTGCCAATTCGCAGCATACCGCGGACGGATGGCGTGTTTAGTGTACCACGGAAGCAGGGATCGATTCCACGTGTGTGTCGCAAAGACGCCTCCAACCACTGCGCCACACGCACCCCTTCAACAAGCATACAACATGTCAATACGAAGGGAGATGACAAGTCTGCAAGCCATAGCAGAATCCCAACATAAACTTGACTACCTCTACGCATGACGTCTATAAGACAACAAATTAAATGAACAAAAGTACTGAGACCTCGATGGTAATTTGGGGACAATTTATTCAATTACTTAAGTATAAAACACATTGAGTTATTTCGTTTTCCGCCACCAGTCTTCATTTTTTTACATCAACTGTGTGGATATCCCCATAATATTCATCATCGACGAAGACCTCCGAATTTTTACGTGTTGGTCCCATTTTCGTTTGAGTATTTTAGTCTTCGTTATGGATGTCTTTTGATGAATGTAGTCGAGTCACTTTTCCCTGGAGTCCTAGGATAGCCCTGTTAGTGCGTCTCCATGTGGGTTGGAAAGAGTGAATTTATCATGGATAGGAGGCTGGTTAGGACGAAACGAGGTCGAACCACTGCGCAACTCACCAATTAAAATAAAAAGAGTACAAAATAACTGGACGAATTCACGACATATTTGAACATAGAACGTGCTTCCGACAAATTATATTTGTCGAGGACATCAATGGCAAAATACCGTCATAAAAAAGGTTTACACTGCGAATTAAAGCGCAATGCTCTTCTCTTCTCTACCTTTAGTTAAAGCTTCAATGATCACTTTGCCCCCCGGTTGTCCTAGGACTCCAGCGAAAGCGGACTGGACCAACATTCAACGATATTTGTAAAGAAGAATAGAATCTTCAAGAAGCAGCCATGGCCAAATGCGAAAAGTCTGAAGGCCCTCGTGGATGATGGATACGAGGGAACGAATTGAAAGAAAGAATTGCTGGGATCCGCAAAGTAGTGTAAATAGCGAAAACGGGTCGCGTAAAAAAAATCACCAATCACAATGTTAACTTTTTTAATTACTGCCTTTTGCAATTTTTCACGCAGGATATTATGCGAAACCAACCACAATGATAGTGAGATATTTGCAAAACTCCGAACGGCAGATCTATGGGGTGAGGAACGTACACGCTATTACCGTTTCCGTGGGCTAGCACGTTCACCACCACACCTTGTCCGGGTTCTTCGTTTCGTCTGTCCGATATGGGACTCCCTAGATCAATCCCGCAGACAGGTGATTGCTGATGGCGCTGATCGATAAATAACTGGCCGAGAGACAGGCGAAACGAAAGACCCACATGGCGTGGTGGTGAACGCATTAGCCCCCGAAAAGGGTGATAGCGCGTTTGTTTCTCAACGCAGACACCTGCGGACCGGAGTTCTGCAAAAATTCACCAATCATCGCTAAAAATCGTGGAAGATTCTTAGATGTATAAATACGGTGGAAAGGGAACGTAACTGTTCTATTCACAATTTACAAACGCTTAGGAACACATTTTGTGAAAAAGCAACATTAGCAGCATAAATTACCAATAGAATCCTTCCTGCGTTCTTCCCATTATAAAATTGTAGTGTAGAAGTCATTCGAAGACTGTTAGACTTGTAACTACAGCCGAATAGAAGAATTAATAGAGAAACGATGGTATTTTAATCTTCTATTGAATGCTGTGAGCAGGAAAAAAGAAAACATAAAACACGATAAGAGATAGTAGTGCAAACACCTCAAGTACCCAATGTATTGTGAAGACAGGACGTGAACACTTTAGAAACAAATCCAAACAATCCAAGCAATTATGACTGGACTTCGATCGATAACTTCAAATAGAACCTACGGGACTTAAACTGTAAATGAAGGATGTCCCATGCACAGCTTTCCCATTAATTTCATCACCTCGACGTACACTACTCATATATGGATTGTGACGACGTTTACTAAAGGTATCTTAATTCTTCTACTGAGATTCGAAGGCATAATTTTTTATAAGGTACATGTATTTACAGCAGTTACAATAAATCAATTATGACTTGCTAAAGATAAGAAGAGGAGAGGAACAAAAGAAGCTCAACTATTTCATTACTAGCCGATAGAAAGATTCGTACTCTATGAATGGAGGAGACATGTGCCGCATGTGTTGTGTATGAAACCAGTCATGGTTGCTGCGAAAATAATCACATTCCGATAGAAATAAACGATGAAGAATGTTATTAGATGTTTCAAAAAATCAATACTATAATGTATTTTATAATGTAATGTAAAGAAATAAATACACTCTAGAAGAGTGCTCTTTCATTTCATCGCAAACGTACACTAAAGCAATTAAACGAGAACCGACATGGGAAGCACTAGATTCATTAGATTGATGTGATTGACGTCAAATACACCTTATTATAACTAATATAGACTTGAATGAAACTGAAAAAAGTAAAAAGTAAGATGAAATTGAATGAAAACAATGGAAACGATCGTAGTGAAGCAACGACGTCGACTTATCAACAAAATGCTTCTCATTTTCTTTCATTGAAAAGTCTGCCGAGAATCTACCTACAATAGAAAAATAAAGGGCAAAGCTCTTGGCGTTGATCAATCCCATAGAAATACACCAAGCGTTCAACTTCATTAAACATCGTTGGAGTGATTGAACGCATATCTGGCCTCCTACAATGACCCGCGGTAGCCTACCGATGTATCAAGCCAATGGTGCTATCCTCCCAGACAAGTCTAGTAGCAATTTGCTGACATCGGAAACATCGGAAGGATGGAAGGCTTGGTGAGCCTTGTGCGCGTGGATCGATCAAATGTGTTGCACGACGCCTCTGACCACTGCGCCACACGTGCTCAAAAAAAAATGCGAATATTTAAGGAACAAAAACTCGTATTATGAAAATCTCTCAATAAGCACAATAACAAAACCGAACACTAGAAGAGCGTAGAATCAACAAAGAATCACACTCTTGTCTTTGTCATGGTGATAGACACTACACTACTTCTATACTTTTCATGTAATAAATGCAACAATATTAGAGTATTAACTGCTTCCTTATCGCTTTAAGCATGAGGCATATGGCGTAGTTGAAGTGCAACACTCTTAAGCATATGGTAGTAAGCTAAACGCTGTCATTGAATGTCAAATGAGACCTTCATAGGGCTTAGTGTGCCCTCTTCACATGTCTATTTCATGGCCCTCTTCATATGTCTCTTGGCATAAAACATTAACTTTACTATCGATTAATTCACCAATATATGCATTAACTCTATTTTATAGAGAATTTAACACTGCACAATGAAGGGACTGATGCGATCATAGCGCGACTGACCGAAATACACGCTGTTGTTCATCCTACCTTTTTTCCCCCTGCGCATTCCAATCTACAATGACTCGTAGAAGTCGCAACGATACTTGGAAAGCGCTTAGCACATCAAGTGCAAAATTGAGATAAGTTTGTCTTGGTAAAAATACCAAACTTTGCATAATTTTCGAGTGGTAATACACCCGAGTTCTCACCGCGTCTGGCGTGGATTGAATTCAATGCATTCTAGCCACTTTGTCCGAATCATGAACACGCCCTATTCTCGGGTTCACCACCACATAATAACGTTTTTCAACGTATTTCGCATATTTGTGCTGCTTATGACTTCTTAAGTATCGTCTATGTCTTTCTTTGTAACTTTCTATGTTTTTGGAATCATATGCAAACGAGTCAGTGTTTTCTTCTTGAGCACAAACGACCACATAATAACGTTTTTCAACGTATTTCGCATATTTGTGCTGCTTATGACTTCTTAAGTATCGTCTATGTTTTTCTTTGTAACTTTCTATGTTTTTGGAATCATATGCAACCAACCGAGTCAGTGTTTTCTTCTTGAGCACAAACAAAGCTGTTTACAATAAGATTTATTCAGTATTGGTAGACGTTTTGGTGGCTTCGTCTTTTTCATTGGTTGGAAAAGCTAAAATGACACGCAGTCTATTCGGCCAAACATTTCCATAACCCGAGCAGAAAACACTGAATACGTGGACTTTATTCGCGTAGTAAATAGCCTCTTTTAATCACTCAATGTTTTGTTCCTTATAAGCCTTCCAGGTAATCGGTGGACATCAAACGCAATGGACCTTCTATGGGTCAGGAATGTGCTCGGCTCAGGTCAAAAAATGAGAATAAGGTATGAAGCGAAGTCACGTGTATTCATGGCCTAGAAACCATGTCATTCTAACCGTTGGCCCGTCTACACAGGCGATATGAGTCTAATCTTGCAGGAAAGTGGATTGGTAGACGCGAGATCACCAACTGATACTAACTGGAATACGTGGACTTTATTCGCGTAGTAAATAGCCTCTTTTAATCACTCAATGTTTTGTTCCTTATAAGCCTTCCAGGTATTCGGTGGACATCAATCGCAATGGACCTTCTATGGGTCAGGAATGTGCTCGGCTCAGGCCAAAAAATGAGAATAAGGTATGAAGCGAAGTCACGTGTATTCACAACACACTCATCCCTTTGGATAATTTCGGTGTTCGCGAGGTGAGCTGGAATATGGCTAAGCAATTGGATAAGTATTTGGCCTAGAAACCATGTCATTCTAACCGTTGGCCCGTCTACACAGGTGATATGAGTCTAATCTTGCAGGAGAGTGGATTGGTAGACGCGAGATCACCAACTGATACTAACTTATGTAAGTAACGGACGGTTTTAAGCCCACTGCCGAAACGTCAGTTACTGTTGCATTGTATTGTGTATTTTTCTATGGAAGTAAATATATGCTCCACAAGAACCTCGCGATTGCTGAACAAGAAAACGACGCCTTTGGATAATCTTAGGATTTCTGGGATTAATTCAAAACGCTCCATGAGTTTTACGTCCTGATGTTTTAGATTCGCATGCGAGAATAGTGGCTTTCACCTGAAAATATTCTCTGCTATGTATTTGTGCCCTATGCGTGCCTAGTGGAATGTTTTGTTTCGTTCTAAGTTTCGCAGCGAAGTGACCTCATATATGGACGCAAAATGGTCCATCCACTTCTCCAATGCATTGGTCTCCAGATGAATTACAAGAAATCAGGTATACTCGTGCCGAACTCATGCGATCACCGTCTCATCCGCTTCGGGAAATTAGGAGGTTGTTATACACTGTGTTATACATAAACGGTAATGCGAGTGGTTACGAGCTAGCTGAGGTTTTCTGAGTGTTCGGTAGCACTTCAATCACTGCTATCGAATTCTCGAAATCATCGCTTTATAGTTGTGCTTACTTCGTTGGAGATGAAAGACAGGATAAAAAGGACATTGTTCTTGTTAGTCTTGCCTTTGTGGGCATTTTTTTCCTCCATACCTATCCCGAAGGAGCTACGACTTCACAGCCATTGGAAATAGCTGTTTTTTTTTCGAGAAGTTTTGAGATTCTTCCTTCTCCTCTCTTCCTCTGCGTACACTTGTGGCTGTTCAAAATATGTTTCTCCTAAGCGCCCCTTTTTTGTGTTCGAAGAGTGGGAGGAGAAGTAATGGACAAGTACGTTTTTGTTGCTTGGCCTTCGGTCCCATCTGGTCGTACATAACTCTTATAGATGGAAAAGAAAAACTCGTCTACCATTCAACCGCTTCGTTGTCCAACATTGGTAATGTTTTGCAAGACATTTTTTTAGACATGCAAGACATATAAAGTTTGTGGTGCATCAGGTCCATACGGCAACTGCTACTCATCGCAGTGATTACGAATAAAAGAACAATCAAATATTGGTTAAAACTGGAATTTTTTTAGGCTTAAATCATGCCAGTGGAAGATGAATTTTAATCTTCACTTTTGATTTAGTGCACATCGAATGAACGAAAAATCGATGACTGAAGACAACGAAGAAAACTAGGGGACTCTTGGGATACATCGTTGAAGAGACGGCGAAAAATAATCGGAGGATAGAGTAGTGGCATATATGAATGGTCAGACGATACCGATCTCATGAATGTGCTGGATGGATTTTTGATGATAATAAATTTGGAATGAGCCAACTATTACTTATATGCATTGAAGCGACAGATTTTTACAAATCCTTGGGCTAAAATTTGACACTTGCTCGCAAGGAAGACCAGCCGATACACATAATTAAACTATAACTAATTGGTAACCAATAATTGTTGAACAAACGAAAAAAAAAGATTAATTGTCTCCATCTTTCAATAAGAATAGCTCTTCAATAGCTCTTTTTCTGCTTCTGGATCGGATACTAAATGAATCCGAGAAATGGCAGAAGACAGATTTGAAGGGCAGTTAGCACGCCTACATTTCGCCGACAATGCATAGTGACATGACACTTGTTCAAGATCAGTTTACTCACTGACCTTATTAACAGTAATTACAAGAGAATCCACAGACAAAGCAAAAAAGATGAATGTGCACTGATCAGAATGCGCACTGATTAGACTCACGTGCCATTTAAACTGAGAGTGTTATTCCGTCGATACATACAACACAGGAGTCATCAACATTGGTCAAGATCTGTTAAGAAAGTGACTTCATACGCACTTTCAAATAGTGCATGAGGGGTGGCTACAACATTATACGACACTCCAACGACTTTTACGCAGAGGCGTAGTCAGATCAGCGTATGAAGTCAATGAACGGTTTCCTGCATCGAGGAAAAAAAAACTATTCACTTACGATTCGTATACTACTGTCTTTATGGATAAGAGCTGCTCATGAGGAAAATCTATCCGACTGTTAGATGCAAGAGGAACATGAACGGAGCCAAACGGGTTAGCAAGCAAAAGCTGGGGAGAGGGAAATTTAAACTCACTAAAGTGGAAAGATACAGGGAACATTATAATGATGTTCGCAATAGACGCCATAAGCTTTTTCGCTAAGCCATCACAGTTGTAGAGCATTTCCGATGAGTTCAAGATTCATGCATTTAATGGGATTCCAGGAGACAATGGTTGCTCCTTGTATTGATTAGGTTAACAACGAGTTTAAAAAAATCATTTCTTTCCAGGATCAGCTGGAGTAGAGCTCAGGCATGACAACACTGGATGCAGTCACTTCAACAAACATTACTGCTCAGAGCGTTTGAAATTATGAGGGAAATTTAAACTCACTAAAGTGGAAAGATACAGGGAACATTATAATGATGTTCGCAATAGACGCCATAAGCTTTTTCGCTAAGCCATCACAGTTGTAGAGCATTTCCGATGAGTTCAAGATTCATGCATTTAATGGGATTCCAGGAGACAATGGTTGCTCCTTGTATTGATTAGGTTAACAACGAGTTTAAAAAAAAATCATTACTTTTCAGGATCAGCTGGAGTAGAGCTCAGGCATGACAACACTGGATGCGGTCACTTCAACAAACATTACTGCTCAGAGCGTTTGAAATGATATTTTATTTATTTATTTATTTTTTGTAAACGACTAAGCGCACAGGATCGCTTCTCAAGAAGTATGATTGGCACGTCATTTGTTTTAGATAACCCGTCGATTTGCTAGATAAGCCATCCCTTGACTACAAAAGATACGACAACGAAAAAAACATTGTGACTAAAAGAAAACCAGCAGGAGAGAATATGTCTTGAAACCAACGTATATACTCTACTCTTTCCCTCGTGTGCACAGACACCAATGCATATTTTAACGAGTTGGTAGGCAGAATCTTTCCCCTCACATCGATAAAATTCGTCATAGAGCAGATAAAAAGGATAAGTGATAAGAAGGAAATTCAGTCGATGGTATAACGGTTCCTGATTGCTGGCTTTGATAAAAACCATGTTTGACGTTCCCTAGTTTACTACGCAACCAAACAGCGCCAAATAAATCATGCGTTTCGACTCCTTGATTTGTACAACTACTAATATACGACGATGGGCGCGTGTGGCGCAGTGATTGGAGGCGCCACTGCGACACGCACGTGGAATCGATCCCTGCGCCAATAGCCCACCAAGCCTTCCATCCCTCCGGGGTCGGCAAATTGGTACCAGACTTGTCTAGGAGGATAGCAGCACTGGCTCGACACATCGGCAGGCCACCGCGGGTTACTGTAAAGGCCAGATATGCATTCAATCACCTCCAACGATAATGAAATCGAATGCTTGGCGCATCCCTCTAGGATTCATCAACGCCGAGAGCTTTATCCTTTATCCTTTACTAATACATCACAAATTTATTTTATCATCAACAAATTAGAAAAGTTGGAAGAATAACTGCATGGGAAACTAGTAAACCTGATCGAGCTCAGTAACTGCAGCGATGTTATTTGCACTTAAACATGAACAAAAACTGGGATACCTTTCAGAACAATCACCAGGACACGTAAACTTCTTTGAAACGGGACGACTAATTGCCCTCCAAAAAAAGTGACGAAGTCTCTGCCTGTGGCTGGTACAACATCTGCTGTGGGAAACATATGGAATGTGTATATGTGTGTGTAAAAAGAGAGAGAAAAAAAACAGCTCTATGCGGCAAACGAAACAACGGAAAAGATAATAATGTGTTGAGATCAATGCAGACCGACAAATTTATGCTGTGCACGCAATGAAATTGATCGCGCACCGTCACGAATGAATTCAGGAATGGAAAAAATGTCGGATATATGGGATAAAAGAAAGATATATCAGCGTTGAGCATGCCAGAAACCAATGGCGACTATGTCCCAATATTTGGGCAATAAGGTGAGAGAATGAATGGAACAAAAACAGCATGAGATAATAAGGAAGGATGATGTCGTCACAATGGTCAATTCAGTTGCCTACAGTGGGGAACAAACAAACAAATTTTGTTTACAAAGCGGCAGAGCACTTCTGTATTATACATATAAACACTGATGCGTGATTGCTGATGGTAGGCATCGATAGAACTAGCTGAGAAATAGGCGAAACCACGGACCTACATGGCGTGACGGTGAATGCGTTACTCCTTGGAAAGGACGATAGCGCGTTCGTTCCCCACCGCATACACCTGCCGGTCCGGAGTTTTGCAAAAATCTCAGCATCATTGAAGTTATATTTCGAAATATACCCTGCCATTGAAAAGGGTATGCAGTAAATAATAAGTTAAAAATTGGTCAATTCAATACTGTAACTTGGGGTACAGCCAACCTATACATGGAATTTCAAGTAAACGACGGTCAAAATCGATCAAAGACAAAGACCAAGAATAATTCTGCATTAGATTTTTATTGTTGTATATAAATAATACTGCAAAAAAAAGAATGAAAGCGAAGAAGAAACCTCACCATTGTTGAATACGTTACCTAGCGATACACGTGAGATCGCCCACAACAACAAAACGCCACTGAAACGCCCGTCAGTCGAAACCAGCGGTAGTTTGCACCTACTGAAAGATAAGGTTATGCCACAAATGAGATGAAAATGATGATAACATGAATCGGTGCGAAACGATGGAACTAAAAGACGACGAGCATGGAAGGTTGTGCTGAAGAATAGAAGTCGGAAACCACTTGGTATCTCATCGAAGACCGCAATTCCTATGCAGTGACTAATCATCGAAAAGTGATTTAAACTCAAAACGACGAACAACAGTGATGTGGTGAATCATGAAAGTCTTCAAAACGAGATTGATGGAATCGAAACGAGTGCACGGTAAGAACATCTAATAATGAAATGTAAATGAAATATTTATAGACATACTGGTAAAGACAAGGAAACCAATTATAAGCATCGTTGGGAATACTGCTATGTGAAAAAATGGTGACCGAAAGGGCTCCAAGAAAGAAAGCGGATATGACTGATATGCGTTCCCATGCTGGAGTTGTTGTGAGCGGATTGGTTGACCATTGTCGGTTGTCATAGGCCTTCTGTTGTTATTGCATCTCTCGCCAGACAGACTGGATTATTCCACCAGGCATCTGCCGCCGGCCGTCACACAACAAACTTAGAGGTTATTCTTATAAACATAGCGAAAACTGCATTAATCGACATCGATAATCAGTGAAAGAAAACGGAAATGTTCCGAAAAAAATGAATGGTTGAGGGACTTTGGTTTCACGAAAATGCCAAACTCCACCGCGTTTTCAATGACGCCACCAGGCTCTGTGCCATAATTCGACATCCAGGAACGGGCCACTTACTTTTAGCTGTAAACTGTAAAGATGATGGTATGACACAATACCGTAGAACATAGAACAGAGTTCAACACAATATCGTAAAACGTAGAACAGCGTCGAATCCAAGAACAAATCATTTCCAAGATTTGTGCACACCAGAGTTTACATTTCATAATGAATTCAAAATTAAAGTCTGAAATCTACTCTTCCGCTTGCCGTCGTTAGTATTATTATTTATTCACTTAGCACTCCACTTGTAATCCCGTCAATCAGTGAGCAATTTGAACGGGCACTACTAAACTTCTTTCATCTCATTGTGGGACAGAGATGTTCGAAAAGAAACACTGCTGAGATATCAGCTACCACTCGTTCGATAGACTCTGCCGTAGCACATCTTTACTCCTAGTTAGGCTTTCCGATGAAAACATCGAAATCCTGAGCTTTGGCCAAAAATGAATGCCTGCTGAATATTGCATCCCGACATGCAAAACACCGAGCAACCATTAGACGGTGCTTAACGCTATATATAAACATTTCTTATTTGTTCATATATACCATATTACCTTATAATGTGTTAGTAGCGATAAAGGTAAGAGATGAAAGGATAAAGTTCTCGGCATTTATCAATCCCTGCGGGATGCGCCATGCATTCGACTTCATTAAGTATCGTTGGAGGTGACTGAATGCATATCTGGCCTTTACAATGACTCGCGGTGGCCGGCCGATGTATCGAGCCAGTGCTGCTATCCTCCCAGACAAGTTTGGCACCAATTTGCCGACCCCGTAGGGATGGAAGGCTTAGTGGGCCATGGGCGCGGGAATCGCCCACGTGTGTGCTGCAGGGCGCTTCCGACCACTGCGCTACACGCGCCTTTTACTAACAGGTAGTAATACTAATCATGTAAGTTAACAGTGAAGACGTTAAAACAGTCAACGATTTATGAAGAAAGCCCCTATAACAAATTGCCAAAACCGACTTCAAAACTGATCCAAAATATGAAATACTAAGAAGTGAATCCACAATTTTAAACTCACTCGTCATTAGAGGAATTGGCAATGTGCCCTATTATTGCCGACCAAGTATCAAGTTATTGTGGAAAAAGTACTTACTCAAAAGCGCTAAGCTAACGAGGTACGAAACCACAACAGTAAACAAGTTAGCAAACAATAAGAACGACAAGAATAACAAAAGTAGAAATCAGTAGCGCGAGATCAGTTCTTGCTTGAGTTATAACAGAATTGAGTTCATTCAATAAGAAAACTATATATCGTTCTGGTTTCCAAGGAGATTAACAAAATAAGACTGTGAAAGGTGATGATTTCAATTTCAGACATTATCTTTTTATGTTTCTCTATGAAAACTAGCAGAGAGAAAGGCTAAACGACGGTCCCGCATGATGTGGTGGTGAACACGTTAGTCCTCGGAAAGAGCCATAGCGCGTTCATTCCCTACCGCATACACCTGCGGTTCAGAGTTGGAGGAGGAGTGCAATACCTCGGCGTCAGCTCAAACAGTAGAAATCGCTTTCAATCTATTTGCCACTGAAACTCTTTTTTAATGTTTAATGAGACTCTAGGAGTTATGATTTGCAATGTCAAGGTTAGTTGCAAAATTTACTATTACTATAAGAACTGACTAAACAGACCAAAGTGATAAACTCAATCTAGGAAATGAAACAAAGCACATCAGTTTTTCAGAAAACTCGATGAGTCGTTGAACAAGTTCCTTCTTAGGAAATGGCGTGTTTTTTTTTCGAAAAAAAGAGCTCCCAATAGCAGACACGCTTTTTTAAACGTACAGGTACATGGGAAGGTGAACATGATGGAGGTCATTAAAGACTTATTCACATTCACTCTTTCCATTAAATTGCAGCTCTTCTCCATCAGATAAGCCCTTCTAAATGACATAGTTGACTTCAGATAATATTAAGTCTATTTCTAGCCGAAAATAATGACACTCAGAAACAGTTACCAGCAAACTTACTGTTACTATCAATAAAATCCAATATCCGAATCGAAGTTTAGTTTAAGACCTAGCATGGACAGGACACATACAAATATCCGTAATGCAGTTATGAGTTCAATAAATACTTTAAATCTCTTCCAACATGCTGTCAAACCGATACTGAACATCTTGTATGAACTCTCAGGAAAGACAGACTTCTATTAACCTCGAAATTGCTAATAGTTGGTTATCCTTCATGGAAGGGCGCGTGTGGCGCAGTGGATGGAGGCGCCACCGCGACACACACGTGGAATCGATCCCTGCGCCCACGGCCCACCAAGCCTTCCGTCCCTCCAAGGTCGGCAAATTGGTGCCAGGCTTGTCTGCGAGGATAGCAGCACTGGCTCGATACATCGGTAGGCCATCGGGAGTCTATGTAGAGGGCAGATATTGAAGCCGAATGCATGGCACATCCCTCAGACATTGATGAACGCCGACAGCTTTATCCTTTTATTTATTTTCATGGATTACTCATCCAGGTGAGCTCTTGACGATTGGTTTCCACTGATTGTGTGAAGCTGTTTTGCTTTCAATTCGATTAGTATCTCAGTGTCGTAGTTTTTCTATTGAAGTTCTGGAGTTGTTTGGCTGATTAGATTGAAGTCAACCTGACCTTTAAAAGCTATGAAGAAGGCGAAATCCTCCGAAACGTCAGCTGTTGAGAATAAACAATATTTAATAATAACCTCGTGTATTTCCATGAAGAAAACAGTTAATTAATACTACACAGTTCCAAATTTACCCCTTCATCGGAAAGATCAAGAACTGATTTCAGTGACTATAGCAAAGAGCGAAATGAGGTCTGCTACCTTACAAAAGTCCCTTCTTATCACTAGAGTTGATTGCAATCATTCATAAGACAAAAAGAAAAAAACCATCTCAATTTAAGCATACGAACAGCGGTGCTTTACACATTAGGCGCTCGATGGAGGGGGTTGGACGTCAGCTAATTGCGAGGATGTTTGGTGCGTTCCCAGGTGATGAATGTGGGGCTAAACAAAGGCAAAACTGACCAGGCAACTGCTCTGAGACTCAGCTGAATTCAGGGCATTATCCTAATGTTTATGCTATGCTCGACTGACGTGTGTTAGTGTACTTGTGTATGCATAGGAATAGTATTCATTCTGCTGATTCTACTAAAGGGCTTCATCATGTGTGTGAGAAGTACATCACAGGCGGTGCTGTGTCGCCGATAATAAATAACCTCTACACCTACTCTAGCAAACAAAAACGAACCCAAGCAAAAACTGAAGTTAAATGGCCTCAAATCAAAAAGTGTGACTGATGTTTTTCGTGACCTTCGAGTGTGAGGAGCCCATCAAGCACTGAGGCGCGACTGCGACTGTGGTGAACAGGAACACTGTTGAGCATTCGCCTAAGTCACTTGACTATGAGACTATATTTAAAACTGACAAAACAAAGCACTTGCCAAAATCATGAAGATTTTTGCGTGAAAACAACAATGATTAACTTTAATGGTGCTGAGATATTTGCAAAACTCTGGACCGCAGATGCCTACGGTGGAGAACGAACGCGCTATTGTGCTTTCCGGGGAGTAACGCGTTCACCACCACACCATGCGGATCCCTGGTTTCGCCTGTCTATCAGCTAGTTCTATCGATCTTTTTCCATCAGCAATCACCCGCCAGTGGGATTGATCTGTGGAGCCCAAATCGACAACGAACCCAGTTAAGCTGAGGCTGCAGTTATAATCACAATTTTAACTTATTACTTACTGCCATTAAAACGTTTCAAACAATGATAAATTTACAATGACAAAATAAATTTACTAGCACAGCTAGTCTAAAAAGTATTAATGGAGTAAACTGATGGTAAGCCATTGCAACAGTCCTGAGGCGTCGCTTGAGCAAAAGACAAGACATTTATTATATTTCCTCATCAGCTGCTCTCTACAAACTATGGGCAGGCTCATTAACTTTACAAATGATGGTTCACTTATATGATATTGTCCAATACCACGATCAATAAGCGACTTTAGCCTTCAGTGTTCTAGTCCTTCGTAACGAAATAAACAACTTTTTCTATTGTGGAAATATTTGAAAAACTTTTGTGAGCCCTGCGTTCATGACGGATCACAACGGAATGTTCATTCAATGTGAAGCAGCGTCCATCCAATAGATTTACCCTAACAAACGGTTCAGATTTCGTTTACTCTATATCACAGACTTTCATTCTTCAGAGCTACATACCAACATGCTCGCTCTAGCACGGTCATAGAAATCAAAAAATTTTTCGTTCCAAATCCTATAAAAGGCAATCTCCTAAATGTTAAACGATAAACAAAAGCTCTTCATCAACCATATGGCGCTCAAAGCAATCACAGGAACATAGAATCACATATTCGTAGCAGTGGGAACACTTCAGTGATTCATTCTTTCATTCGTAATCACCATCCGAAACATCCAGTTTTTCATGTTCCACTTCCGACTATTTCGTTCCACGGATCGACCCACTTTTTTATTTTTACACGAGCCGTCTTCACGTCTACTGACATGGATTCCAGGACTTCTTATGTTCATCTCGTTTCCTGCAACCACCATCCATGACGGTCTTCAAATT
>MQTX01000261.1:2604-41687 GCA_009735665.1 Angiostrongylus cantonensis | reverse complement strand
TGTGTGTGTGTGTGTGTGTGTGTGTGTGTGTGTGTGTGTTCGACTAATGCATGAGGATTTCCCATATTCATTATGAATGTCGTTGAACGTTGGTCGAGTTGATTCTCCCTAGAGTTCCGGAACAGCCGTTCCGGAGCGTTCCCATGTGGATTACAAGGAGTGAACTGGTTCCAGTCAAGTCGGATCCCAATTTCATGACTGCTCAGTGATAAGAGGATTGGCGGGCCCGAATCGAAGTCGAACCGAAGTCATAAAACGATCCTTGAAGAACTGATTATTTTGCTGTAATGCTAAACAGTCGAACCGGGATATGAGTCCTTTATTCTACGGCTGTTGAAACCTGGTCACTCATAGCCGAGGAAAAAGCCATAAACGCGCTGGCTGCAGCGCCAACGACATCGCAGACAGTGGCACGCAATAAGTGGATTAATCCATGCCCATACATGACCATACTCACATAAAACAGCCATAATCTCATAGTATCCCTTAATATACTAAAACTCACTAAAATAATGCTACTAGTACCCAGATGTATTACTTGTAAGTTTCAATGACTGTCAATGGTCGGGTGTTAGGCAACTAATCGAAGCTAGGCACTAAAGATAACGATCTAGAAGTGACGAAGAAGACAACTACAACGAAACACATCTACACCGATTAGCCATAAAATCTGCACCCAAATGATGAATGGATCGCTTATGCGGGGAAAAGCACATAGAAGTCGGGCCACAGCCATATAAAAAGATCTTTTAATCAAACTGAGTGACGAGAAATAACGATGACGTCGTATCATCTAAAAATAGTCTAAGTTCCATGTGTAACCCACTGACATCTGTAAACCAGATTTAACCTGATGTAATCGAATTTCTGGAAATCTTTAAGAAGAAAATCCCAACACCGATTTTCCATTAATCTCGGCATTGATCAAATAATCCCCGAAAAGAAGTAATTTTCAACTCTACGAGGGATAATTCTGTTGGAGTAGCGAGAGAGGAAATTCTGAAGGATGCTGGCGCGCCAAGATGAATGCCGCCCAAGATGGTGTACTTCAGAGGTTCTAAAATGTACCCATGGATTTTTAAAGGTCTGAATAGGTAGGCTTACATGTACATATATGTCTAATACACATAATTGTGATAAATCAGCAAATAAATGTACTATAACTGCTAGGAAAAAGTAGATACTGAGGCTAAAATCCAGTAATGATTGTGATGGAGGGAGAACACATAAGTGTAACGCTCGCCCCGAAAATCGATCCGCCGAGAGAAATGGGCGTTGACAATGCAAGCAACGATGGTGATGTTTCAATTAAACGACATATTACTTTTTAACAAAAAAAAAAACCACGGTGAGTCTTCCGTACAATCTATACAGATTCCATTCCGCTCACATAATCGACTGCTTCCATAACTGACCACCACTCTGTGGCCACCATCAAAAGATTCATCGTTTCCTTCTCGAGCAACCGTAACCCACGGAAAAAGGGTGCATGGTGATATCTCCGATGATTATGCTGTAATCCATGAATCATGTTTTCTTATGAGCACAAAGATTTAACATGAATCATAAAGGCGTCGATGCACACACTTCTGCAGGTCTCTCTATGCTTCCACCGCTTTCAACCTCTTGGACCCTGGTCTTCTCATGCACCTGTTACGTTGTCCATTCATACATGGTCAAGCGTACTTCAATGAATCCTGAAGGCTGAAGGGGTTCTTGAATCTCGGAGTTCGATATTTTGCACACTAGTTCTGTTTAATGAAGCATCGTTCGAATGGCCTCCAGTGGATGCCTAAGTTCTCGAAGTAGCTCATTAGCTAGCACAAGTATCAGCTATATTACCGAATATCGGGAAAAATAGAGGAGAGCTGTCTGTAAGTTCGCAAATGGTCTCCTCGGTGACCAGAAGACTCCAGACACTGCTCACCAATTCCTCAGAGCTGTTTCTGGGACGGAGGAACCATTTACCTCCACTTGTTCTCTACCATACCAGGGATATCCGATGAATTTATTCTTCTTCCTATTTCTTGGCGGTCCTCTTTTTCCTTCTTTAAGCGATTTACGCTCTCTGATTCAACGATTTTCAAGAAACGCTATAGTATCGCCAATCAGTATATCTACAGTGACATTACTGAATACAATTAATAAATACAACTGCCAACATTTGCTTTGGTTATAACTATTTCTATCTTACTTTACGTAACCACACATCACAAATCCCAGTATACCTAACTTTCGATTCGTTTGCTCGCTTTCATCATCCATAAAATTCTTCAGGTTTTGCGTGTTAGCCACCGACTGCTTGAAGATTTTGCACCTCTTTTGAAATGTCTTTGATTAGTGCTCAAAGAGTAGTCTCCCTGGAATCCAAGATCATAATCACAGGCTTGCGCCATCTTGAATGGATTTGGGGGATAAAGATGATCCTAGACAGGTTTCGGCACCAATCTCCTGACCGCGGAAAATGGGGGGAGGAGGGCTTTGTTGTGCCGGCTCGAACCAGGGCAGTGTATGTGTGTTAAGCGATATAACTATTATTGTCTTATCTTCGCCTTTTCGTTACGATTACTGTAAAACAAGTGAAAAGATAATCGAAATAGACGAAAAATAATGAGATTATGTGGGCAAACAACCACTTTGTTATATGATTTCACCATTTTGTTTAGGATAGTGGAAATTCGGCCAGAAGAATCAAACAAAACTAATCCAAACGGAAAAGAATGACGTCTATAACTACCGAGTACAATCTTCGAGGCTATCTGTAAAGTGTAGAAGACCAAGAAATCCTGTTCTGAAAACTCATGAAATTGCTTGCTGAGTGATGTTTCAGCACATGCAAGCACCATTGAACAAAAATGGTTAGGTGCCGGTACTCGAAGACGTTCTAGAACACTTCGTCATTATGACTGAGACGGACACTATTTATTTAAATCGTCAAACCTTATCGATCGCCAATTATGTGAATTTCGAAATGTTGAATACTATATTCCGTAATGTACTTGAGTGGTTGGAGGCGCCATTGCGACATACACGTGGAATCGATCTCGACGCCTATGGCCCACCAAGTCCACCCTCCGGGGTCGGCAAATTGGTACAAGATTTGTCTGGGAGAACAGCACATCTGGCTCGATACATCGCTAGGCCACCGCGAGTCATTGTAAAGGCCAAATATGCATTCAATCACCTTCAAATGATGCTTAATGAAGTTGAATGCATGGCGCATCCCTCAGGATTGATCAACGCCAAGAGCTTTATCCTTTATCCTTTAATGTACTTGAGAAATATATAAGATAATTAAAGAGACCAAATCGAATATACCTGATTACTACGGTTTTTTCCGAAGTTTCAGAACTCAAAGTAGGGAAAAGTGGCAGAAATACTTTAAGAAACTTAAGAAAAGCTATAAAGAAATTCCCAAGGGTTTAGCTGTATATCAAACCTACAGATTCCACAAACACGAAAACATCGTCGAAATTATGATGTGGTAAGCACTTGGCTGCGATGCCAACCAGTAAAGGAAGAAGCATTAAGGGATAAAAGGATAAAGCTCTCGTCTTTCATCTATCTCTGAAGGGTTTGCAATGCATTCAACTTCTTTAAGCATCGTTAGAGAAGTCATTAAATAGAATTATTCCCTTATTATTGTTTTATTCCTTAAAAACGATAAAGCTTCGACTTCATTAAACATCGTTGGCGGTACTTGAATGCATATCTGACCTCTGCAGTACGAGTGGTTTACCGATGTATGAACTCAGCGCCGCTATCCTCACAAACATGTCTGGAACAAATTTGCCGAACCAGGAGGGATAAAGAGCTTGATGAGCTTGTGGTCTGGGACCAATCTAATGTGTATTGCACGGTGCCTCTTACCACTGCGCTACACGGCCGTCGTGTAATGGAATAACCAACAGAATTGCGCAATACCATAGGTGGATGAATTTTTCTGTCATGTAAATCATTTTTTTAAAAAGTCAGAATAAATAAGTTAGATAACAAGATTGCGAGATCTATTGTTTAAGAAACAATTTTTGTAGCAGTTTTGATAAGCAAGCACTTGACACTTGAACGGCCCATCCTGACTGGTTGTGTGGGCGCCAGTATAATCACCATTTATCAGAGATTTGCTGGTTAAGCCATTGTGGTTCCCTGGAATCCCGAGGTCGGCGTGGCCAAAGTCTGCCCCAGGTCTTCATCACCACGGGCAGGCGCAGCCTTTGTGGATCAGAGGGAGATTTGCCACCACGCGACTTTGATACCAGGACGGTGGCGGATCCTGGTATTGGATTACTCTTAGTTAGGATTCCTGATGGATTCCTTCTTACCTTGGGAGACAATGGCAATGGATGAATCCCTCGCTGTACACCGCCAATCCAACCCCCAGGAACCCCTCCCAGCCACGATGGGGCGGTAAACCGTTGGGAGGATAAGCAAACAACATGTTAATGCAGTGTCTATTCCAGAATGGCCAAACTTTTGGCACATTCCGCCTTCATTAACTCTTAGCTAGTTACACTTAAATCCAATCGGGTGAAGCGTCTTTATGACGCCTAAATTTTCGGTGCACTCGCTATGAGTGGATATCAACCCACACATGTCATTATCCACTAGCAAGAAAACGGCTCCGTCTTTTTTGTTGTCCGTTTATCTCTATGATTTCCTGCCTGGTAAGTTCACACCGGCGTGGAATCTTCTCATCCATATACTTTCGTAACCATAATTGAAAGCATTTAGAAGATAGATCTCAAACGAAATAGATTCTTTAGGACATTAAGCGTTTTCTCATTCATTCCTTCCACTTATGGAGAGAACACAGCTGCACGGACTTAACTTACTGATCGATGCTGATGTTGGTAGAAAGTCCGTTTTGGGAAGGCCGTACTCTGGTTGATTACTGGTTTGTCGATCTCATGCTTGTGTTAAGACTGTGACTCATGGAGTATGAACGCTACTACAGCTATGCACATAAACCCAGCAGACAGACCGATACTGTACAAAGCAAATATTTCACACGATTTTCATCTCTTATATGAAAACGGCAATAAAACGACGACGAGAATCTTTAAGCCACAACGAAGGAATATCAGTCGTCCGTAACCCTGAATAGAGATGCAGAAAAGGCCAAGCTGTAGGACTAAAGGAGAAGACGGGAAGATATTTTAAGCGTTAAAAGGGCAAAGATTAATATCCCGAAGGAAACTGCCCTTATAAAGTAAACAATAATTTTACTCATGAATTCTTAGCATGGTAATATGGGATTGGGATCTCGATGGCATCGATAAGAAGCGGTAGAGAACCCCGCGTTTCTTTTTCTAATTCGTAACTGAAATAACTTAGATTTTGGAAATTGTGGCCGTTTAGCTGAAAACAGAATGCGATCAATATTTTGGTTTGAATATGATAAGGCGTTCCTGGTTGTCGGGCCGCGATGTACAGCGAGGGGATTCATCTCCAGCAGGGCCTTCCAAGCCGAGATGGAGTCCGGCGTTTCAATCAAGAAACCTAACTAAGAGTAAACCAATACCAGGATCCACCACCATCTCGATATATGATGGTAAATCTCCATCTGACCTACAAGGGCTGCGACTGCCTATGGTGGTAAAGACCTGGGGCAAACTTTTTGGCCAGGCTGACCTCGGGATTCCGGGTAGCCAAAATGGCTTAACTAGCAAATGTCCGAAAAATGATGATTATGCTGGGGCCCGCACAACCAGTGAGGATGGGCTGTTCAAGTATCCAGGTGAGTAATTACTTGTCAACTAGCTGTGTGTGAAAACAATTTTAGCAGCAGAAACGAAATTCACGATAGACTACCAATCTTGTCAAGGATGGTTAACGTGACTAGTACGAACCTTAGAGCACACACTATAAGAAAATTGCATCACTGAACTGGTGTGTATGGACATCCAGTGAAGACGTGGGGGAGAAAAAGAGGTAATGACAGAAAAAAAAAACAAACTTGTAGAGAGATAACTTGATGAATCACTTGCAGAGTGATAACTGATTGAATCACTTATAGAAAGATGACTGAATGAGCTAGATGTAGTGTGTATGGACATCAAATGAAGATGTGAGGGAGAAAAAGAGGTAGTGACAGAAAAAAAACAAAATTGTAGAGAGATAACGTAATGAATCACTTGTAGAAGGACGACTGAAAGAGCAAGGTGAATTTTGTAGGAATACTCCTGAAATAGTGGATTAGATTAGATTCCTGACCATTCAACTTAAGATCGAGTGAGGGAAATTCGTTAAGTCACTTGAATTTCTTTCCATACCGCTATCAAAAGAAAAAAAAAAGGAAAAGAAGGTACGTGTGTAGTGCAATGGTAAGAGGTGTCACATATCTTCGCAAGTTCAATCCCATTGCTTGGAGAAAGCGATCCCTTCATACTCTTTGGCATCGACAAATTAGCATCCAATTTGTCTGGTACCATAAGAACACATTCCAGTCGTCCGTTCGATCTCCTGTTACTTCACGAACTCAATAACCTGGCTCGGTCGATTATCGCTACATATATATAGCTCATTTATGTTATTTGATCAGTATTCCTCATGTGAGTGATCTCAAATCAGTCAAATAACGTTATTTAAGGTAAGACCTATCATTAGCTGCGTGGACGGGCCAACGGATAGAATAACATGGCTGATAACCTTAGCACTTACCCAATTGTTAAAGTACATTCCAGCCCAACTAACGAACACCCAAATGTTCCTGGATCGTCTACGTAACGCGCAACCCAACAACGTGTACGTGATGGAGTCCCTCAAATCAGTTAGTTGCAAGGATACGTGGAGCATCTATAGGAGCTACGGAGTTCAGTGTAGACAAGAATAATTCAAAGTACACCCTCCTCCCGAGACCTTAAAGTCTAGCGAACTAGTAGCGAGGTAAAGTTTCGCCAAAAACAATGAAACAAAATGAATCATAGACAAAAGTATATAAGGCTCTTTGTGTTCTTCGAGAACGCATAAATCACTGAGCAGGTCCAGCAGCTGACAAGAAATAACGAGTGGAGCATTTTCAGGTAGTGGTTTAAAGTATTTGCTGACTAAAAATAGTACTAGTAAAGAATGAATCACAATTTGAAAAATCGACTTTCCTTCAAGCTCAGCGCCACTAATCAATATGTATTTCCTTCATTGACAAGCTAACACGAAGTCGATATTTTATCGACTCTCAGTAAGACGAAAACGTCGAGACGCCAGCCGAATAAACCTTTTTATCCACCTCGTGTTAGCTTAGCAATGAAGGAATACTAGTATATAAGTTCAGTACATCTAAGAAAACTTCAACGTCTCTTAAAAGAGAGAGAGAGAAATGAAGCCTCAAAATCATCTAGAACGTCAAATCCACCGTGAAAATCTAATATCCAGTTTCAAGTGCGATTCGGATTGCTTTGCAACGTATTGATCACTGTTTTGTAGTGATCTCTTACAAAGAGATACCACACACTGTCGTATTTCTATGACCATTCCACTCTCTCGTGGGGAAGTCCAAAATGTACAGAAAACCTGATCTAAACCCCAGAAGTAATTTCAATGATACCAGTATCTAGTCTAGCCATTGTGGTTCCATGAAGTCCCGAGATCAGCCAGGTCAAAGTCCGCCCCACGTCATCACCACCACATGCAGTCGCTGCTCTCGTGGATCAGAAGGAGATTTGTCACCATGCGACTTGTTTGGTACCAGGACGGTGACTGATCCTGATATTGGTTTACTCTTATCTACGCTTCCTGATAGAAACTCCGGACTCCTCCTCAGCTTGGAAGACCCTGCCAGGGGGATGAATCCCCCCGCTGTATATCATAGCCGGCGCTCAGGAACACCTCCCAGCCACTATGTGGCAATCAGTCGTTGGGAGGAGTGTATAGCTATAAACGAAGCGAATTTTAGTTATCTCCGCTCGTCACACTATGTTTAGTCAGTTTTACTTTTTTTTCCTTTTTAGAGTGAACAAATGAGGATCCAGAGCAAGACATTTCAAACCAACGACCATGACAAAATCGGTTTCTTGAGGAAAAAAACGTCCGTTGCTAACGGACGGGGGAAGTAGAAGAACCAATAATATGTTAGCAGTCATTCTTACCGTACTGGACTAAGTGATCTTGTGAATAAGACGTGAATGCTATCATATTGATTGGCAAGACCGTCTAATGACATACGAAAGACGAGAGAATTTATTGAACAAACAGAATACAAGACATTTCAAACCAACGACCATGACAAAATCGGTTTCTTGAGGAAAAAAACGTCCGTTGCTAACGGACGGGGGAAGTAGAAGAACCAATAATATGTTAGCAGTCATTCTTACCGTACTGGACTAAGTGATCTTGTGAATAAGACGTGAATGCTATCATATTGATTGGTAAGACCGTCTAATGGCATACGAAAGACGAGAGAATTTATTGAACAAACAGAATACATACTACCAGAATGTCAGTCAATCGATGATAGGCATTATTCCCCAGATTTCAGGATACCTAGCAGTGATACGTTATGTGCTGGATAGCTTCTTTGAATGATGGATACATCACCCGTACGTTGATGGATCGTTGGGGACCAAAGCTATTACTGGCTGGTCGGACGTCGATTTGTGTGGAGGAGTGTCGTAGCGATAAATAATGACGGCACAGGACGCTCGGGCAGAGCGCAGCGCTGCGAGGCCAGTCGATCGATAAGTACGCCGAAGCCGACCTCAGTCAGTCGACCAGCCGGGCCAATCTCGATTGCATTGACCAACATGGCACCTGCGTATTACAGCAGTGACAAGAACAGCAACAGTACGAACAGGACGTCGAGCCACAATAGATGTGGTTCTCATGTGGGGTGGTGCGGAAAAGAAACTCTGAGGAAGACAACAACAAGGTGCCGAAGAGGGCGATCACTGTAGCATTCGGCATCTGATTGGTGCAAAGGCGTCTGAACCTCAATGTGGTGTTCTGTGACCTTGATAGGACGCGTGTAGCTCAGTGGTTAGAGGCGCTCTACAATACACGTGGGATTGACCCAGCCCAAGGCTTACCAAGCCCTCGACCCTTCTTGGGTCGGAAAATTGGTGTCGGATTTGTGTGGGAGGATAGCAGCATTGACTTGATACATCGGTAGGCTATCGGGAATCATTTTATAGACCAAGTATGCATTCACTCAACTTTAACGATTGTTAATGAAGTCGAATGCATGACTGATCCCTCAGGGATTGGTCAACGCCGACAGCTTCGCTCTTTTATCTTTTTTTATGACATTAGCGAATAAGTCGATTTGATGCCAATTCATTTCTCATGGCAAGGTATTACGTGATATAAAACACACGGATGCCTGAGATATGAGCAAAACTCGGATTCTCAGTCGCTCTTCGAACCCGCCATTACCATCCCTGGGGGCTTATGTGCAAATAAACGTTACAGCATAGTGGCTATGGTTCCAGATTAAGTGGGTTCAATGCCAATTTGTGCCCCCCAAATTAATCTTGTTGATGGGTGAATGCTGGTAGGACCGTATGAGTAAAAAAAAAATTAGCTGAGAGAACGACAAAGTAATGGTCTCGGTTGGTGCAGTGGATAACACGATAGTCCCGATTAGTCTGTAACGGGTTCGGAGCGCAAATGAAGTTTCAAGCTTTATTCACATATCTGCATTCTTGTGGTTGCATTTCACTGTCAAAAAAAATTTTTCTGTGCCACCACCATGGTTACTTGTTACCTGTATTTATTGTTAATGACAAGATACGACGAATCTTATGATGGAGAACAAGGATAGCTGTGCCTTTTCTCATAGATTTCTTGGAAAGCCTAAATAGCTGTGCTCTAAGGTTCATAGTACTTTATCACAGGTAGTTACCAGCCATTATTGTTCGGAGAGAAAATTGCTACCATGCGGCACTGATTGTTCCAACGTGAGTTCTGTAATTAACCAGGCTATGTGTTGAAAACAAGGGCGCGTGTGGTGCAGTGGTTGGAGGCGCCACTGCGACACGCACGTGGAATCGATCCCTGCGCCCATGGCCCACCAAGCCTTCCATCCCTCCGGGGTCGGCAAATTGGAACCAGACTTGTATGGGTGGTAGCAGCACTGGCTCGATACATCGGCTGGCCACCGCGAGTCATTGTAAAGGCCAGATATGCATTCAATCACCTCCAGCGAAACTTCATGAAGTCGAATGCATGGCGCATCTCTCAGGGATTGATCAACGCCGAGAGCTTTATCCTTTATCCTTTATGTATTGAGAACTATGTAATAGGCCGATTGCAGGATTATGTAGTTAGTATAGGTATTGACTAATGCTCCATACATTTGACTTCATTAAGCACCGTTAGACATGACATATTTGCACTGTGCACTGACTTGCGGAGGCCTGCTGATATATCAAGTTAGTGCCTTTATCCTCCCAAACATACTCTGCGGCAATTTGCTGACCCTGTGGTATGGAAGGCGTAGCGAGCACGAAGTACAAGATCGAACGAGCGACCGATCCAGTGTGGAATACCATGCACCTCTAATCACTGCGCTATATCCGAAATACAGGATTATATATTCGAGACCGAAATACTAGTTTCCAGTTCTCTGTGTGCTTATTGGTGCACCGATAATGCCATACTGAACGTAACAATGAATCCGCTTCATTTAATTCCTTAACGTGGAAATAACTGTGTCATGCAGTACATTTGTTACTTTGATACTTAGATACTTAAACGGCTCGTCTTCACTGTTTATGCGGGCCCCAGAATTTTTTCAGAATTTTACTAGTTTAGCCATTGTGATTCCCTGGTGTTCCAACGTCAGCCTAGTTGAAGCCTTCATCAGGTCGACGCCACCTCAAGCTCTCGCCTCCCTTGTGTGGATCAGGAGATTTCCCATCATGCGACTAGTTTGATACTAGGACGGTGGTGGATCCTGGTATTAATTTCCTCCCAACTGGTACTCCTGCTGGAAACATCTGACTCGTCTTCAGTTTAGGAGGCCTTGCTGGTGGTAAGAATCCCCACGCTGCACATCGCAGCCCAGCACCCAGGAACACCTCTTAGCCACGATGAAGCGGTAAACCGTTGGGAGGAATTCAATCGTTAACATTTTGTAATTTTGATTGTAACGAATTTTGGAATAACATCGACGTAGAAAGACATAAAAAGGATAACGCTTTTGATACTGGTCAATCTTTTAGAAATACTCCATTATTTCAACCTCACTAGGCATCGCTGAAGGTGACTTAATAGCTATTTCGCCTCTACAATTGGCTTAGGATGGCCTGCCGATGTGTTAAGTCCTTGGTACTATCCTCCCATGCAAGTCTATTACCAATTTGCCGATCCTAGAGAGATGGTACTTATTGAATCCGGAGTGCGTTATCGAACCGCAGGCAGATCCAGTGTGTATTCTAGACTATTTCTGACCAGTGCTCTATACGCGACGTTTTCGATGCAGACGGTTTAATACTGAATATTTTCTATGGAATCTCAACTAACCATTATCGTCTGTCTAATAGAACAATTACCATGGAAGTTCTTCGGTCTCGCTAACGATGACAATTGAAGGAATGCGACCGTTCTATCTACAATAATGTGACTTATTTTTCGTGTCAGTCATTCTCCTTCCTTTCGATTCCGTTGTACACTGACGTTGCATTTCAAATTATATCACAATGTAAGTATTCCTTTGCGATGCACTGACAAGTAATCAGAGCATGGTGTTTGACTTTCGCTAAGAAACCGCGGAAGGGAACAGAAAGTTCCTCGACTGTATCAAATTAGACGCTCCGAGATGTTCCTTCTTTCAAGCGAAAAAGCTTATTCCACAATGCTTCCTTATGCCTTCTGCCAATGAATAAGTAAAATCTTGCTCGACATTTTTCATGGACGATTTTTGATAAGATTATAGTAGCAGGAATAACACCTCCCAAAGGTTTACCGCATCATCGTGGCTGGAGGGATTCATGGGTGTCATGCTGAGATGTACGGTGAGGGGATTCATTCAGCCAGCAGGTTCCCCCAAGCTGAGGAGGAGTCTGGCGTCTTAATCAAAAAGCCTAGCTAAGAGTAAACCAATACCATGAATTACCACCGTCCCGGTACCAAACTAGTAGCATAGTGGCAAATTTTTCTTTGGTCCGCATGGGCGGCGATGACAACCTGGTGCATACATTGGCTAGGGTGACCTCGGAACTCCAGAGAATCACAATGGCTTAACTTTCCAACTCCATCTGGCCTTGTCGCGTGCAGCGTTGTCCAATAACTGCTTTAGTGTAACAAAGAGCACCATACTTCTGCTATGATATTCGTAAGGAACTCCGAAAACCGGGGCGGTAGTTCATCTGTTATGCTCTTGCAACGCATAAAGTCCAATTTCCTAAGAGCGCTCGCGATGACGTGTTTCTTTGTTTCAAGATCCTTTCCTTAATTATCTTTTCCCACAAGTTTCGCCCACAGCATTTTTGAAAATTTCGCATACATGACAAGGTCTCTCGCTTTTGGTCGTCCCATAAATTGGATTTTAGGAATCACCCTCTTACAAGTGCGCCATCTTCTCGATGACAATGCAGTAAGCCCTGTGCGATAGTCACCAGTGTCACGCAAGTCTCGCTTTTTTGCACTACTGATGTTTCCGAATTTTCATCGATTTGGAGTTGTGCATGTTTACATGTATTATCTGTATGTTACATGTAGGACGCGAGTGGCGCACTGGTCAGAGACGCCCTGTAACACACACGTGGGATCGATCCTGCTCCCGTGGCCCACCAAGCTTTCCATCCGTCCGGGGTCGCCAAATTGGTACCAGACTTGTCTGGGAGGATAGCAGCACTGGCTTGATACAACGGTAGGCCACCGCGGGGCATTGTAAAGGCCAGATATGCATTCAATCACCTCCAAACGATGTTTACTGAAGTCGAATGCATGGAGCATTCCTCAGGGATTGATTAACGCCGAGAGCTTCATACTTTTTGTCCTTTATGTTACATGTAACATTTAAAAAACCGACGCGTTTTGCTTACGAGGGTATTTTTTCAGATATTTGGGTATAATTCTGTTCGGGCTGGAAGCACTGTAGTATTCACTGGCGAATCAGTATGTCGTATTGTGAAAAGAGGAACCATTATGACGACATCTCCATGCTCTTCGATTTGAAACTAAGAACAAGTGGACGTGATTGTCGAAGCGATCGGAGTAGAATTGGTCGTCGGGGAAAACTGGGCATCGGAGAGCGATGATCATTGTCTTCTTATTGGTAGTCTCGGCGAGCTTGTTCCAAATTGCACATCTTTCACAGATACTGTTGTCCTTCCCTCCACTGCATCTTTTCCTTATTGCTTCTCCTCAGAATTTTGCTACCTCGGAGTAAATTTATGTTTCCCAGCTGCTCTTGCAGATCTTTTCACGGGAACATGTGTCTCCTGGTGAGTTTCAAACTCTCGAAATGCTTACTTTTTGGCACTACTGAACAAGTTTTGAAAGAGCAGGGGATATTCTCAGTTTGTATCATCAGTAAAAGTATTTTTTTAAAATAATGTGTAAGAGTAGGCAAACCTTAGTTTGAGATGGCTCCACGAATTCGCTTCTTAAATTTCGCCAGTGTTTTCCTTCTCGGCGAATGAAAAACGTTGGGTGAAGTAGGTTATCATCGACCCTATGTAGAATATATAATGACATTAGTTCAGCAAAACTTCCAGTTGACAGTGATGTGATTTATTCCGCCTCTGACGTTGTTAACTACATTCCCATTGGCAGGTGGTAGGTCATTCAGTCGTTCTTCCATTCTTGACTATTCTAGCTATCGAGATCCCTCGATTACCATGAAGAAGGTATAATGTCGCCTGCAGAACGTCATACAGAATAATTCAAGTAGAATTTCATATTGGGGAACAGATGGTGAAGTGGCACTGGGATGCACTTGTCAACCATTAAGATTCAACTAATATTTTTAATTGTTGACAGGTATTGATAACCTCGTATGGACGGAACAGGAACTCTAATAGTTCATTTAGTAACCACAACGTTGCTGAGATATTTGCAAAACTCTAGACCGCAGGTGTCTATGGTGGGGAACGAACGCACTATTGTTCTTTCCGGGGAGTAAAACGTTCATCACCACACCATACAGGTTCCTCGTTTTGCCCATCTCTCAGCTAGTTCTATCGATCTTTTTGCCGTCAGCAATCACCCGTCAACGGGATTGATCTGGGGAGCCCACATCGGCATTGAACCCAGTTAAGCTGAGGCTGGTTTTAGCTTTTATTTTCTGCCTACTACAATTTTCACGGCAGTTTATAAGCGAAATACAACGAGTGATTGCTGACGGCAAAAGATCGATAGAACTAGCTGAGAGACGGGCAAAACGAAGGACCTGCATGGTGTGGTGGTGAACGCGTTACTCCCCGGAAAGGACAATAGCGCGTTCGTTCCTCACCATAGACATCTGCGGTCTAGAGTTTTGCAAATATCTCAGCAACGTTGCGGTTGTATTTCGCTTATAACCTGCGATGAAAATTGTAGTAGGCAGAAAATAGAAACTAAAACATAGCTCATCTAGTGTCACAAAGCCGATGAAGAAACTTTTTTGATGGTCATAAACGGCGTTTAGTCGGTGGTCTCTTTACCTCAGCTGTTTCTCACGGCGCTGTCCTGGTATGCCCAGTTGTTGTCGGCATTTCGGGACCATCTCTTATGCAATTCATAGTCACTTTACTGAAGCAGTGCGGCCGCAAATATAGTATACCACCAGGATATAGTCAAACGCCCCAAATAACCGTGAATGGAGGTATTTTTCACACAGAATGTTATATCAGCTTGCCGAAGCGGAGAAATGGATCCTATTTCCTTAGTTCACTTCCTCTAGTTAAAGCACCAGGTCAACTTTGTGGGCGTTTAATCTGTTATCGGTTTCGTGATTACTGGAGGAGTAACCTCAGAACTGCAAAGCACCGCTAATCCTCTGTGAAAGAGACCCATCGATGGATTATGGCAGATGACTCGCCAGAATCTGCTTGCCATAGTTTTACTTTTCAGTAGTATCCACATAGATATAACAGGAACCGCTTCTACCTTGAATGGTCTTGATGGCGGCAAAACCTCAACAATGAACGTAATTGGACACGCAGCGACACTTCTTCACAATAAGACGAAGACCTCTAATGGAGGAATGAACTCATAATTATAATACACTCAAGGATAAAGTGTCTGGCAATGATTGATATCCGAGGGATGCGCCAAGCATTGGACTCCATTCTACATCGTAGAGGTGATGGAATGTAGATCTAGTTTGTACAGTGCCTACAGAAGAGGTTGATCAATTCCAACGTATTTATTCTTTCATCCTGTTATACGGTTCATACTAAAGACTATCTTCAAAATTAAAGATTTTAGCAAGAACGACACTATTACTCGCTCCACCCGTAACATCACGGCTCCCGACAACGACAACGAAGACCTATACCAACCTCTCATCAGCTAAAGAAGATCAGTTTATAAGATCATATCAATAAATATATCGACACTATTACTAGTAGTGTTCTTAATAACTTTGCAAAAAAAAAGTTTAAACGACATAGCTTCATAAGTAAGAATTCAAATGAATTGCGGGAGTACAATCCATACAAACCATGTTTCCATGATTTGCTCGCTCTTTGAGCCGTAACTTTGCCGAGTATGTGAAACGAAAGAGACGCCGGCAAAGCATAACATCGGAAGTGTTCTTCATAAAATGATACATCTAATAGATATTTGCAAAATTCTAGTCAATCCAAGAATATAATCAAAGTAGCTTTTGATGATATTCGTTCCAGAGGTTGTTTGGAGATTGCCTACATAAAAAGATGAATAATCCTATGTGCGGAAACCAGCCACAAATTGTCCAAAACCGGCCGGCATGAAGAGATGAGTGATGAAAGAGAAATGTGATATGAAGTATTCGATAGGAAAAGAGATAAAGAGATGACCTGATGAACGGTGGATGGAAAGATAACAAACCCTTTAAGTTAAAGATCAGGAATTCAGTTAGTTAAAAATAAGATATATTAAGTCTGCAATATTTTCGACATCTCATTTTCACTGAGCTTTTTTAGAAACTTCACATTAAAAGAAGACCTTAGTTTACTGGCTTATGCAAAATTCTTTTGCCTTATTCGATACAGTTCAGATATAAAATACAACTTTTGCTCAGTTGCCTTTCGCAATGAACCAGGGCCCGTGTGAAAGGTTTACAAATATTTTTTCTCGTTTCCAGAAAATCAGGTCCTTCATGTCAAGGAAGATTGAACTACAGATTGAGATCTATCAGAAAAAAAATGATATGAACATTTATTTTAAGAACACCACTCCAGCGCTTGCACTAACGACTATGATCGATTCCTAGCATGAATTAATTATATCGAACATCTCCATAATAAAGGATAATGAAAAGATAATGCTCTCGGCATTAATCAAACCCCGAAGGATGCGCCATGCATTTGACTCTACTTGCAGGTCCCAGGTTCGACTTTCTATTAACCTCGGCATTGGAATATGAATGCGTAGTTTTCTTGTTCAGCAATCGCGAGGTTGTTATACAGCATACATTTACTTCCATAGAAAAACACACAATACAATACAACACAACAGTAGCTGACGTTTCGGCAGGATCGCCTTCTTCGGAGCCGCTTCTTTACATGACTTCCAATGAGGAAGGTTAGAACAACTTATTATAGTCGCATATGGTTGATGACTCGGGCTCTGAAGAAGGCGATACTGCCGAAACGTCAGCTACTGTTGTGTTGTATTGTATTGTGTGTTTTTCTATGGAAGTAAATGTATGCTGTATAACAACCTCGCGATTGCTGAACAAGAAAACTACGCATTCTATTTGCAGAGGTGATCGAATGCACATCTGAACTATGCAATGAATTTTGGTAATCTAGCATTGTATAAATTCAATGCTTTTTTCCTTTCATACCTACTACTGATTTGCCAACCCAGGACGTTCTAGATTAGGCCAGGGTCCGCTATCTAGCTAATGGTCTCATATGCAATGCGGTGCACCAGTAGCAACTAAGCTGCACGCCCTCATTTTCGCAATGTGGGGTTCTCTTGTAATATAATCGCTTTTTATTTACTACCTATTTTTTTCATAGCCGGGGGGATGCGCCATGCATTCGACTTCATTAAGTATCGTTGGAGGTGATTGAATGCATATCTGGCCTTTACAATAACCCGCGGTGGCCCGCCGATGTATCGAGCCAGTACTGCTATCCTCCCAGACAAGTCTGGTAACAATTTGCCGATCCCGGATGGATGGAAGGCTTGGTAGGCCATGGGCGCGGGAATCGATTCCAAGTGCGTGTCGCAGTGGCGCCCCCAACCACTGCGCCACACGCGCCCCGATAGCTGGTTGAACCAATGTTAATCTGAATTCTCAAATTCACATCTCTTCGCTGAACATCGAAGCTTCAATATATCTGTTTTAGGATTTACTTTAAACAATAAGTCATATTGACGACGTCGTAAGGTCTCGAAATGCAAACCGATATCGACGACCTAAGATGAAAAAGCTCAGTGTCTGCTCCGTGTGGCGATAAGAACAGCTTTTAAGGTTGTCATAATAACAAGAAAATTTTCACATGCTGGAGTTGAACGCTGTGATGACACCAGCATAGTTGACCTTGTGCTGGCATCAGCATAATTTTCATTAAGTTGGTGTTTTAGTGATTTGGTGAGACATCATTTTTGGCTGAAGTTTCGAGATGTTGTTGCTAAGCCACCAAAGACAGTAGCTGGCTTGTCTGAATCGAAAGATTTGCAACTAAGGTTTTTCTGTGACAACAAGAATTCGTGGAATCGGTTACTCTTTGGTGTATACTGAACTGAGTGTGCGTGAGGAGCTGCTCTGAGTGAATCACCTTGATGTACATCCACTTAGAGCGCTTAGTCCACCATAGAGCTAGATATCTAGGATGACCAAAAAGTAAAACAAAGAAATTCTGGTTCCATAGGTTGGCGGTTGGTGCTACAAAAATTCTCATGTACAGAAACATATTTACTAACCTCGTCTTATCTCAATAAACCGAGAAAGCTACACAAACTATTACTTAGCAGAAAGTTCATGTAGAACAATCGGCTACTACATAAAAGTCAAGTGGAAAGTTACATTTTCTAAGTGGTAATTAAATTTGTTTAACCATAATGGTTTAAATTTTTCATGGCATTTCAGCCAGTTTTTCCTTTTTTTTTTCTAGAGCTCTAACAGAAGGTAGGTAGCAAAGTGGTAGTCATGTCGCCCATCTAGAGTACGGTGCTCATACGACCACATTCCAGGCTCATCAAGTCTTTCATCTCTCTGAACTCGAGAATTTGGTATCAGATTTGTCTCAATTCACTTTCTCAAATCCACACACCAATACTCTAGTACGGCTGCTCTAGAACTCGAGGGTGAATTGAGTCGACTTGCATTCAGCGATATTCATGAACATCTACCTCGATACTTGCCCGGCTCGTCTTCACGAGTATTGTGGAGTCCAATACAGTTTCCATCCGTTTCCTTCTTGAGCAATCGTTGCCCATTGTGGTGGTTAGATTCGAGCATGATGACCAGTTGAAGTGTCATATCGTGATCTAAGAAACATTTGCAGCTATAGACCGATTTATTTACGTACACGTCCTCTCGTCGTCTAGGTGGTTGCTTTAGGGAACGCCTGCATCCTCGTGGAGTTTGTTCTACAGTTCTTTTTATCTACTTTTCGTTTGTTCTTCTTATTATATGAACGGCCCGTCTAACTGTCGTGTGTTTTCTTGGACACCTAGAAAGGAGAAGACTTCGAGGATCAGAACTTCGCAATCCAACTAGATGTTATGTGTGCTGGTTATATTTCAAAAGAGATTGTTCCAGCACTCTGCTATTGCACCGCAGTATGCTTGACATGGTTAAATTATCATCCTATGTCTCTGCTGCAGAACGGATCGCTGTGAGGGTTGTCAAATCGAAAAGGTGAGCGCCGATTTTTGGTTACGCTAGTTTGTCAGTGGCATCTTTGAGGGGCCCGAATTCGGCTCAAGCTGCACTCCTTCTTCTGTCTAATTCCTCTCTCATGTTATTCTCAATGTTCATTATACACTCAAGGCACATGTACGATGTTCCTCTGTAATCAGGGAAGCATCTAGTTTAATATGTTCGCCTTCGCACCATGGGTTTTTCATGAACTAAGTTTTCTTCCGATTTATGCATAACCCGATCCTTGCTCTCGCTTCAATGAGCTCACTGATCGTCGTTTCTGCTTTGATAGATTAATCTTAAGAAGACTACGATGTCAGCAGCAAAATAGACCTTTGATGGAATTTTTCTACTAATATATATGCCTGTATTGTTTTTAATCGAATGACTTTGCTAATGGGGCAGTAAAGAGTTTTGGCAATGTGGTGTTGCATTGTCCAACGCCTCTTCCTAAGGGTTTGCTAAGGGAGAGATGGAAAAGCTGTATTTTCGCTGTGATCTCCTAAAAAAGTTAGCTAGTGTCCTCATGTAGGGCGGATTCACGTGGTCGACGTGCGCTGATAGAATTGCATTCGTCTCGCCGTCAAATCACTTTTCATAGTGGATAAAAGTTAGGGCAAATGGCAGATGATACTTCCGATGATGCGGTCCATGCACTGGAATCCTTGCCGGAAACCTCCTCGTTCAACTGGTTGCGACATGCACGACAGCATAATCTTATCAAATAGCTTGTACAGTACATTAAACAGGCATGTCGAACGATAGTCACGAATATCCTTTTGGTCACCTTTCTTGGGCGTGATAACCGTGCGCTATGTCCTCCATTGGCCTGGAATTTTTCCTTTGAAAGATAGGATGACATGTGCTTTACCAATTCAGAAGAAAGTCAGCTACAGTGTTATCGGATCCTAGAGTTTCGCGACATTCATAAAGAGACGATAATCCTCAAGCACTAGCCTGACCTACAAGCGAAAATTAGAAGGCTTCCGTGGATGACAGATGCAAGGAAACAAATAGATGCAAGAAGTGCTGGGATCCGCACAGTAGATATGAAGATGGATCATGTAAAAGAAGAAAAGCTGGGGTTTCTTTTAAGATATATTCCGGTTATTCCCTTGACATGTCTAGCTTCTTGAAGTGAGCATTCTATCACAAGACCGGCAGTTTAAATTGGATAATCGGAAAAAAAAGTGTTAAGGAAATAAAAAGAAAAGAAAGAACACATAAGAAAATAGAGAAAATGCGCTTGTGAATAAAAACGATCAAGCTACATTGAAAAGCAGATGAAATGAATACACATTTGAGAAGAAATTACCTGTTCAAAAACGGCAAAGTTTGAAATTCTGACAAGATTTTATCACCGTGTAGAAAGAAAGTGCATCTCTCACTAAAGCTGTGAACAATGTTTCGTTTTGAATAAATTGGAATCGTAGTGTTCCTACTCCTCCCAACGGTTTTCCGCCTCATCGTGGTTGGGAGGCGTTGCTGGGTGTTGGGCTGCTGTGTACAGCGAGGGGATTCATCCCATGCCAGGATCTCCCAAGCTGAGAAGCAGTCTGGCGTTTACCTCAGGAAGCCTAGCTAAGAGTAAACCAATACCAGAATCCACCATCATCGTGGTATCAAAGTCACATGGTGGTAAATCTTCCTCTGATCCAAAAGGGATGCGACTGCCTGTGATGGTGAAGAACTGGGGCAGACTTTGGCCAGGCTGACCTCGGAACGCCTGGGAACCATAACGGCTTAACCGGCTAATCTCCGAAAAATAGAGATCATTCTGGGACCAGTACAACCAGTGTAGACGGGCCGTTCAAGTATCAAGTAAGTAAGATCTTTCTACTTGAAATTAATAAACTATATATTTTTCTTTTAAGTATGAAATATAGAAACATCATACTATCGAACGGACGATGCTGGCAGCCAGACAGCAACACTACTTCTTCGTGTTCACTTGTTTGAAAGGTAAGTGATGTCAAACGCGAAGGATAACCTGGTTTATTAACCTTTACCTTATTAACCTTATTAACCTTTATTATTCATATTCTCGCCTTTGTTGCTGAAATTACAAAGTATAAAGCAATCTAACAAAAGTCCAAATTACTACCACTATCGAAATTGGTCCATGAGAACTGAGGTAACTTATTGGTTCCCAATTTAGTTTGTGTTTTTGAGCTGAACTTCGATGCCAGTTCATGTATCTATTTTAGACGGGGTTCATCAAATATTCGCAGATTATTACGCTCTCAGTCAATCACTACTTTTCTGTAAGTGCTGAGCAAGGTGGGACACATTACGTTTGAAGTTAATTTAGCACAAGAGAACATATTTTTCCTGAAAAGTAGAGCTTTTATCACCCCTTTTCCCTCATTCATTCGATTCCTCCCCATGCAGCGTAGTAGCTGTGGGAAGCGGCCTAATTTAATCGTGTTTTATAAGCGAAATTGAATTAATCAGCTTTGCCTATTTGTTTGCCACCACTACCACCGTATCAATTACCTCCTCTAAGTCTCCAAGCTTATGAAGCAATATCGATATTTCGAGTTTTAAGTATCTCACTTATCACTCGAGATTTCAATAATCATCGACGATGCAGGCGGGCAGCACCAAGGTGCTAATGTGATCCAGCCATGCACAACAAGCTACTCGTTCCCTTGAAAAGAAAAAGAGTACCCCACTTCTCATTCGAATGCCTTTTGGTAAGACACTACCCTCGGTGGGTCGCCTGACTGTGCTATGCTAAGCTGTGTACCCTTATTGGTGGCTTGTGATCCTGTACACTTATCTACTAGCGGCTATTTTGAACATTCTGTCACTTGCTTCCTGATCATCCTATCGTCGGCTACTGGATGAGCAACATGCAGCACATGCTGTAGAGAATCAGCATATAAGCAGATTCGTGCACGAATGTTTAGATATTTACTTACTTAGGCGCTTTCATAAACTGCGCTCACATGTAATGCGGGTTGTGAGCGGGATTTCTTTGGAACCCAGAGATTACCACGTGAGATCTCTCCCAGATCTTTATAAGAGTCAGGCGTTGGCCTTTATGGATAAGATGATTGCTCAGTGCCTCGCTACCTGGACTGTTTCAGGTGGAGACTTAGTTCTACGAAAAAAGCCGACCAATCAATAAAAGGTGATATAACAAGCCGAATGTATGATAACGATTACGTGTATAAGAAAAACCTAAAAGGAAAGGCTGAGTTTGAGCAGGTACAGTGATCACGCCCTGTCTATATTGCGACATGAAAAGGATCCGACGAAAGAGAACTATGGGTAAAAACTAAAAGACGAACTTTTTGGCATCCATTAATCTCGCATAACGCTTTTTCATGTAAACACAATCTCGTGAAATATTTTTTTAAACACCTAATGAGCTAAGAAGAAGCGAACGTCTCGTGTAAAATCATTCTGAGGGTGTCAGGGGTGTACTATTCATCACTGAGAAGCTTTCTGTCAAACGACATTTATCCCAGAGAAAAAAAGGAAGGATTAGCTGCTGCTACAGTCTTGAAGAACTGCGGTACATGTTATGCAATCGATAAATCTAAAAAAGCAGTCGATATTTATGTGACGTTTTAAAGTCTTTAGAAAAGATACGCTTACGAGTCATATAAATGTTCTGATGGGGACAATGAACATTACTTGGTAATGGCAGTAGTAGATGAGTTCGACTAGGCAATAATAAGCACTACGTAAATTCAATAATGAAGGAGTTACGAGCTAAACATTGTACTCTAGAAAAGATAAAGGTGAGGGAAATGAGAGTGAAAACCACTGAACAGATGTTCCTTGTGGATAGGGAATAGCTCATTTTGTTCGAGCATAAGAACTTGCACGAGCTACTATTCAAGTGTAAAGAAACACATGTGGTCGTCTATTCAAATGGTGTAAATTAAGTCTGAGAAAAATTAAGAAGTCCATAAAGCTAAAAGGATAAAGCTCTCGGTGTTGAACAATCCCTGAGGGATGCGCCATGCATTCGACTTCATTTAGTATCGTTAGAGATGATCGAATGTATATCTGGTCTTTACAATGACTGGCGGTGGCATACCGATGTGTCGAGGCAGTGCTGCCATCCTCCCAGACAAGTCTGGTACCAATTTGCCTACCCCGGAGGGAGGAAAGGCTTGGTGGGCAATGGGCGCAGGGATCGACTCCACGTGGGTGTCGCAGTGGCGCCTCCAACCACTGCGCCCTTAAGAAGTCCATAATGAAAAAAAGGATTTAAAAGAAACCGTCTGAAAAGTAGTAGTATCAAAGTTGTGGTGGAAACATCGACCGAGATGGTGGGCATCCTTCTCACCCACGGGGAGGACCTGCAACGGCTTGTTATGAAGAACTTGAAATAATCTGGTACACATTCTTCAACCATCGATGAAAAATCCTTGTATACTCAGTTACACACTAGTCGACTAGCTGTTGGATTGTTTACCACAACATTTTTCTTGGAAGGTAGATCATTCATGTGCTTACGTAATATTTTAAAGCCTACTTTAATCAATAAAAGTGGCTAGATGTTTAAGGCTCCGTTGTAAGGATCTAGTTGCTAACTATACAACAACATATAGAAAACCTACTTTACCCGTATAGAAAGAGGATATGAAAAATATACAAGAATTCGACTTGTGTGATCTACTAGGTCGATAAAGGTATCGTAGTGTCTTCACTGTTGTAACCACTAAGTATTCATACAGTAGACAAAAACACTAGAGTTTTATGATTGGATCTTTTAAAATGTGTTTTAAAACATTTAAAGGCAGCTGCTGCTCAAGGAGTTTTGGTCTTTTTTATAAACATTGATGAGTTCTGGTTCTCCTTATACGAAAGCAAATCATCGGATGTCGGCTGAACATGGTCCTTGTAAGAATTTGGCGTCATCACTGGCATTACGCTACATTCTTCTACTTTTAAAATGCTATAAATAAGTAGTAGAGAGAAAGTTATAAAGAATAAAGGATGAAGCTCTCGGCGTTGATCAATCCCTGAGGGATGTGCCATGCATTCGACTTTATTAAGTATCGTTGTAGGTGATTGCATGCATATCTGGCCTTTACTATCTGACTCGCGGTGGCCTGCCGATGTGTCGAGCCAGTGCTGCTATCCTCTCAGACAAGTCTGGTACCAATTTGCGGACCCCGGAGGGTTGAAAGGCTTGGTGGACCATGAGCGCAAGGATGCGTTCGTGTCGCAGTGGCGCCTCCAACCACTGTGCCACACGCGCCCTGGAGAGGAAGTTACACATTAAAAACTTAAAGGCACTGAAGAATGAAGAAACGACAATAAAGTTCTTGAAATTGCCCTAATCAATAAAGAACATTGGGGGGCGGATAGCAGTGGTAGTGATCCTATTTATTACGCGTTCGGCTCAACATACCAGGTACTGGCTTGATTGGAGTCAGGAATTTGACAGCGGACTGGTCTGAGACAAGCTGACCTTCTTAAATCCACGCGGAAACACCCAAGCATGGCTATATCAAAGTTCCAAGGAACATTCAGTATTCAACGAGATTTATGACGAAGACGAAAAGGTCGCCCAGCAGCAGGTGAACTCACTGCAAAAAAGTTCGACTACATTAGGTGGTGGATGCGAGGGAACGAATTGAGTGCAAGAAGTGCTGCGATCCGCACTGTGTTATACAAGCGACGTCGAAGTGTGTAATAGTAGATAAATGACTAGAAAAGTTTGAACATTTTACTGTAAGGTTGCTCCAACAATAATTCCAGTCTAGGAGATTTGCAGATTAAGCCATTGCGGTTCCGTGGAATCCAGAGGACAGCCTGACCAAAGTCTGCCCCAGGTTGTCACCACGACAGAAAGTCGCAGCCCTTGTGGATCAGAGAAAGATTTACCACCATGTAACTTTGATGCTAGAACGGTGGTGGATCTAGGTATTGGTTTACTCTTAGCTGGGCTTTCTGATGGAAACGCTGGACACCTCAGCTTGCGAGACCCTGCCGGAGGGACGAATCCCCCCGCTGTACATCGAAGTCCGACACCCAGGAACACCTCCCAGCTACGATGAGGCGGTAAACCGTTGAGAGGAATCTGGACATAATGAAGCAGAAATTTTGCACAGATCTTTCCCACCAAACTTTTTCTACTCTATCGATAACGTGTTCAACACACCTGTAATTTCAGGTATGGCTTGTGAAGCTGTTGTTCTCCGGACTTAATAATCTCTAAAAATCCTTTTTTTTGGAGGAAATCGTTAGGATGAATCATTGCTATTATGTGGAATGGTTGGGTATGAAAATACCCTAATAGACAAAGCATAAGCTACAAAACACTTCCCAGTGTTGACCGTATGGTTGTATGATGAACGATAGGAATACGGTAAATAGTAGCCTACACAAAATCCTTACCTCTACCGCGATAGAGCAAAGCCTTTCCTACAATTTTGTCATCTTGTCAGCAGTTCAAGTCTTCTGATCATCGAAGAACGTCTATTTTTAATGTCCATTTTTAAAAAATCAGTAAGCAATCGACATGAAATTTTTATATTAACAAATTTATGGTGTAGGATTTGCATCCGAAAGATGTGATAGAACTGAGAGATGGTCAACGAAAATACGATGAAAAATGACCATTTGAAGACGTTCCATAAATCAGATCCATGCACAACGATTTATGAGGATTCTGAAGAAATAGACGTTAATACATTACAGCATAATAGAGCATTAATTGAATTAGGACGCGAAAAAGAACTTGACAAGTGAGTTACAGATGAAATTGAAAAAAAAAGATAAAGAAGAAGACGTCGTCGTCATGAAATTAATTCTGCTCTTCTTTGTGGAGTTGGAGCAAATCATTTCTTGGTGATATTGGGCTTAGAAGTGGATGCTGTAGAATGGCTGACGATGTTCGGAGCGAAGTGTGCAACGCAGAAGCACCACAGCACCTTGCCAAGTAGAATTAGCACTAGTAAGAAGTCTTTTTCTATTCATTTAAGCTCAGCTTCGTGTTAAAACTTTTCGAATCTGGAAAAACGATCTCAACGGTATTGCAAAATCAGCGACAAAATGCGTTAAAAGCTGCAAGGCTCTGTGTCTTGTGTTTGTACAATGGAGAGACTAGTTCTTTTGCTTCGAGAGCACTAGACCACACATCGTTTAACTAACTACAATCTATAAGATTTCAGTCAACTTGATCATCCCGGGTTCAGAGAAAGGCGAAATCCGCCGAAACGTCAGCTTGTAAGTAAATAAAGAAATAAAATAACACCTCGTCTTTGCTAAAGAGAAGTAGAAAGAATTATCCCATCAATGCCGAAGTTAATAGAAAATCGGACGTGGGAGCTACAATCTACAAAATTTGATAGAGTGGGAGTAGAAAACCCTGCCCTATTCAATACACTCATAACACTTGTCGCCCTCTGAGTGCTACTTTTTCAATACACCTCAGCAATCAGTTGTTGAGAAGTTCTTCAACAACCAAGCCGTTCCGTAAAACACATCCGAAAAATTCTTAGACTCTATGGAATAAAAAGATACATTCTGGTGATTTCTGATGTCAATCAGAAAATATAGCCAGCTGATGTACGCCTGTTGGAAGATACAGGACAAAAATCCAGACGTTTTGTTCTCGAAAAGCCCGAAACGTAAAACCTTACCAAGTCTGAAAATGGCTTATCTCTCAAAAAGTGGCGGTAATCGGCAAGAACGTTCTAAAAAAGGTACGTTTCTTAGGCTTAGTGCTCATTCGCTATCTGTTGTTACTACAATATTTATCGGATTCTGTAAGTCCACAACAAGAATCTAGGAAATATCTAACAAAGACGTTAAAAAAGAGCATGAGAGATGGGAAATCTCCCTAAATGAGGCAGAGAAATACTCATGGGCTCGAGAGCGAATGTTTTCTACATGACTGAGCCGACACGAGACATGAGGTTGGTGTAAAAACTTTTATTCGGTTAACGTTCCGACGCCTTCGCCTTCTTCAGAGTCAGAGTCAATCCGAGTTCTAAGCTTGGAAGAAGGTGAGGGCGCCGAAACGTCAGCCGAACAATATCTTTTATATCGCGTCAGCTCAATCATGCAGAAACCTATTGACTACTTCTACCGAGTTTAATGAAAGCCAGTTGTTAAGATATTGCCACTATAATGAACAGTTTCTATCAGAAAACCTTTCGAAAACGAGCTTCTTTCAGAGTCAAACATCATCGACAGCTAGAGGAATCCTTTCCTATTTGCATGACAAATAGTCTGTAATTACATAAGAACAGACATAACATGTTATTCTCGTATAATGTTAAAATTGAAAAACGCTGCTAGTGAAGAGACAAGTGACCAGCACTTTGTACGAAATCGCATCGGACCTATGATTGATGCTGACCTTCCAACTTTGAGAGGCTTCCGGTGTCATAGATCGTAAGCATATAAATGTATTATCATGTGATAGGGGACTTCTAGCATGTAGTGGGGCACATTCGGCACGAACAAGGGCAGATTAGATGACACTTCGAGCCCAGCGAGCCATCTAGACGTCAGAAAATTGGTATCGGAATAATATGGGATCAGCCGGCTATCATCGTTTCAGAAAACCTAGTAAATACCTGTGATGAAGTTCAAGGACCACGCAAGCAATCAGAGGATTCGAGCGAGGATCGACTCGAGCAGCATTTAGCGGTGTTCATGAAGAAGACCAAAAGTCATTAAGTAACAGTCGATCTTACACGCAATGGTTCAAGGATATTCATGGGCGATGGATGCAAGGGTCTTGTAAAACGATGGTGAGATATTTGCAAAACTGGTCTAATTAATACTGTTATATGATAGTTACTTTTTATTTACTGTCTACTGTTTTCCATAACCACCGAAGTACTTATCGCTACCGTAGACACCCGCGGGTCGGGGTTTTGCAATTATCTCAGCATCATTGTGGTTATATTTCACAGCACACCTTGTGATGAAAAAGAATAGACAATAAATAAAAGGTGACTAACATACAATAAAGTTAAAGAGCCATTTTGGGCGCGGATAACTAATCGGTTAGTGATGCCATCGATCAGGAAGCCCAAGGATCAAGCTTGATCACCGCCCCAACGCTCTGTTCCAATCAATGTGAGATGCCTCAGCCGGGTTTTCCCCAAGATTTCAAGGCGAATTGAATTGACCAGCACTTTACGACATTCATGAAAAGACCAAATCCTCAAGTAGCAGCTGAAATAATAGGCGAAATGTTCGAATGCCTTTGTGGACGTTGAATGCGAGAAAAACGAATCGAATGCAAGAAGCTCTGGAATCCACACAGTAGATGACGAGTCATACAAAATAAAAGAAATAGTCACCCCTATTAATCGCTGGATTAGAATACCTGACCAAATTGTCTTGTAGGATACAATCTGCAAGTAGATGCAACGCTGACATGCTGACAAGCTTATAAAGGCTAAAGGACAAAGGATAAAGCTCTTGGCGTTATCAATCCCTGAGGGATGTGCCATGCATTCAACTTCATTAAGTATCGTTAAAGGTGAATGAATACATATCTGGCCTTTATAGTGACTCTCGGTAGCCTACCGATGTATCGAGCCAGTGCTGCGATCCTCCCAAACAAGTCTGGTACCAATTTGCTCACCCCGGAGGTATGGAAAGCTTGGTAGACCATGGGCGCGAGGATCGATTCCACGTGCGTGTCCCAGTGCCGCCTCCAACCACTAAGACATGCTTGTACATACAGAAAAATATGTCATGTCGTCACAGGAAGGACTGAACCCATTCACTAAATCCGTAAGTGTCTCTACGAAGAACAAGGTCTCTTTTGGTATGCGTTTAACCTCCTCTCCATCAATTGACATTACAATACGTATCCCTGAGAGCAATCGGCAAGAAATTCCTCACTGGAAGTGATGAAAACGATCGGGAGAAAGAACGCCATTTAAATAAAAATTTAGTTTTTTTTCAGCAAAAAAACGTCAGTACTGTCAGAATTTTCACTGGCTCATTTTCAGTTGCATGTTATCTCCTCGATCCTAAGCGGCTGTGCTGTAGAACAAAGCATCTACTTTCTGCAAAAATTTTAAAAAAAATGCCATGAATTTAAAGATTTCAACTGAGGGCTCGGTTGTCAATCGTACGCGACTCTGATCAGCGGCTCTTCCATGGTGGAAGGCAGGTAAAAAAACGGTGAGCTTTTCGAGAAGCCGTTGATCTCGCAATTATCGTTCAGATTCTCATCTTTCTCTTTGTGTTGCTGAAGCGTTTGACCTAGTAAGTTGCGTCTTAGTCTACCCTTCCAGGCTCTGAAGAAGGCGATTCTGCCGAAACGTCAGCTATGGTTGTGTTGTATGTGTGTTATTGTATAGAAGTAAACACATGCTGTGTAACAACCTCGCGATTCCCGAGAAAGAAAACGACGCATTTATAATCCAATGCCATGGTTAATAGAAAGTCGATCCTGGGAGCTGAAGCCTCAGTTTTATAGTGATACATTCCACTAGAATTATTGGTTGATTAACTGCTGCAGCCGTCGTCGTTTTGGAAGAATCCCAAAATCAAGACAGCAAACTTCTCTCGAATCGATCAAGGCCAGCGGGTGCCGGCGGTGAAGACCGGAAAAAGCCCTAGCATGGCAATCTCGACATTCAAAATGAAATCCTCTCGAGTAGCGTCCAATACGTTAGATGGAAGAGAAAACGACGGATACACAAATTGGAACTTATTTTAGGTGTTTGTCAGTAGAAATTAGACGTTAATAAAATTTTGAGAGATAAGTGAACTGAGAGGGGCGCATGTGGCGCAGTGGTTGGAGGCGCCACTGCGACGCGCACGTGGAATGCGCCCATGGGCCACCAAGCCTTCCATCCCTCCGGGGTCTGCAAATTGGTACCAGACTTGTCTGGGAGGATAGCAGCACTGGTTCGATACATCGGCAAGCCACCGCGAGTCATTGTAAAGGCCAGATATGCATTCAATCTCTTCCAACGATGGTTAATGAAGTCGAATGCATGGCGCTTCCCTCAGGGATTGATCAACGCCGAGAGCTTTATCCTTTTAGCTTTAAGTAAACTAAGTAGTTTTTGTTTCTCACTGGTCATCGTTCGACGGACGTTCGATTCTGTGGGTAGGCGGACCAATCCAAGAATTTCTTCCTGTCAACGGAATGTGATGTCTAATGTGTTAAACGATTCAATTTGAAAAAAATAGGATGATCTTAAAGAATTTGACAGATAAAAGGACAATGATAGATATAATGTTTATATCGTCAGCTGTGGGCGCCTGCGGCGCAGTGGTTGGAGGCGTCACTGAGACACAAACGTGAAATCGATCCCCGCGCCCATGGCCCATCAAGTCTTCCATCCCTCCGGGGTCGGCAAAATTGTGCCAGACTTCTTTGGGAGGATAGTAGCATTGGCTCGATAGATCGCTAGGCCATCGAGAGTCATTGTAAAGGCCAGATATGCATTCAATCTCCTCCAACGATGGTTAATGAAGGCGAATGCATGGCTCATGCCTCACGGATTGTTCAACGCCGAGAGCTCTAGCTTTTCGTCGTCGGTTGTAACCGTTGTATGAAATGAAAACAAAGGAAGAAAAGACGGGCATATTTCAAGTTGCATTTTGCATAAAAACAAGCGCATTTTTTTTCTGGACGTTCGTTGTTGAGAGAGGAAGCAGTGGAAAGAAGATTTTCCGCAGATCGATTTCATACCTATTAGATGAATTTGCAAGCTTAGCTTGAAATCTCTGCCTGATGATCGCGGAAATCATGAAGATGCAATGGAGGAACCGTCTCTTAGTGATTCACTATCTCGTCACCGCTTTAAGGTATTCGTGGGTGTTTTAAAATTCGTGTTTTAAAAAAAGTTATGGTAGTATCTAGTAAAGAATAAAACTTTTTTAAGCACTAGAAAAAGCGAAGAGAGTACGATACAGACTATGGTACTATCGATGAAATGCATTTCAACGAGGTTGTAAGCCAATAGTAATTGATGGATAATGGTAGTATGGACATGATATTTGCACAGATCGTTGGGATAAATTGATGCTAACGTATTGACACTGAATTCTAGACAATTAGGTTAATTTAAAAAACAAATCAATAAATCAATAATTTTTGATGAGTATTCTTACACTTGGTGTAATCCAGTATTGATCTCTGACAGAGCTCGAGAACGTACTAAAATAAATCACATATCATTTCGTTTTTTAAGCTTTAAACTATAAAATTCCTTCTTTAATAACATTAACATAACGTATTATTTTGGTTGCTCTTCTATTAAATAGTATGTTTCAAGAAGTTTTTCACGTATTTGGTGAAAATAAAGGCATAATGTAAAGAGATGGTAAGAAAGGGTCGACGAAGAACACAAAAAATACCCTATTTATTCTTCATTTTTTGTCTCTTTACATTTTATCCCCAATCATGTCTTTTTCTATCTTCCTTAGTTTTATCAACCTCGTGTTTGATTGGAGAAGGGTATGAAAAACACCGCTGAAATCTTTCTATTGGCACTTGACGGTGTCCGGTTTTAGCTCAGTTCTTTGGGATACAAGCATCATCAAGAAAACATTTGAAAAAAGTAGGTGCTATTATTTGTCTCTATAATTCCTAATCTCGCCAACAATTTATCGCATCTTTATCGCCCCTAAGAGGTGCTCAGTTTTCAGAACTGCGTGAAATAAAGCGGGAAGCACCTATTTCTCCTAGGAGTAATTTTTTCCCATTATTTCTGGATAACCTAATCCAGCTAGTTCAGCTAACTATGTTGTTCAGTAGTGGGTGTTTATTCCTTGCTGAATTTTCAAATGGAAATATCAGTGTAGAAGACAACAAAATCGTGCTCATTGATATAAATCACTCTTCAGCAAAAAGTAGTCAATTACTGAGGTGAAAGCTACTGGTGCCAGCAAGCGGATATTTAAAAAAACAAGAAATAATGGCTCAGTTGACGCCAACAATTTATCGCATCTTTATCGCCCCTAAGAGGTGCTCAGTTTTCAGAACTGCGTGAAATAAAGCGGGAAGCACCTATTTCTCCTAGGAGTAATTTTTTCCCATTATTTCTGGATAACCTAATCCAGCTAGTTCAGCTAACTATGTTGTTCAGTAGTGGGTGTTTATTCCTTGCTGAATTTTCAAATGGAAATATCAGTGTAGAAGACAACAAAATCGTGCTCATTGATATAAATCACTCTTCAGCAAAAAGTAGTCAATTACTGAGGTGAAAGCTACTGGTGCCAGCAAGCGGATATTTAAAAAAAACAAGAAGTAATGGCTCAGTTGGTAATTTGAAAAATATAAATGCGGTCTCCTTTACCGACCCCGAAGGGTGGGCTTGGTGGGCCATGGGCGCCGAGATCGATTCCACGTGTGTATTGCAGTACTCCAACCACTGCACCACACGCGCCCTTTCCTTTTGAACTACTCAGTCAAATAGCGAGGAAACGAGTCACACTGATTTCAAATCACTAAGAGCTGTGAAGATGAGCAAAATCACTTCCTAACCTGACCTATATTGTAGTATAATGAATAAATAAATAGATGAAGAGACGTCGCGCCCTTGAGCAATCCGATGCGCTTTGCACACGATGACCGCCATTGAAATGATTTCACACAGATTCGACCCATACAATAGTTTTCTAGAATTTGTTGGTGTGTTATTTTATTGGTTTTGCCGTTCTGGTTTAGTCTTGTGCTGAACTTGCAATGGATGAAAGGTCGCAAAAAATCGAACCAAAAACTTGTCTACTCATCACTGTTCTACAAGCGCGCTAGGATGCTGGGCTAGTGTTCCATTGAAACAGTAGACACCTAGAGAAATGGATGTTTTCTGGCTTCTTTTCCGACATAGATTTAGGTTATCTAAAGAAATATTTCCTGCACTAGATTTTTTTAGCCGCTATAAATTTGGAAGGAAGGCAGGAATTCACAAAATGGAAGATAAGAAAAAAGTTGATGGTTTGGTAATTTGCTCACAGTGCCTTAATTTTATAAGGGATGATATTAAAGCACGGATAGTGCAACCGATAGCCCTCGATTTTCACTCCCATGTTATCCACTCTCCGTTTTAATGAGATGTTCTCTGGCGTGACCTCATGCGATTTGGGCGAGATGGAGCCGTCTTGATGAATGATTGATTCTCTTTAGGCTAATGAAAATTTTATGACAGAATAGAAAATTTTCTATATACACTTCTTGTATAGATATTGAATTGTTTTTGTTTAATGAATAAATATGCATGTCTAGCTTAGCTTCCATGGGTTTCTGTCTCATTGAATCTAAAGGTTTCTTTTTTTTGCACGACCCGGCTTCAAATCTACTGTACGAATCTCAGCACTTCTTGCATTCGATTCGCTTCCTCGCATTCATCGTCGAACTATGGTTTTCGAACATTTCGTGTGCTGTTTCGGCTGCCGCTTTGAGGATTGTTGCCTTCTTTATGAATGCCGTAAATTCCGGTCGGGTGGATTCTTCTTGCAATCTTGGAGATAATGGAGCTAAGGAGTTCCCACGAGGATTGGGGGCGAACGTTGAAACGGGTGCCGAAACAGCGCCTTTGCTTCCTGGTCGACGGTAGCACTAACCATTGCGTTACCCCCCCCTCCCCCCCACCACTCCGAAGGCTTTTTGAAGTCAACGAATTTGAGATAAAGCATTCATTTGCACTCTCGTGGCACTTCAGTGTTGCTGTCCGATATATGGACAATTTTTAAGCCTTTCGAAAAACAAAAATTAAAGGGCGCATGTTGCGCAATGGTTTGAAACGCTACTGCGACTCACACGTGGAATCGATCCTCGCGCCCATGGCTTACCAAGCCTTTCATCGCTCTGGGCTCGCAAAATTGGTGCCAAACTTATCTGGGAGGATAGCAGTACTGACTCGATACATTGATTGGCCACCGCGAGTCATTGTAAAGGCCAGATATGCATTCAATCACCTCCAACGATACTTAATGAAGTCGAATGCATAGTGCATCCCTCAGGGATTGATCATCGCCGAGAGCTTTATTCTTTTTATCCTTTAAACAAAGTTAGCGCGCTCTTTTGTGAAAAATAAATAAATAAAATTGACTGCAAACATAAGCGATACCCTGAAGGCATCACTTTGTTTTCTGGATGACATTCCACTTTCAACTGCTACATTAATTTTCCTTTCTCATGACGATCTTCGATCAAACAAAAACTGGACAAGATAGACTTGGCGGGTTGCAGAAAATCAGAGATTCATTATGGTGAAACAAGAATACTCTGACTTCTCGGCAAAGGTTTATGTGTGGGTTGCAAACGTTTTCACTTCAACTGATAAAATTCACTATGAACTGCAACATCTTGAGTTGAAGTTGAAACCAGTCATTATTTCTGCATCGTGTGGTTCCAACAGAAGTCACGCCGCTTATAAATGTTAATAGCACTTGGGATGAATGAAAATGAGAAACCAGTGCCAAACAAATGCGATTAACCGCCACTGGAAAAAATCAAGGATTATAAAGCAAAAAATCATCACTAGCACTTAAATAATAATCACAAATAATGGTAAAAAAAAACTAAGCTCGGTGGGTTATCGGGTTATCGTAGGTGGGTTAGAGGGTGGGTTATCGTACAAATAATGGTACCAAATAAAAATTACCACTAGAACGATCTTTAACGAGAGAACTCTTTTAGAAGAACTCTTCAACAGAACTTCCATGTGTCATTTTAGAAACAAGAACACACACGGAAGAAATTCTGTTGACTCTTCTGAGCATATTAGCTGAAATAACAAAGTACATGACAACCACCATTCCGTCTCTAATTCGCGACGATAGGAAATGTCCTGGTAGCTCTCTTCTTTAACTCTGTTGTTAATGAAGTGCTAATGACTCGTAGAGTAGTCGACGAGTTGGCGCTAACGGAAATTTTCTAAATGAATGCAACATCTTCGGTTATGGGTGATTTCATACGAATACTACTATACGTCCGTCATGATGCACAGCTTCCACACCTAAAGCTATCCTGTCCTGTTGTTCTGCAAAATTCAGTTCATGTTCTTCTTGAGCATCTCTACTAATTCAATGTCATAAAAACAAATCTATTTTAGGATAAATATGTCTTAATATCGATTGTCGTCCAAAAATTTGAGTCACACCACTGCCTTCTCAATGCCGCATCGATCCCCAGCTAACAACTCTGTTGAAGACGTCACATTTTCTTAGTGTTGTTGTTTAATTGTTTTGCTGATACATGGAATTTTGCCGAAAGGTATTTTGAAGAATAGCTTCTGGCATTTTCATATTTATAAATATAGATCTTTTGGAGTCTAGCCTTCAATCTTCGCCTTTTCATGGACTTGTTCGGGTTTAGCCTAGAACTTTAGCCTAAACAGGTGTTTTTCGTCTTTTTTTTAACTATAAGAAATTATATTCCTCTTCTTTCTATTTTTTTCCTTTATAAATTAACGTTTTCTTTTTTTTTCTTTTTTACCGAATGGTTTAAATGACCCTATTCGTTTTCTCCTTCTTGGTTTATTTACTCTCTTCTTACTAACAAGCGCATTCAAACACAGAAATTAAGGTCTTCATCCTTTTTATCTCTCTTTTTTCATTGCGCGGTTCCATTCATTCAAGCCACTTCTTCTCCTTTATTTTTTAAGGCTTTATTCTTAATAAATCCCACGACCAACTTTCTATTAACCTCGGCATTGATCAAGTAATTCTTTGTATTCTTGTTGAGCAAACGCGAGGTGTTATTTTTATCCTTTATTGTTTATTTTTATTCTTATTTTTATTAAAAAGACAGAAATGATGGAAAGATATTGTTATTTTTAATAGTTTCATTTAGGCATAGAAATTAAAGCCTTCGTTCTTTTTATGCTCGCATGAAGAGCTCAGAAGAACGACAGATTGGAGAACGCGTATGTTACTAGATGATTAGCGGGTAATACGACTGAGTTTTCTATACTTTAGCAAAAAAGCATTTCCTTACCCTAAACGCGAAGACTTCGTAGATTGATGCTCCTTAATATTAAAAGGAAATTTGTTAGGCAATACAAAGCAGAAAAAAATGACTGATTTATTGTCTTGTAGACCTAGTCTGGTGACCCTAAACGCGAAGACTTCGTAGATTGATGCTCCTTAATATTAAAAGGAAATTTGTTAGGCAATACAAAGCAGAAAAAAATGACTGATTTATTGTCTTGTAGACCTAGTCTGGTGACCCTAAACGCGAAGACTTCGTAGATTGATGCTCCTTAATATTAAAAGGAAATTTGTTAGGCAATACAAAGCAGAAAAAAATGACTGATTTATTGTCTTGTAGACCTAGTCTGGTGCGATGAGTGCACTGATGACGAAGCCGTTCATCACGAACACGGTTCTGGTTTGATCCAGAGCCTTGCTTGCAAATCTCCCATGCTTCTCAGATAGAACTGATACTGGACTTGTCTGAAATCAGCTCGCACTCTCTAATGCATGTAGGAAAGGCCTAGTATGACTATATCAATACTCTGAGGAAAACCGATTAAATGGTAATACAACGACGACCAAAAATTGTCGAGGAACAGCCGCAAATAGTTCGAAGAAATTGGTGCATAGTGGACGCGAAGAAGTGGACTAAATGCGCAAAGAGTTGGGGCCACACAGTACATGTAAAAACGAGCTAAGTAAAAAAAGAAAGTAAACAGCCGAACAGGTCATGTTTGAGAAAGAAGGAAAGAAAGAAAAACAAACGTGGGGTATAATCACCTCGAATGTCGCTGTTCTTAATTTCACTATGTCTTCTCATTCATGAGGAAATTTCAATAAACATTGTAATGTGAAAAAGTAAGAGATAAGTTCTTCATTTATGAATTATTGAAAAATGAGGTGACCTGTCGTGTCCGATTTCACGGTGAGAACGGCAATGCGCATAAAGATTCCTTGAGCCAGGAAGACAGATCTAAAAACTGGAAACAAGGATATTTATCATAAAGGATAAAGGAGAAAGCTCTCGACGTTGATCAATCCCTGAGGGATGTGCCATGCATTCGACTTCATTAAGTATCGTTGGAGGTGACTGAATGCATATCTGGTCTTTACAATGACTCGCGGTGGCTTGCCGATGTATCGAGTCAGTGCTGCCATCCTCCCAAACAAATCTGGTACCAATTTTCCGACCCCGGAAGGATGGAAGGCTTGGGGGGCCATTGGGGCAGGGATCGATTCCACGTGCGTGTCGCAGTGGCGCCTCCAACCACTGCGCTACACGCGCCCATTTACCATAAACCTATAAAAACCCGTATTTCCTTGCATAGAAGAAAATTCCTTCAGTAGTAGCACACTCGATTTCGTGTTAGTTAACATGAAATTTCATTCAGATATTTAACCCAATTCATCTTTTTTTTTGTTGGGAATCCATGAAGCGCATTAAGCAAAGTTGCCTTGCAATGCCCATCACATTGGGTCAACCAAGTCATCGATATTACGGATATTGAAGAATTTCTGACAAATTTGTTTGGGACTAGCTTTCTTGGTTCGACAATGGCCGCCGATTGACTGTAGTGCAAATCTGAGGACATTCTAGGAGATTCCACAGCAGGATTCCTAGTGAGATTAATTACACTTGCGTTCGGTGACGCTCATATGAAACACAAACTTCACAAGTTACAGTCGAATTTATATGAAAAATAGGTTAACGTTTACAGGTGCTGATTGTAAGACAGTAAGCGCGATTACGAAACGGCCAAAATTCGTACATTTTTTGTGAACCTGGGACAAATGAATAAATGGCATAAAAAGTTTAGTTAGAGCAAAATCGATAGTCTGACGAGTTCATGTAGAGGTACAGTCCCACCTAAGATGGAGAAAGAAGTTACGGTATCACCCAAAATGGAGAAAAGTGTGGCAATCTTTTATCTTCTGGTGTAAAGCAACCTGGGAAAAACCGCAATCCATCAACCACCGTAAAAACGCAAGAGGATGAGTGAGAAGTGGGATGACAAAGCCAACGATCAGTCAAATGTCAAAGTCGAAGACGTCAATTTTTAAAAATCTTCAAAATAAAACATATATTCGTTTTTCGATATTCTTGTTGAGCAAACACGAGGTGTTACTTTATTCTTTATTCCGTTAAAGCTGACGTTTCGGCGGACACCGCCATCCTCAGAACCTGGAAAGGTCAAATTGACAGCAATCTATCAGGCCAAACACCTCCATAACCAAACAGAAAAAAGGCTAAACCAAGGTTTCAGCCACATTAAACACAGAATAGCTTTTTGCACACTCACCGCTTTCTTTGGGTCTTCCACTGAATACTTACTTGGATACTTGGGCGGTCCGTCTTCACGAGTCGTGAGGACCTCAGTACATATGCCATTCGTTCCTTTCTCTCGCAATCGTAGTCTATGGTGGTGGTCTTATTCGGGTATGGTAGCGCTTGCGAGTCTCACACCATGATGTGTAAAACAACTGCAGCTGCGGGTACAACTGATTAACTTTGTTTGCGAACACGTCCGCCCAACGTGTAGGTAGGTAGTCGCCGATGGGGACGTTTGCATTCTCTTGGAGTCCACTCTACTGTTCTTTTTGTCCATCTGTCGTCTGTTCTTCTCATTATGTGACCGGCCCATCTATGTTTCGCTCTCGATGTATATTCTCCTGGATCTCGAAGATGTGACAGATTTCGAAGGTCAGAGCTTCGCATTCCGGCTTGATATTGAGAGTGCCGGTTGTGTCCTAGAAGACGTCGCTCAAGCGCTCTGTGAGTAGTGCGAAGAATTCTTGACGTTGTTGAAGTATCAACCCACGTCTCTGCACCATAACAAAGCGCTAGGAGGACCGTAGAATCGAAGAGATGAGCGCGGACTTTCGGTTCTTCAGTTGGTCGGTGGCTTCTTTGAGGTGCCCGAATGCGGCCCAAGCTGCTCTCCTTCTTCTATGTGGTTCTTCCTTCACGTTGTTTTCCATGTTTGTTGATCGCCCAAGGCGTACGTACTAGGTGGTCTCTGCAAGAGAGAAATGCAATTTTTCGACTTCGCACGATGGGTTTTTCATGAACTGGCTTTCTTTCGATTTATGCAAAGTCCGATCTTTTTCCCTTCTTCGTTGAACTCGTTGATCATCATCTCTGCTTCGCTAGTACTTTTTGTGAAGATAACAAAATCGTCGGAAAAACGAAGGTTTGATTGGAATTTTCCGTCAATACGTATGCCTTTCTCATCCCAATCGAGTGACTTCATTATCCACT
>MQTX01000260.1:392820-434883 GCA_009735665.1 Angiostrongylus cantonensis | reverse complement strand
CACTAAACAACTTTGGCGATGTTGTGTCGCCCTGACGAACCCCTTTTCCTATGGGTACGGTAAGAGGTCGATGGAAAAGATGTATTTTCGTAATGCAGCTCCGATAATAGTTCGACAGGGTTTCATGTAAGACGTGTCCACTTCTTGGTTGAGAAGCGCTGGTAAGACTGTTTTTTTCGACGCTGTAAGACTAGAGGCAAGAGGTATTCCCGACAGACTTCGATGCCCCTGGACACGGTTTGGCTGTGGTCCGTGCCAGAAGATCCTTTTCGAAATCCTGCTTGTTCGACTTGTTGCGCCTCATCCAATGTCCTTGATGTGCGCGAGAGGATAATCTTCGTGAAAAGCTTGTATACGAAAATCCTTTCGGTCTCCTTTCTTAGGCAGGATCACCGTGCGCGACGTCCTCCACTGGTCTGGGATTTTTCCTTTTGAAGGTATGCTGTCATATGGTCAGCGAAAAGTACATATAAATTGTAGCCTCCAGCCCTAAAGAAATCAGCGGTGATATTGTCTGGTTTTGGAGCTGTGCCTCTTTTCATGCTTTCTATCGCAACTCAAATCTCCGACGGAAGAATTCCAAGTGGTGTTTCTCAAGCGGAGATATTAGGGCCCGGGACGGGGATTGTGGAGCGGAAAAGGTTGGTGTAGAACGTTTCCGCTGTTAATTCCATATCATGGCCGAAAGTTTGGACGATCCCATCTTTGTTCATCAGAGCTGACAGCGGAACAATATAATCACATAAGTCTCGACGGCATTTTTTCAGACTGTTTTCTTTCTCTGCTGCTTCCAGTAGTTTCTTGTGCTTGTACCGTTGTAGATCTTCCTGCAAAGCTCTTTTGCAGCTGGCATTTATTACTAGCCACGTTAAACGTATTGCAGTGGGATCAAGCTTCAGTTTCCTTCTGTTTTCGAGTAATTTCTTAGTAGTGATGGAGATGCGATCCCATCTTCTTGCTTGAGGAGCTGAGGCGGATTCGGCACAGCTTTTCAGTCCTTCGACAAGCACCTCGTGGTCTTGGTCGGGTCTTCTTTAATCTGCGAATCAAGTTTGGATAGGACTTCGTTCAGAATGTTGTCGTCGTGTACAGCTAGACTTTTCCTCGTGGTCGATGAAGAGAGTTCTTCGATGATTCCTAAAAGTCCGGTAAATAAACAACAAGGTTTAATTTCGCTTTCAAAAAAAATTAAAGCCGTATTTCTTCTTCAATATCATGGACGCATACAATGGATCACGCCTAACAGCAAACAGTAGCCAGTTTTCCACTTAACACATGGATGAATTTTATGAGTCCACTACCATGGCACTAGCTAATATGAACGCCTCTGTGAAAAACAACCCTGATTTGAGAAATATACAAATTGAATCGACCAGCAAACTAACAATCAGGGGTATTTACAAAGAAAACGCTGTATTAGCTGTTCCTCACATCCATTTCGTGGTGAGGAAACTATCATCTATCCTACTTACGTTGAGAAATGAACATAAACATTAGGTCCAAAGCAAGATGTGCACTGATTTGTTTCAATGGTGAACTCGGAAGTCACCTTTTATGGTTTTCCTCAAGAAATATATCAAAATCGATTTTCTTCGGGCACAACACCAAATTTAAATAACATACCTTTACTTTTTACTTGATACTTTAATGGCCCGTCCTCACCAGTTGTGCGAACACCAGCATAACCTCCATTTTTTGGAAATTTGCTGGTTAAGCTATTGTGGTTCCCTGGAATCCCGAGGCCAGTCTGGCCAAAGTCTGACCCAGGTCTTCACCACTACAGCTAGTCACAACCTTTGTGGATCAAAAGGTGATTTGCCACTATACGACTTTGACACCAAGGAGGTGGTGGATCCTGGTATTGGTTTACTCTTAGCTATGCTTCTTGATGGATACGACGGATTCTTTTTCAGCTTAGGAATCCGTGCCAGGGAGATGAAGTCCTTCGCCGTGCATCGTAGCCCGACATCCAGGAACATCTCTCAGGAACGATGAGAAGGTAAGCCGTTGGAAGAAATATATGTACACACTTGACACTTGAACGGCCCGTCCTCACTGCATGTGCTGGCCACAGTATAATCACCATTTACCAAAGATTTACTTGTTAAGCCATTGTGGTTCCTTGGAATTCCGATGTCGCCCGGGCCAACGTCTGTCTCAGGTCGTTACCACCACATGCAGTGCAGCTTGCGGATCAGAAGGACATTTCCCACCATTCAGCTTCGATACAACGATGGTGACGGATCGTGGCATTGGTTTAGTCGCAGCTACGTTTCCTGGTGGAAACGCCGAACTCCTTTTTAGCTTGGGAGACCGTGCCAAAACCGTGAAAAAAAACTGAAAAAAACTGAGACCGTGAGTGTCAGTTTACTATAATAATCGAGCAAACGACACTTCGTTAGCGCTCTAATTGCTTCGACTGACTTGGTTAATAACTTTTAGAATTATATACTCCTTTGTTGGATTAGCAGTGGCTGGTACTGGACGAGCGTCCGCTGCCATTGCTCCTGAAATTTTTCACGTTAGGATTTCTCTGGCATGGTTCTACTAGATGTACACTCTGTTTTCATCACGCCAAAACGAAATCCACACAAAGTACAACAAATCATGAAAGCTTCACATATATGATCGAAAAGAAGAGAGAAAAACGTAGATAATACGACCGAAAGGAGGTTCGACCAAAAAACTGCTGTTTATTGATCGATAAGAGCATGGTTTCTCGCCGGAACAACGTCATGCCCCGCCAACTTCATAGGCGCTCATTTCATGTTTGACGCGTACAGACTTGGGGCACAGAGCTAATCCATTATCTCATACAGAACTACAAGTGAACGACAGTCACCAAACCTGAGGAAATGATGAGAAACGTGTTCTGACATGGTGTGACAACGTTGCCCTCGGCAGTTGCGATGGTTGTTTAATTGGAAGAACTTTTGTTGCAATAATTATTATATTCACGTTTGCAACAAATAGAATAATTTCTAATAAGAATAGCAATCGTGACAAAAACAAACCAGAATTCTAAACAGTAAAGGAGGTATCGGCTCGTTTATGTAAGACTCTTTTTCTTGCAAAAAGAAAAAGAATGGACAGTTTAAGAAACAGGATCGCAAAAACTATTAGCCAAACTGAAATATCTTCAAATGGTTTGGAAGATTGCGAAGGTCGGTGCAGAGGCGCAGCACCCGTAGGACAAGTTGAAGATATTGTGAGAAACAGACGTCGCCTCTCTGAATGTAATGGAGGACACCATTCACATCTTGCTAGATTTTTTCGGCACAAATGCTCACATACTTTCGCTGCATCCTATTGGTAGGTAGACCGTCCCAACGTTTCTTTTCCAGAACGCATCTGGTACCTCATTAGCAAGCAGACGTACGGCACAGATCAGCTTAACTTAAACAAGCGAAAAGCTGTCATACTTTCTGCTACAGTGAGCACTTTCATCGCTGTTTATTAATTAGAATATCACAATTCATAAAGATAAACTGTATAGCAATTCAACAACCACAGTTTCACTACTGTATGAAAAAATGTAAAACATGCGTATGAAAAGCTTCTAAAAGATTTCAAAGAAATTCCAAAAATCTAAAAACCGATGGCAAGCAGGAGTGTCTTCTGATCACGTGTGACCCTGGGTCATGTGTGAGCCCGATCTTTATTAACGTAAGCCAAGCGCTAGACCCGTGTAGGGCTTTGTACGGCCGGTCTGCATTCAATAACTGAAAGATGAGATGCGCGAAGAACCCGGAATCCCAAGTGAGCTTCTCGTTGAGAGGAAGACAAAACAAGGGTCTTAGTGATGCAGAGAATAACCACACACTAGCCCCGGAAAGGGTAATTACAAAATCGAATCTCACTTAGAGTTCCTAGTTTTGCTCGTGTCTCATCATCATTGGAGCTATGCTTCTCATAATGCTGTGGCATTTTAAAAGGCTACCTGTTGCGGGTCACTTGTCGTCTCTTTTTTCACTGTCGAGTGACTCGAATGGGAGCCAAAATGAATGAGAAATTTTCCATTTCTCTGTGGTCCGTGTTGGAGTAGCTCAGTCAACTGCTCATTCAGGAAAATCGTCGAGATGTATTCTTTCCTTGATGAGCTTGCACGAAGTTAATAAAGTTATTTCGTTCCGGTAAACGTTTCAACGCCTTCGTCTTCATCAAGGCTGATGTTCCGAGTCGACGACCCGTGCTTCTTCTTCGCCTCCACGTAGTGGCTTCGCCTTCGTGTCAAGTCAAGTCTTCCACGGCGGGCCATATTCTCGAATGAAGATCGTAAGGTATGATATCTTTCTTCTAGGTTTTCCTTGAGAAACTATGACTATCGCGATGGTAGTCTTCCCACAGCACGTTTGACATAGCGAGCAATCTGTCGCTAACAGCTTGCTGAGATATTTGTAAAACTCCGGACCGCTGGTGTCTGCTGTGGCGGCAGTACACTCCATTACCCTTTCCGGTTCACCACCACACCATGTGAGGCCTTGGTTCTTGCGAGTTTCAGCTTAACTAGGTTAATATGCCGATTTATGCTGCCTAGATCAATCCCGTTGACGGGCAATAGCTTACAGCGTCTACAGGTCAATAACACGGAGGAGAGACAAGCGAAACGAAGAACTCGCATGGAGTGGTGGTAAAAGCGTTAGCTCCTGGAAAAGGTAACAACCCAATTGTTTCTCACCACAAAAATCTGCTGTCCGGAGTTTTGCAAATCTCTCGGCAAATTATGGTTATGTGTCACATCACCTGTATCACCTGTAGTCCCGTTGATCGTCGAGTGACTCGAGCGGGCGCCAGTAAATCCTCCATTTTTCCCTATCGCGGAAAAGAGTAGCCCAGTGGGTTCTCTTTGCTTTAGGGACTCGTCGAGCATCATACCTTTTTTTTAGGCACTTCGTGAAGAACTCTGACCATCGGGTCGGTGGTCTTCCTGCAGTACGTTTGACATCCCGAGGAATCCAGTCACTAACAGCCCTTGTCCATCGGTTATCATTCATACGCATTACGTGTCCGGCCCACCTTATCTTCGACTGTTTGGCGTATAGAACGGCATCTTTGATTTTCGATCGTTGACGTAGATCGGAGCTTCGGATCCCGTCCCTTACTTGTGCGAAACGGGATACTCCTAGCATCGTCCTTTCGACTATGCGTTCGATAACGCTGAGTGATCTTTCATCCTGCTTACGTAGCGACCAAGTTTTTGACGCATACATTAGGGCAGGAAGAACCGTTGAGTCGAAAAGGTGCGCACGGAGTCGGGTGTTCTTTGTTCTCTTCACTACATCCTCGATGCTCTTGAAAGCTCCCCAAGCCGCTCGTTTCCTTCTGCTCACCTCTGGAGCTGAGTCGTTCATCGTATTGATTTCCCGACCTAAATAGACATAACTGGAGCATTCGGAGATATTCGTTCCGTTGAGCGTGAATAGGGCAAACAAAACCAATCCGCTCTTCATGAACATCGTTTTCTTGAGATTTAGTCGAAGACCAATCTTTCCACATGCCTTATTAAAATCCGCAAGCATACGTTCCGCTTGGCTAATGTCTGGTGTTATAAGAACGATATCATCAGCAAAGCGAAGGTGATGTATCTGCCGACCATTGATTTTCACTCTCATATTATCCTATTCCAATGTTCGCATGACGTTCTGGAGGGTGGCGGTAAATAATTTTGGCGAGATTGTATCGCCCTGCCTAACTCCTCTCTTGACGTCAACGTTAATATCGTTGTAGAATGGCGAAATTTTGGTTGTGAAATTTTTGTGCAACTCACGAAGAATCTTTACGTACTGAATAGAGACTCCATGACTAGCAAGGGCTTTCATGACTGCTTCTATCTCTGCTGAAACAAAAGCCTTCTGTAAGTCGATGAAAGTGAGACAGAGCGGTCTTTTGTGCTCTCGCGATACTTTAATGAGGCATGTTATCGTGTTAATGTGGTCCATCGTAGTGAATCCTTTTCGGAACCCTGCTTTCTCACATCGCTGCCCTTCGTCCAGTGTTCTATCAATTTTTTTTAAGATGACTCGAGTGAAAAGTTTGTATACGACAGACAGCAAGCAGAATAGGTGAGGGTTGCCTATATCGTGTAGGTCGCCCTTCTTTAAAACAACAACACGGTCTTGCTGGCCTTTCACTGAGTAGGGACCTTGTATTCAGACAGGCAACGTGTGAAGAGCTGAGCTAGTGTGCTTATGAGTGCTGTCGGAAGCTTCTTCAGATGTTCTGATCTTATCCTATCCAGACCTGGTGCTGTTCGATCTTTCACCGTCGAAATGGCATGTCGGATTTCGAGAGGAGGTGCCAGGAGGTGGACGTAACTATCGAAGAGATCTGAGTCGTATTCGCGGACGATCTTTACATTGCTTTTTAGACACTTTCTATTTTATTATGGCATTCTCCATTGGGAGATTCCCACGCTCACCGTTGAGGGTGGAGCTTCTGGAACTGCGACTAACCATGGATGGTCTTGGAAGCCATGATAAACTCAGACAGCCGATCACCCTGATCGTTCCAATCTAATTTGTTAATCCCAATGTCTAGTTCCTTAGACGTTTTTTTGGTAGAATCTTGGTATTGAAATCTCCAATGATGACCTTGATGAATATATGGACTTCTCTGTAGAGCTTTTCTAAGTCCGTACAGAGCGCTTCGACGTCTACTTCGACTTAGTTTGATGCTGGCGCGCAAGGGATGAAGATTGTCAAAGCCGGTATTGATCCACATTTTTTAAATCGTAAACATCAGATTCGGGTTGTAAGCTCGAAGTAGACGTCGAAGCGCTCTGTACGGACTTAGAAAAGCTCTACAGAGAAGTCCATATATTCATCAAGGTCATCATTGGAGATTTCAATACCAAGATTCTACCAAAAAAACGTCTAAGGAACTAGACATTGGGATTAACAAATTAGATTGGAACGATCAGGGTGATCGGCTGTCTGAGTTTATCATGGCTTCCAAGACCATCCATGGTTAGTCGCAGTTCCAGAAGCTCCACCCTCAACGGTGAGCGTGGGAATCTCCTACTGTTGCGTGTTCCGAGAAACAGTTCTTCTCCAGTGTCATAGACGGCGTTGAATCAGTGGCGTCATCTCGTCTCGGTCAGGCCGATGACGTCGTACCTTATCATTTTTGCGAGCAGGAGAAAGTCTTCTATCGAGGACTCGGATGCAGGTGTGCGTACATTGTAGTTACAGATCGTCACCATAGTTCTTCGTGATCCAGGCAGGCTCCATTGGCCCTGAGATTTTAGCAGCCTCTCCGTACTCGTCCTATCTAACGCCGTGAAATTGGCGGCTCTTTCGGGGTTAGGAGAATGAGGCTCGTTTTTTTTTTTTTACTGTGATTAGCATTTTGATACCCACGTATAACTTGTTGGGCACTGAACGTGGGGGCTGGGTATACTCACGGGTTGCTTTCCAGGCTCTCCCAGAGTGGACATGGAGCTTACTCGTTGGAGGCGACTCCTAACAGCCTCCCATATACTTCACTGTAACTTGATGGCAGGCTTTTCGCCGAATTCACTCGTAGAATACAATCCGCACAAAGCGCGAACGCATTCACACACGCATGCATGAATACGCCTAGTAAATACAGAATGTGCCAAATCGGCGTAGCAGGAACAGGGAGTCCACCTGCGTCTCAGGGAGCAAAGGTTGCTTTTGGTCTGCGATTAACCTCCTATCCGCCACCTGGGGACGCGTCACGTAGCTTCGCGACTAACCGGCTCGAGATCCCTCATATTGAGGAGATCCGTATCAGAAACTGATGTGTAATTTTTACTTTAATTTACAGTACTTCCTCACATTTATGCGACATTGTTTCGTTCCGCCTCTATAGAGACTCAAAATTGTGATGTAAGAGATATCTGAAAACTGACACGGTGAAACAACATTAGATTGTGTGTTCGTGATAAGAGTGGTGAGTTTGTAGTAGTCCATTATCAGTTATATGCAGGGATAACGGAAAGACATCTTGAAGGTGCTTCTCTTCGCCGCCCATCATCTACAATGGGATTCAAATGCCATTTCCTAATACTAAACTGGAAATGGGTCGAAGTGGCCAAAGCGGATGGGTTAAACCTATTAATAATTTGTGTTAAAATATGTGTGTATTTGTGTTAAAATTCGAGTAACGAAAATTTCCCGACTTGTACGTTTTTATCAAAACTCATAAGTTAGCAGTTTTTGATGATCTTGTGTTTACCGATCCATCATTATTAAAGGTTATACTTATCACTAGATCAGTAGAGGGACCGACGCGTAACATAACATAGATTTTAAGCCTATACATCGCAGCCAATTTCACAATAGCCAAATGTTCTTGGTTCGTCTGCGCAGCGCGCGGCGAAATAGCGCGTGTATGATAGAGTGCCTGCCGAGGAATGGTGATAAGCGTAAGCAATGATTGCAATGCACAACAGACAGTGTTTATTTCCGAAAAGGCCACCAATGTTGAGAAGTAGTGCACATAAGTTCATTGCTGAGTGGTCCGCCCAAGTATCAAGTGGTTTACAACCACAACGTTGGTGAGATAATTACAAAACTCTAGATTGCAGGTGTCTATGGTGGAGAACGAACGCGCTATTGACCTTTCCGGAGAGTAACGCGTTCAGCACCACACCATGAGGTTCCTTGGTTTTGCCAGCCTCTCAGGTAGTTCTATCGATCTTTTTCCATCAGCAATCACCCGTCAACGAGATTGATTAAAATGTCAAGTGGTTTATTGGATCTTCATCTCTTTGACAAACGACGCTGGTTAGTAATTTCAGATGGTCGCAGGACAGCAAAACGGCAGTGAGCAGTTGCACTACATGAAAAATTGAAATTTCCTAGGATATTTCAAGATCAGTTCTCATTATTAGATTAGGTTACTGTTATGTTATTTCGATCAGATGGTCGCGTCTGATCGAGAGAAAGCTGGCTACATTACATGAAGTACACATCAGTTCATGGGGCACTTGTGGCACAGTGCGACACACAAGTTAAATCAATCCCCGCCCCATGTCCTACTAAGCCTTCCATCTTTCTTGGGTCGACGAATTGGTACCAGACTTGTCTGGGAGAATAGCAACACTGGCTGGTACATTGGCAGGCCACCGCGAGTCATTGCAAAGTCCAGATATGCATTCAATCACTTCCAACGATACTTAATGAAGTCGAATGCATGGCTCATCCCTCAAGGACTAGTCAACGCCGAGATCTCTATCCTTTATTCTTTTTTATATATCAAGCAGAAATGCCTTACTCCTTCTCAGCTTGGGAAACCCTGCCGAGTGGACGAATCACTACGATATACATAACAGTCCGACTCCCAGGAACACTCCTCAGGCACGATGAGGCGCAAACCGTTGAGAGGCATGACGATATGCACCGTGACTTTTTTTGAGTTTGTGGTCATTGAGTAGTTTTCTTGTTAAGCAATCGCGAGGTTGTTATGTAGCATACATTTACTGCCATAGAAAAACACAGTGCAATACAACACAACAGTAGCTGACGTTTCGGCAGTATCGCCTTCTTCAGAGCCTGGAAGGGTATACTGATATACAATTTATTAGGCCAAACACTTCAATAACACTTACAGTAAGACAAAAAACTTTATGGGAATTACATGATCAACAGCTTCTCGAAAAACTCACCGCTTTTCTACATGACTTTCTGATGGCTTTGGATCAATTTCTGATGTGGGGTGGTGCAGTCGTCAACCATATGCGACTATAATCAGCTGTTCTAAGATTCCTCATTGGAAATCATGTAAAAAAGCGTTGAGTTTTTTGAGAAGCTGTTGATCATGTAATTCCCATAAAGTTTTTCGTCTTACTGTAAGTGTTATTGAAGTGTTTGGCCTAATAAATTGTATATCAGTATACCCTTTCAGGCTCCGAAGAAGGCGATACTGCCGAAACGTTTGCTACTGTTGTGTTGTATTGTATTGTGTGCTTTTCTAAGCAAGTAAATGTGCGCTGTATAACAACCTCGCGTTTGCGGAACAAGAAAACTACGCATTCATACTCCGACGCCGAGGTTAATAGAAAGTCGAACCTGGGAAATGTTTATGGTCATTCTACGTGACTGCTTGAACTTATCGTCTATCATCGTACTGTAGCTATAGTTTTACCCGTCCACTTGACATGCTTGCGCTTTTGCGCCGCTTTCTTTTCGAAGCAAAGGCAGGGCGTTTGATGAAATTCTTTTACGTCGAGACGTCATTTTCGAGTACGTCATTTTCTTGTTCCCTGTAATAACTGGTGGACTTAAAAGCAATAGACAGTGAGTGTTTAAGAGTTTAGACTCATTCACTATCCAAATAAACATTAATGAACTAAGGTTTATTTACCGAAGTTACGCAAATGTCTGGCTTAATGAACTACTTTTCAATTTGACAGAAGGCGAATTCGTCTAAACGACACCCAGTGTTGTACTACATAAATCTTTCTTTAAATCTATGAAATTAACACGGAGAGGTGTCTTGCACGTTTGCCACATTTCAACGAGTCATCTGTTCCATTGTGGCGAATCTTTTTCGTAACCCTGCTTGCTCACTTCTCTGACCTTTGCCCAGTTTGGTGTCAGACTTGTTTAGGACGAGACGAATAAGGAGCTTGTAGACGACAAACGGCATAAGAATTGAGACGAACATCGCCTGGAGGTGATTGAATGCATATTTAGCCATTGCAATGGCTCTTCATGGCCTACCGCTGAGTTGATCCAGTGTTGCCATTCTCCCAAGCAACTCTGCTACCAGTTCTCCGACCCCAGAAGGATGGAGAGCTTGGTGGGCAGATCATGGGCCCTGGGATCGATTCCACGTGTGTGCTGAATAGCGCCGGACCACTGCACGACACGCGCCCTTACCAGTACAGATAGGAGGCTCAAAAGTTCAAATTCCTTGTGTACCATGTATGAGCCACTTGCGGTGTAACTGACTGTTGTATCAGTTGCAGGATAAGTAGTAGAATACGGTTGGAATCTCCGGTTCTACTTCGATTTGCATTACGTGTTATGCTTTGGGTTGTGTTTCGACCTGCATTTCCATTGCCACATCTTCTTCTACATCTACTTTTGCTTCTATTTCTACTTCTAGTCATGAGTTTGAATGGTCAACAAATACAGCTGGCGTTCCCTCTACTTTTTGTTGACGAAGGAAAAGTACCAGAATGAAAGGAAAGAAGTGACAGATATGATTCCATTATCGTGACTCTTTTGTCAGTTGCACTATTAATCTAAAAAGTCACATATGAAGGTTATATATATATATATATATATATATATACATATATACACATATATATATCCATGCATTTAAAATGCTTGAACAAGAAGTGAAAATTTACACATTCAATAAAAGGAAAAATTGTAAAGTTCTTGGCGTTGCTTAACCCCTGAGGGATTTATCCCACACTGTGTATTCGACTTCACTACTCATAGTCATATTTTACTTTCACAATGAAGCGCGGCGCCATGCCGACACAACGAGTCACTACTGCTCCGCTCGGCACTCGGCATCCGCAAAAGGTCAAAAAGGTCTTAATCGTGCTAAGCAAGAGAAAAATTGCTAAATAGGAATGGGAAGATGATTTCTTTCAACCTAAAAGCGAAGACACCGAACGATTCGGGGTGAACTAAATCCGGTGATCCAACTTTATCAAAGCGTGCCTCATCATTAGTTACAAATTTCGTATACATACCTTGTTTAGTCTTGATTTGAATGGTATATGTCTTTTTATATTGTGGAGCTCACACAACGCAGCTATTTTGTATTAATGGATTCTGTAATACCAAACTCGTCCCAGCTCATCAAGAAGCAGTGAATATTGGATACTGGAGTAATCAGGCCGAAGTTACGTAGAACTCGGTTTACAGAGTTGTTGCGGCTATGTGCTACATTATCTAATGTCGACTGTAGCAGAATGGTTTACCATCATGAAAACATGATATCATTAGAAATGCAATCAACAACCGTTTTATATAAAAGGCAAATACTAAGATAAGGTTACTTCATTTGAATATTTCTGAAGGCAGGTCGCTCCAAAAGTTGCTTCCAACGCGTATAGTGAAAATGAGGTTAGCAGAAATAAGTAGCACACTCTTTAGTTTTTTTTTCTTGATACTCTTGCGCTCTTTTTACCAAATCTCCGCTTGCAATACGCACGTAGCTTTTCTGGATTCTCTTGAGTTTCTATCCACTAAAGCTGCTCCAAAACAGAAATTTCTGCCTTAATCACTTGCTATTTCGTCATGGCTGACAATGTTCTTGGTTGCTGAAGGGTGAATGGTTCACCACCAGATTTTCTGAAAAGAGAATCATTAAGACACTTCATTGATATAGAGAGAATCATCGCTCGTGTGATCTTACTCTCTAATCTCTCTACTGATTGCAAAGCAGTTCTTACAGACGACCGTCAAGCTTCTTGTTTATAAGACTTAGCTCCTATCACCTCATTGCGAACAGCTTTACACGTGATTTTTTTCATTTTCTACTCTTCCGTTTTCACATCTAATATGTAGGCTCTGGCAGTTCTTGCATTCGCTTCACTTCTTTGCATTCGTAATCTACGAAAATCTTCAAACATTTTACCTGTGTGCTCCGCGGCTGCATGAGCACACTTGGGAAAATCTTCCAGTGATTATCATTCATTGCTGAAAACCTTTTGCAGTCTAGTAACGTTTCCTAGATTTTTTGTCTTCTACTGTAACGTGACTGCAGCCAACTAAAGCAATTCTATCGAAGGCCTCTTTTTTTTAAGCAACATCTTTCCATTCCACTTAGTGATGTGGTTCTACTCCTACAGCACACGTTCTTCAGCGAGCGATTTCCTCGCTTGGAAAATGCTATTCGGCGGTATACGGTACTACATAAGGAAAAATAATATAAATCTTTCTTTCTGTGTGGGACATTTTCACACTGCCGCAGTTCTTTTTACAGTTCTTCCAGTGAGATATCACTAATCAAGGCTAGGTCAGAATGCGAGGAAGGTGTAAAAGAATACATGAAAGATTTACAGAAAATCTCAGTAAGCTGTCAAGGGCCATACTTATAACTTCACAGAATTAACGGAACATTCTTTCACTTATCACAGGAATGGACGATATTTGTGTCGAAGGAATTTACTAAGAGAACAAGATCAACCCACGAAGCTCTAAAAATGTGTGAAGCTGGATTGAAAGGTGTGAAAATACGTCGAAATTTGATTTCAGAGTTCCTTGAAACAGTTTTGCTGTAACGACAATGTCACTCCACTTTTATTTCAAAAATTTGTTAGGCGTGTGAATGGCTTTATTTATTTCCAGAATGGAGGCATATCTATGCGACGATCTGCGAGAGCGCACAGAAAGACGCCATTGAGAAGTTGAACGCATATTCTGAGCCAACAAAAGTAAATCCAATTCCTAATGGATCAAGGAAGGACGATAATAAAAACCCAAAATGCAGTGGAATAATAATTTTCCTGAAAAATAAAATCACGCCCAATTCATGATTTTCCCTTAAACCTTGCATGACTCATGGATTTCGAAAAGAAATTGTTCTCTTACGGGGTCGGATGATTGGTGCCTATCTCTTCACCTTCATTTGCTTACTGCAGGAATCAACGACAAATACGTTCAAGAAAGCAGCAGAACCCGTAAGGTCATTCCATGGAGCGCTGGTAAAGGGAGAACTAGAAGCTAAAGGTTTGAAAATACGTTACAATTCTATTTCAGAATTCCTTGAAACAGTTCTGCTGTAACATCAGTGTCCCTTCACGTTTACTTCAAAGATATGCTGCGCGTCTGAAAGACTTTTCCTATTTCTAGAGCGGAGGAGCAAGGAAAAGACGTTGTGTAAGAACGTACCGAACACCGGCCGAGAGAAAGTGAACGTCGGGTCGAAGCCCACGGAAGTAAATCCAACTGCTAATGGATTGAGGAAGGCCGATAATAAAAAGCCAAAAAAACCATGGAATAATAATTTCATTAAAAGATAAAATCATGTGCCAGTTCATGCTTTTTCCTTAATCCCTGTTTGCCACATTGATTGCGACGGAGAGCTGCTTTCGACGCTAGGCTTGGATTGCAGAAGTGTTTTCCGTCGTATTATCTGAACAGGACCAAATATTCTTTAATCACTCCACTTTGCTCAGAGCGTGAGTGAGTAGTGTTCTTGTAATTTAATGGTCGTAGTGGTCCCAGCACAGTCGAAGCATAAGTGCTATGCTGTTTGCTAGGAACACTGCTGAAAGACTGGGTTTCTTCTGCGTACACTAATTTAGGTGCCGTCTAAATGAACGGGCGAAAGTGACAGAAAATTACGATAGAAAACTTCATAAAAATACTGTTTCCGGCAAAAAGCTTGCGTGATATTGCATGTTTTGGGCGTTATAAGTGACTTGAAATAAGCACCCATATTCGATCGTTCTTTATGGGACCGGTTTTAGCAATTCGGTATCAGTGGCTGAAATAGAATAATAACTTTAAGAAGCCGGTTGCTTTGTAATCGCTCATTTGACTGTCTATGTACAACTCAAAACTACATCAAATTACGTAACGGTAGTGGCGGTGATTGCGTAGATTCGGGTGCGAATTATCTGGTCTTTGTAAACCGTCTGGATGCAGATGTTTTGCGTAAATGGGTAAACCACCATATTTGCTCACCAAATTGCAAATGAAATAATAATGTGACTTTTTATGGCTTTCATGTGACTTTTGTGTTAATAGTGCAATTGACAACAGAAGTCACGAAAATGGAACCGTATCTCTCAGTTCTTTTCTTTCATTCTGGGGTAGTTTCCCTCCAACAACAAGAAGTAGAGAGATAGGCAGGGGTAGTATTAAACGCCAGTTGTATTTGTTGACTTATCCAACGCACGACTGGAAGTAGGAAAAAAAGCAGAAGTAGATGTAGAAGATGTGGCAATGGAAATTCAGGTTCAGTGAAAAGAGAACACACAGCATAACACGTAATGGAAATCGAAATAGAACTAGCGCTTCCATCAGTATTCTACTACTCATCATGCAAATGATAAACGAAGAAGTATGGAAAGAACTAGAAGTATTGGCGTGCTCATTATGGACGAGTAATAACAGAAATGGAAGCGCAAATTAAGGTTGGAAGAGAACCAGATGAAGCAGAGGAATCAAAGATGGATCTCCTCTCACTTGTATCAACTGTAGTCCCGTTGATCGTCGAGTGAGTCGAGCCGATGCCAGTAAATCTTCCACTTTTCCTTGTCGCGTGCAAGAGTAGCCCACTGTGTTCTGACAGCTCTTGGCACTCGTCGAGCATCATATCTTTCTTCTAGGCCCTTTGTGAAGAACTCTGGCTATCGGGTCGGTGGTCTTCCTAGAGTACCTTTGAGATACAGAGGAATCCAGTCACTAACGGCTTTTGTCCATCGGTTTTCATTTGTACGCATTACATGTCCGGCCCACGTTATCTTTGACTGTTTGGCGTATAGAGCGAGATCCTTAATTTTTGATCGCTGACACAGGATCTTATCCCTTACAGGTATGAGGCAGGATCCTTTCGACTGCGCTTTCGATAACTCTGAGTGATCTTTGATCCTGCTTACGCTGCGACCACGTTTCTGACGCATACGTTAGAGCAGGAAGAACCGTTGAGTCGTAAAGGTGGGTACGGAGTCGGGTGTTCTTTGTTCTCTTCACTATATCATCGATGCTCTTGAAAGGTCTCCTTGCCGCTGGTTTCCTTCTGCTCACCTCTGGGGCTAAGTCGTTCATCATATTGATTTCCCGACCTAGATAGACATAACTAGAGCATTCAAAGCTATTCGTTTCGTTTAGCGGGAATGGGGCAAACAAAACCAATTCGTTCTTCATGAACATCGTTTTCTTGAGATTTTGTTGAAGACCAATGTTTCCTCACGCTTTCTCGAAGTCGTCAACGATACGTTCCGCTTGGCTAATATCTGTTGTTATAAGGACCATTTCACCAGCAAAGCGAACGTGAAGTAACTGCCGACTATCGATTTTCACTCTCATATTATCCCATTCCAATGTTCGCATGACCTTCTGGAGGGTGGCGGTAAATAAGTTTGTCGAGATTGTGCCGCCTTGCCTAACTCCTCTTTTGACGTCAACGTTAACATCGTTGTAGAATGGAGAAATTTTGGTTGCAAAATTTTTGTACAGCTCACGAAGAATCTTTACGTATTGAGTAGGGACTCCTTGACTACCAAGGGCTTCCAAGACTGCTTCTATCTGAATTGAATCAAAGGCCCTCTGTAAATCAATGAAAGAGTGAGGCAGAGCGGTCTTTTGTACTCTCGCGATACTTCAATGAGCCTTGTTATCGTATGGATGTGGTCCATCATACTAAATCCTTTTCGGAACATGGACAGTGGACATGGAGCTTATTTGTTGGAGGCGACTCCTAACCGCCTCCCAAATACTTCCCTGTCACTTGATGGCAGGCTTTTGGCCGAATTGACTCGTAGAATACAATCCGCATAGAGCGCGAACGCATTCACATACGTATGCATGAATACGCCTAGCAAATACAGAATGTGCGAAATCGGCGTAGCGGAAACAGGGAGCCCAACCCTTGGATTAACTTGCGTTTCAGGGAAGCAAAGGTCGCTTTTGGTCTGCTATTAACCTCCTAACCTGGGGACGCGTCACGTAACCTCGCGATTAACCGGCTCGAGATCACTCATATTGAGGAGATCCGAGTCAGAGATTGATGTGTAATTTCATTGAAAAATTGATTCATAGTGTCAACGTGAGTTTTTGCGCTGTATGTTTCTGCTCAAAACAATCTGTGTTAATGAAAACTAGTGGACCAGAAAGAGTTAGTCTTTTGGCGTTTATCAGACTCTGAGTACGGGTCCCTACAGAAAGTGGTGCACATTAGGCTACTCTTGCACTCAATTGGGATAAATGGAGAATTTGCTGGCTGTAGTTACTCACTTATTAACTGTAGCACAGATTATAATGGTGATAGTGGTTATGGACTTATTTTGTTTTTCTCTGTCATTTATTTCTCCTAATTTTTCTTCTCTTTATTCTTTATCAACTAACGCCAGAAGCAGCAGATGAGAAATTGAGAAGTGCCTTCTTTTTTGCGCGTATGTCTACTAGTTTTACTTTACGGACTCCAAACACAGCTTCGCACTGTTCACTGTATTCTTGGGAAGCAAAAAGGTGTTTGTTACTTTATTTCGTAGATTTCCCAAAAAAGCTAGAGAAAGTGCAGTAAACAGGAATGAATAACAAGAAGTAGGGCCATTGACGCTACCACCGTTTCCTGAATCAATCGTCAGACCACAAGATTCAAACAATGAAGCGTATATCAAATTTCGGAAGATTGCAGACGAAATTTTTACAGTACTTAATCACATTCATGCGACATTGTTTCGCTGCACCTCTATTGAGACTCAAAATTGTGATGTAAGGGATATCTGAAAACTGACACCGTCAAACAACATTAGATTGTGTGTTCGTGATAAGAGTAGAGAGTTTGCAGTGGTCCATCATCAGTTATATGCAGAGATGACGGAAAGACATCTTGAAGATGCCTCTCTTTGTCGCCCATCATCTACAATGGGATTCAAATGCCATTTCCTAATACTAAACTGCAAGTGGGTCGAAGTGGCCAAAGTGGCTGGGTTAAACCTATTAATAATTTGTGTTAAAATATGTGTGTATTTGTGTTAAAATTCGAGTAACGAAAATTTCCCGACTTGTACGTTTTTATCAAAACTCATAAGTTAGCAGTTTTTGATGATCTTGTGTTTACCGATCCATCATTATTAAAGGTTATGCTTATCACTAGATCAGTAGAGGGACCGACGCGTAACATAACATAGATTTTAAGCCTATACATCGCAGCCAATTTCACAATAGCCAAATGTTCTTGGTTCGTCTCCGCAGCGCGCGGCGAAATAGCGCGTGTATGATGGAGTGCCTCGTCCTTGCCATACTTCGTACATAGACGTCGAACGACCCCGCAATGCAAGTCATCCTCGAACGCCTTGTGCAACGCGAACGAGCAAGAAACAAGTATTGCCTTATGGTTAAGCAGAAAGTTAAGCTACTCTTATAGGAGTTCTCAACTACTTCATCTTCAGGTGGCCCGAGAAATATTACGCGTTCCACCGCATTTATGTTTAACGTAGAAGCGCTAGTGATCGATCTCAGGCCATTGCGCTACTGTAGGTATGCAGATGATTGTTTTTTCACCTGCTCCGTCACCACTACAGGCAGTCGCCGCCCTTGTGGATCAGAGGAAGAATTGCGACTAGTTTGATACTAAAACGGTGGTGGATTCTATTGTTGGTTTACTCCTAGCTGAGCTTCCTGACTGAAGCGCAGGACACCTTCTCACCTTGGGAGACCTTGCTGGGGTTATGAATGCCTCCGCTGTACATCGAAGCTCGACACAAAGGAACAACTCATTGCCATGTTGAGGCGGTGAACCGTAAGGGTGTTGTAGATATTGATTGAAAATTTCTCGAAGTATTTACTATTTCTCTTTATCGAAATCGGCTTATTGCTAGAGCGGATCAGTTTTTTCTTGCAGAAACTACTATGATTCTAAACATCTGTAAATATCTGAAAAGCGTTTGCATTTGATCACTATTCATTCAATAATGGAATTTACAAAAATGTGGTAACCAATATTCTATTTCTTCACAAATCCTAGTTTTTTAGTTTTTGAGTAGACAACCGCCCACATATTTCCTGCTCTGCCGAAGAATGGCGATAAGCGTAAGCAATGATTGCAATGCACAACAGACAGTGTTTATTTCCGAAAAGGCCACCAATGTTGAGAAGTAGTGCACATAAGTTCATTGCTGAGTGGTCCGCCCAAGTATCAAGTGGTTTACAACCACAACGTTGGTGAGATAATTACAAAACTCTAGATTGCAGGTGTCTATGGTGGAGAACGAACGCGCTATTGACCTTTCCGGAGAGTAACGCGTTCAGCACCACACCATGAGGTTCCTTGGTTTTGCCAGCCTCTCAGGTAGTTCTATCGATCTTTTTCCATCAGCAATCACCCGCAGTGATGCCGTTGGTAACTACTTGTTTTATCGTTTTATCGTTTTTGTTTTAACGGATATTGTCATTATATCTACCATCAGCATCGTGTATAAAAGGGCATCACTGAATGAGTGTGCCCCATTCGAGGAGACGGACCGCTGAGGAAGACCTGACTCGACACGAAGGCGAAGCCGCCACATCGAGACGAATAACAAGCGTGGACCATCGACTCGGATCATCGGCTCTGATGAAGACGAAGACGTCGAAACGTTAGCCGGTAATAAATATTTTTTATCAACCTCATGTAAGCTCATCAAAGAAAGAATACATATTGATTATGCACACCGAGGTTCAACGAAAGTCGGTTTCGAAGTACTCTGGTTAGTAATTTCAGATGGTCGCAGGACAGCAAAACGACAGTGAGCAGTTGCATTACATGAAAAATTGAAATTTCCTAGGATATTTCAAGATCAGTACTCATTAATAGATTAGGTTATTGCTATGTTAGTTCGATCAGATGGTCGCGTCTGATGGAGAGAAAACTGGCTACATTATATAAAGTACACCTCAGTTCACGGGGCACTTGTGGCACAGTGCGACACACACGTTAAATCAATCCCCGTCCCATGTCCTACTAAGCCTTCCATCCTTCTTGGGTCGACAAATTGGTACCAGACTTGTCTGGGAGAATAGCAACACTGGCTGGTACATTGGCAGGCCACCGCGAGTCATCGCAAAGTCCAGATATGCATTCAATCACCTCCAACGATACTTAATGAAGTCGAATGCATGGCTCATCCCTCAAGGACTAGTCAACGCCGAGATCTCTATCCTTTATTCTTTTTTATATATCAAGCCATGAAACGAATAATGGCGTTGACTTGAAAAACTATCAAATGTCTTTGTTTTTAATTTGATAATGGCAATTCCACATAAGAACTTCTTGACAGACTTCGTCTGGAAACGACAATCCGCTATTGTACATATGATTTTCGTAGATGGTCGCATTCTCTTTCCAATGCTCCCTAAACGACTTACAACATTCCTTTGCCTACGTAACTTTTGTGTCTTTTTTGTGCATATTCTGATAGATTTTCTATAAAGTACTGCGCTTTTAATAGCTCGTAGTTTTGTTGCTAAGCGCACAAGAAGTTTATACTGTACTGTTTAATATCCAAAGTAGCTATCCTTCGGCACATTTCGACATTTTCAAAGCTTAGAAAGAAAAGCCAATAAGGACAGATTTAAATCGCATTACGAATTAAGTACCTTCCTAACGATTTAACCAAACGTTATGAGTACCTCGATTGAGTACTCCAAGAGGAGATTGATAAAGCCTGAATGGTACGATACCTGGATGACGCGCTTCCAATGGCTGCGTGGGTGTCGGAGCACAATTTCCATTTTCCGGAGAGTTGCTGGTTTAGCTAATATGATTTCTTTGGAGTATTAAAGTTAATCTAGTCAAAGCCTTCCTTAGGTCGTCACCAACCCAGGCAGCCGTTGTCATTGTGGATTGGAGAATGATTTGTTTCCATGAAGCTAGTGTGACAAAGAGATTGTGGGGGTTCCTTATATTTATCTGCTATAGTTGTCCTTCCGGGCAGAAACGAAGGACATCTTAGCTGCGCTTGCTGGGATGATAAACCAAGACGGTGGTGGATACTGGTAATGATTTATTTTAGCAAGGCTTCCTGATGGAAATGCCGTACTCTTTCTCAGCTTGGGAAACCCTGCCGAGGGGACGAATCACTACGCTGTACGTAACAGTCCGACTCCCAGGAACACTCCTCAGTCACGATGAGGCGCTAACCGTTAGGAGGCATGACGATATGCACCGTGACTTTTTTTGAGTTTGTGGTCATTCTACGTGACTGCTTGAACTTATCGTCTATCATCGTACTGTAGCTATAGTTTTACCCGTCCACTTGACATGCTTGCGCTTCTTGCGCCGCTTTCTCTTCGAGGAAAGGGCAGGGCGTTTGATGACATTCTTTTACGTCAAGACTGTATCTTCACCGTAGACGACTTTAGCATAACGCTTTCAAGAACGATAAATTGTTGGTTCAAAGCTTGTCTTATTTATGAAAAAACGTTAAATGATTGCCCGTTTTTCATCAGTAGCTGCTATCGGCTATATGGGACTCGCGTACTCTGCAGAAAAAAGCTCTCGGTTTTGTGGTTGTATCGAAATTCACTCTACTGCCAAAAATACCACCGCTTATTCTCTCTCCATTGTGGGAGTGCGCTTCTCCACCGGTGCAAAGCCGACTACTGCAGTTCCTCAATGAAATCTATTGGTCAAAATTGGTCAAAAATAAATTGAGCTCACGCTTTCGAAAAACGCTTTTAACGTTTTTTTTATTCATTATTTTCTTTGCTCTCTCACATTGTTCTTAGCCTCCTATACACTCTGCATGTACATAAAATGTTGCTTAGAAAAAGACCGTCAATTGATTTCCGTAGCAGTGATCGTAATACCATCACGTGCGGTGTACCTCATAACTTACGAAGCGTGTGAGATTGAACACATTGGCAAAACGCACAGACCATTCTGCGTCCGTATAGAAGAGCATTTAGACGTTGAACATAAAGTTAAAGAAAATGCTCCACCAAGTGGGCAGGGAACCGATAACGGGATGATTTTTAAGTGGAAGTCGCAATCCATGCACAGAAATCAAAAATTTCAGGGCATAAAGCCTTCAACGCTCGTTGTATTGAAACCTCTTGCAACGGTTATACTCCGAAAATCCGGGAATAAATAGCAAGGAGCAGTGCTTTGTGATGATCGCGCCCCGTACCTCAGATCGATTTTTTGATCCGAGCCAGGTTCAGTTTTCATGCATGCAAGACCCCATTTTCTTGTTCCCCGTAATAACTGGTGGACTTAAAAGCAATAGACAGTGAGTGTTTAAGAGTTTAGACTCATTCACTATCCAAATAAACATTAATGAACTAAGGTTTATTTACCGAAGTTACGCAAATGTCTGGCTTAATGAACTACTTTTCAATTTGACAGAAGGCGAATTCGTCTAAACGACACCCAGTGTTGTACTACATAAATCTTTCTTTAAATCTATGAAATTAACACGGAGAGGTGTCTTGCACGTTTGCCACATTTCAACGAGTCATCTGTTCCATTGTGGCGAATCTCTGCGAATCGAAGTTTTGATAAAAAATTTCCCTTAATACGAATGCCTTTCTCCGTTCGAGTGGCCTCATTATCACTACAGTGCGGCACTAAACAGTTTCAGCGAAGTTGCGTGTTCCTTCCAAACATCGTTTCCTATGTGTGTGGTAAGAGGTTGGTGAATAAGCTGTGTTTTCATAGTGTAGTTCCGGTAAGAATCATGCAGAGTTCTCATATAAGGTGCGTCCACTCTTTGGTTGACGAGCGCTGGTAGGATAGCAAGCGTTTCGACACTGAGAAACGCTTTTTCATAGTCGACAAGTATTAGGACTAGAGGCAGAATTATTTCCGACAAATTCAATAGCTCTGGCCATAGCCTAGATGTGGTCTATTCAGCGAAATGGTAGTCGAAACCTTGCCTTCTCCACTGGTTATGCCTCATCCAATGTTCTCGTTATGCGTGAGACGACAATCCTCACGAAGAGCTTATGGATTATACTCAACTAGCGTATCGAACCATAGTTACGAAATTTCCTACAGTCACTGTTCTTGGCTAGCATGACCGTGCCCTACGCCCTCAACCGGTCTGGGGGTTTTCTTCCTTTTGAAGGTAGGCGGTCATATGGCTCGTGAAAAGTAAATGTAGATTGTGGTTTTTAGCTCTAAGAAACTCGGCAGTAATATAATCGTGTCATGGGGCTGTGCCACTTTTTTCATTTTTTCTACCGTCACCTGAGCCTCCGCCGGAAGACTTCCAGGAAGCTTCTTTCCCGCTGGGAATTTGAGGTCAGGAACAGGGAATGTGGAGCAGAAAAGGCTGCTGTAAAACATTCTCGTTGCTAATTCCATATGATTTCGAGAAGCTTTGGTGACTCGATCTTCGTTCATCAGGACTGATAACGAGACATTGAAAACACACAAGCTTCGACAATACTTCTTCCGACTGCTTTTTTTTCTCTGCTCCTTCGAATTGTTTGTTGTGTCTGTACCGATGTATACCTTCTCACAAAACTCTTCTGCAGCTGGCATTTAATAGTGGCCGTATAAAAGACGTCGTAGTAGTTTTCGTACAACTCTTTAGTGGTAATGGAGATACGATCCGATCCTCTCGCTTGAGAAACTGAAGCGAATGCGGCACAACTTTCCTAACTTTCAACGAGCAGCTCGTAGTCATTGGTCAGGTCTTCACTAATTCACCAGTCACGTTTGGATAGGATTCCATTCAAAATGCTCTTATCATCTACAACTAAACTTTTCCACGTGGCCGACGAGACGAATTCTTTACCAGCTTAACGCTGGATAGAATCTTCAGCCGAAGAAGGCGGTGATCGGAGCCAGTACAGCGTCAAGTGAGCACCATATTTTGTTTGCTACAATATGGTCGATCTTCACATTAGTCGTGCCGATAGTGTTTCCTTCTATCGGGCTGCATGGGCTCTCACGTGCATATGTAATTGTATATAATAGATTGGATAAGAAAAAGATAGAAAGAAGGAAAGAGAACTGTAAAACTGGAAAAGAATCCTTGTTGGTTTCCAGTTTTACTATAAATCTACGAGCGGTTTCCTACTTGACACGGATAAATGGATGAATTTGGCGAAATTCTTATGACTCTGTCTTATCGGGATTGCAAGAGAAATGCCACTCCACCGGCACTCATAATGTGGACGAGAACAGGGCAACGCAAATCCTGCAGGTGGAATCAATACGAAAACCCAACCATCTCCGCTAATGCCGATTTCAAAGCACGAAACGAATGGAAAAGCGGCTGGAGTGTGCATCTTTGCGAAAGTGAACAACTAAGAACCTAAGTACTCAAATATCGGAAAACCCTTCTTACAACAATCATCCTTATAAAATCTTGGCTTAGAGCGCGTGCGAAACACCATCTTTGTATTGATCTGAAAAAAAAGGTGTTCATTTCATAATGTTTACTTCTTTACTTACTGTCTACCACAATATTCACGGTATTCAGTAAATAAAAAAATAAACATTGTGATTTCGACCACATCCTCAGTTTATTTGGTATAGAGAATTCCTCTATCATATAGAATTCTCTATCTACCTAACCAATATGTTCGATGGATCGATGGAGATCCCGCCACCACAGCGCCGCGTGCATGCGCTGCGTCCATATCCCGTCCTGGTCAATGGGAACCCCGCTCGCTTGCACGTAGCCGCACCCACGAGCAGTTCCATCTTGTCCCGACGACGCCTCGGAGATTGGCGTTGCCAACTCCATCATTGATCCCATCCCGCTCAATACCGTCTTTCTTGTTGAATCAAATTGCCTTGTGTGTAATGATATTAAGCGAAATTCTTAACTCTCACATTAGGAGTACATTGTTATCGTTCGTCCTCATGTAATCGCGTTGTATGTGTTAACATAAGCTCAATGTATGCATTGCTCACAGGTTTCTCACAACCCTTCGTATTCTTGCGCTGTGGTCGTTACATCATCACGGTTACCGTTGCATCATTGTTGTCATAATATTCCAATGCTTCGTTATTCTCGTTATTCATCTCACTTCACAACCATGACCGTTTATCACTTTAACTTGTATAATTCATGTGTTAATATTTATCGTTGGTGGTTCAGTGGTAGAATGCTGGCCTGCCACGCGGGCGACACGGGTTCGATTCCCGGCCAATGCACCAATGTAACGGCCACAGCGCAAGACTACGAAGGGTTGGATAAACCTTAAACCTGGGTAATTAAACGTTTATATACATTAATATAACAACAATAACATAACTATAACGATAAAAATATTAACACATGAATTATACAAGTTAAAGTGATAAACGGTCATGGTTGTGAAGTGAGATGAATAACGAGAATAACGAAGCATTGGAACATTATGACAACAATGATGCAACGGTAACCGTGGTGATGTAACGACCACAGCGCAAGAATACGAAGGGTTGTGAGAAACCTGTGAGCAATGCATACATTGAGCTTATGTTAACACATACAACGCGATTGCATGAGGACGAACGATAACAATGTACTTCTAATGTGAGAGTTAAGAATTTCGCTTAATATCATTACACACAAAGCAATTTGATTCAACAAGAAAGACGGTATTGAGCGGGATGGGATCAATGATGGAGTTGGCAACGCCAATCTCCGAGGCGTCATCGGGGCATGATGGCACTGCTCGTGGGCGCGGCTACGTGCAAGCGAGCGGCGTTCCCATTGGCCAGGACGGGATATGAATGCAGCGCTGTGGTGGCGCGATCTCCATCGATCCATCGAACGTATTGGTTAGGTAGATAGAGAATTCTATATGATAGAGGAATTCTCTACATTTGGGTTCAATGCCGAAGTGGGCTCCCCAGATCAATCCCGTTGACAGGTGATTGCTGATAGCGCCGGTAGATAGAAGACTAGCTGAGAGAAACGCAGAGCAAGGGCATCTGTGGAACAGTGGGCAATGCGAGTGCCCCGGCAAGGAAAATCGCAGTTCGATCTGGCCTTGGGTCTAAATTTTGCAAATGTCTCAGTATCACTGTTGTGCTGATTTCGTTTTCCGAAGTCACTTTCACCGCCACCGAAAGAAGATCTAAAAATACTCCGACATTGTGTAGCTGGTTCGAAAATTCAAAGTGGTGAACAACTGAGCTCCTGAGATGGGTAGAACAATATGAGTGGCACGGACAGCTTGGAACGCTGAAGATGTGGTAATTATGAATATGAGTGCCTTCTCGCATTTTTCTACTCAACTGTTTTCTACTCCACTCAACTTTTTCCAAATAAAGGTTTTCTTTAAAAGTCTGGATGTTGCTTGAATAATACTAAGATGCGATCGTAGTTTTCGAGCACATTTTTTAGGTGACGATACTGAAACCGTTCAGTTTCATAGAAAGACAATGAGAAGCAACTATTATTCTATCTGTCACTTTTTTCTTTCTTCTTCGAAATCGAATTAAACATGAAAACACTTCCTTTCCATGCCACTGTCTTACTCTATTATCCACCAATTAAAGTAATGAGAAAAAGTTGTGTTTGTCTAGAGCTTCTATAACCACCTCCTCCTCCACATGATCAAAAGCGTTTATGAAGTCAATGACGCAGAACAAAGCGGTGTTGTGGCAGCGACGATATTATTCGCTGTTCCGCATTTTTCTTTCTCGGAACAATCGTTACTTGCCAGACTATTTCTTACACAATGCTTGGTTAACCTTTATGAGAATGGAAATTGAGGAATCAATGGTACTTATTCTTCTGTGTCGCAGAAAATGAACCACTGTATTTCAATAGATAATAGTATAGCCCCTAGCGAAAGCATTAATGAGACTGAAGGTATATCCTTCAAACAACTGGAATCGAATGTTCTGCGACTTGTGAAACTACAATTAGATAGCCACTGAGGCAATATGCTAGTACTCCTGGATATGCTTTGGAGGAACACTGCTGTCAAAGAGATTGTAAAAGAATTCGTGGTGATGTATTCCATCACCCCTCTAGATGTATAATAGTTACATTTTCATTTACAGGACGGAAAGCGGTTATTTTGCTCTTAATGCTGCGAAGTTCCGCTAGACTCTACGGATGTTCTTTCAAACTTCGATAGCGTCAGTTTGTACTTATACTCCTCAAAATCCTCGAACGAAAATTGTCATCTGGCTGCCGTTCAATATTTGCTCGCAACGGCGACTTTTGCAAGGGTAGGAGAAACACATGCTATGATCTCATATTTCTTTCTCACATGGCTACATGGTTTCCAGTCGATTTGTTGTCGTACAAAGTCGAAACAACAGTAATGTTTTGGAAATACGGCATTAGAACAAAATATGACATTTTAGTGTTTATCGACACTTAAATTAGAGCTTTATTGGATAATATTTAAACGATGATCTCATGACTGGGTATCAATGAGGGCAGTTAGACTAGTAAAGAACGTTGGTAAATTGAATGTAGAACAAAGCGCTCTGAGGTAATTGCACATTACCAGTCATCAGAGATAATTTGTCTCCTCAGATGTAAGAGGATCGCCATCAAAAATCTCCTCAAGTCGAGGCCGTGTGGCAAACATGGCAGAGTAGAAGTAATGATGATTGTGATATGGTACATCAATACGGTAGTTGCTGATAGGCAGTCACAAAAAAGTGAATGTGCGTCAATGATTTATACAAAAATCAACTAAAAAAACACTAAATATTGAAGTGACTGGGTAGACTTAAGATGATATTTCGCGGTACATAAAATATGTTAACTAAGAACTGCTAAGAAGCGTTAGAATTTGAGCGTTGTGCAAGGGCATTTATGGCAGAGGGGCATATTGAAGGACAAGCGTAGATAAAAAACCGGTTCAGCGTTGAATAAAGGACGCACGTTCCTGAAAAGAATAGATCACTTTGACAAACACTTTCCAAATATGTCACTTCACTGAATACATTCTAACCTGATTTTCTTCGTTATAGAGGTAAACATGAACGTCACCACCGGTCGCAAACGATTCTTCAGCTTCAAAGACCAGTGAGTGTGGTGGTGCATACAAACCTTTTCCGCGAGCGTACACCTTTATCGTTAGTAGTATAGGGGTACTGAGAAATAGTAATAAAGGATACAGCGTACCGTCACTTTTGATTTCGGCGTGAGTACGAAATCTTTAGGGAATATGAATGAGATGTCACGACCAGTGCTCGAACTGCGTAGTTTCCATTCGCCAATTTTCTCATCATGAGATACTGATGTATTCTCAACGATAATGAATGAACCATCAGGAGCCACATCCTGAAGCAGGAGGTGGGATCCAACAGTTTCAGTAAATAACGATTTACATGTTCATCTATACTATACACTTATTCTCCTACGTGACTGATCTCTATATACTGTGTAGAACCCAACATTTTCGCTATATTGGCTGTATTAATCTCGCCATCAACGAACACTCTCACATTGGAAAGGGGGTTCTGTTGGCAGTTGGGTATTTTGCCTTTTTCTGAATCGCGTTAAACTGAATCTCTCCGCAATCTTGTTATAGCTCCACTAAATCGTTCCCATGTCACCACCGCAACCAATCATCAAATTTTGCTATTGCAATGAGCTTTTACAGATAAACATGCCACCAATTGTCTCACCTAAAAAGAGTAGGAGGATCGGCTAACCCACCTCAGGCTCGAACCACTAACCACACGTGTCTTGCGCGGAATGTCTAGCTACTGCAATTTCCGCGTCCCTCATTCATATTACTGTCGTTTAAAATTGCACCTTTTCTAAACATTTTTAAACTATGCGATCCAAATATACTTACTGCTATGGAGATGTTGCCTTGTGCTGATCTTTGTGCTTCAAACCGATTTGCGCCCGTTACATAACGTATGGCAGTGGAAGTGGAACGTACTTGTAAGCCTACAGTTATTGTTTTGGTTCGACAATTCTTTGTTACCACTTGTAGTCAAAAAAGTCAAGCCGTGGAATTAAAACTTTAGTATGATGTTGATAATTTATAGATAAATGATGTAGTTACTAGACAACGGTGATGTGTCGAATGAGTGGCTAGCAGTAGAGGTGACTCGACCATGTGTTCTATTCTCTTCTCCTTCCAGAAGTTGACGATATTTACTGATCTCGGCATCTAGTTTCTAAAATAATTTATTATGACATTTTTCATTTCTAAATCGTTTTCTCTTCCCTTCTCTTCTTTTTTCTTCCCTTCTCTTCTAAATAAAAATGCCTTAAGCGGCCGAATCAACGAAGAAAACAAGCTCGAAACAAAAAAGAAACTAATGAGAACCGATGATCACCTATAAACGTATTGATGATTGACCACAGTAAATAAGAACAATTTCGTTTCGTAGGTAAACAACTTACAACTTTCTCAACAATAAGTTTTTCGAGTTCCATGGTTATAGTTTGACACTGAGAGCGTACAGCTCGGATTTCATCGTCTTTCTCACTCAGATGTGCCATCGTCACACGACTTTCGTCTTCGATTTGGAAGTTAAGGTCTTGAATGAGCTTTTCGAGGATATGATTCTGCAAAAATGTGTTTCGCATTGTGTTAGCACTTGGTCGCAATTTATTTTATTAACTTTAATCCATCAAATGACAAGGCGAGTTGACCACAACCAGAGTGAATTTGAGCTATCCGCCTGCTATAAGGATGTTTTCATAGATCAAATAGGATGTTTACGAGATCTTTCATTGTTTTTTTATTCTATGCGGGCTATAGTTCTCGCCTGCTCTAACATAAAGCCAAGTGTAAATAGGCGAAAGCTTTTGGCTAAGTGCAATGAGCGTGCGCTTCTTTTCTCTCCATATTTTCATACTCGAAAATTTCACCATGATTGAAGAAAATGGTAGCATTTATTATTTTCAATGGTAAAATTTGTACAATGAAAGCCCTGTTCTGATCATAATAGACCAATTGTACGATCGATGAATAAGCCAATCAACATACGCGTCCTTCCAGATTTGCCAAATTGGTTCGCATCTCGGTTAGTTGAGCTCGCAGTGCTTTAACCTTCTCCTATGAAAAAAAGATAATTCTATACTTCGTAGAACATTTAATGTTGTAATCAAAATCAAATAAAGAGTTATACCATGTAGAGGTCATGAAAAGCATTAAAGAACCTTGGTAATACTGGCGTCAACTGCATGACGTGCGCTTGTACGAATTTCAATCACTTGCTTACTGTACCAGGATTCCATTTCACTTCGGAATTTTGAGGTGTCCTGCAAAATCCATTAATTACAAATGGGAAAGACGATACGAAGAAGAAAAAACACAACTTTCTCCACCTCATCGTAAAGTTTACGAATTTCAGCAATGGCTTCCGATAAACCTTGTCTGAATATGGCGCGATTTTCTTCGGTTGTGTCTTGATATTTGTACTTGTCTAGCTTCTAAAAGTATATAAGACGTTTAAAATGTGTAGGACTTACATCAAAAATGGACGACGAAACAGCTCGTGTACTTACAACATTGTTGCTACTGGTGATGATCTTGCACTCTTCAATGAGAGCTTGTGCTTGATGCTCATAGTTAATACGTTGGAGCGTCTCCTTTTCAAGCAGCTGTAAACAACTCGATAAACATAAAAGGAAGAAAAAATACAAAGGCTTTTGCAAATGTGACAGTGACATAACAGTGTAGACCTGGCGTTGAGCTGTAAGGTCCGAACTCAGTTTGTGATTTTCCTCACGAATACGCCTACACTCTTCGTCAATCACCGCATTGCGTCGTTTTGTCATACAGATCTGAAATCGTTCTGAAAGAAAAGGCAACCGATGAAAGGATAAAGCTTTCGGCATTGATCAATGTCAATGGTTTATCCTACTACACAAATCTGGAGCTGATTTTACGACTTTATGACGACTCAGTTTCCCTAGGACAAAGGATCGAACTGACGATTCTGAGTGCGAAATACAACCATAATGACGCTGAGATATTTGCAAACTTTAGACCCCAGGCTAGATTCAACCCTGCGTCTACCCATTGCAGGAGCTCACGTGTTACCAAATGCAATAGTGACTGCCTCGTTTTGCCTTTCTCTTAGTCATTCTTTGTACCACCGTCAACGGGAATAATCCGGGTAACACAAATCGACAGTGAACAGAGTTAAGCTGAAACTGCAGTCCAAATCATGATGTATAAGTTTCCATTTGGTGCTTAATAATTTTTCACGGTAGGATATAGAGTGAAAAGAATAAGAGGATAAACCTCTCGGCGTTTATCGATTCTATGGGTATGCGCCATGCATTTGACTTCATTAAACATCGTCTGGAGGTGATTGAATGCATATTTGGCCATTGCAATGGCTCTTGATGGCCTACCGCTGAGTCGATCCAGTGCTGCTACTCTCCCAAACAAGTCTGCTACCAGTTCGCCGACCCCGGAGGGATGGAGAGCTTGGTGAGCCAGCGACGCGGGAATCGATTCCATGTGTATTGCAGAGAGCGTACGACCACTGCACCACACGCCCCTGCGCATGCATTATGTAGTAAAAAGTTATACAGTGTGATCCGAAGTGCATTCAGCGTCTGTAACCAGTGCACTCGATACGCGCCTCTACATGCGAAATAATGAGCACTTAGGAAGAAAAATCAATGAAATTACAATAAGTACGAGAGAGTGGATTCGGAACACTAACCTGAGCCTGAAGATCACAAAGCTTCACAATGAGGTCATCTTCATCTCCTAGATTTCGAGCTTTCACCGCAGCATCATATCTAGAACGCACCGTTATCATAAAACTATGTAAAGGTAAGGCTCTCTGTGTTGATCAATCCCTGTGGGATGCGCCATGCATTTGATTTCATTAGGCATCGTTTCGAGGCGATTAAATGCATATCTGGCCTTTACAATGACTCATGGTGGCCATCGCGCCAGTGCTGCTATGCTCCCAGAGAAGTTCGGTACCAATTTCCCGACCCCGTAGAGATGAAAGACTTCGTGAGTCATGGGAGCGGGGATCGATTCCATGTGTGTGTTGCAGAGCGCCTCCGACACTGAGCCACACGCTCCATTACCGTTATCAAAGTTTTTAAAAAATTAGAATAAAAAAGGAATGAAGTGAAAGGACAGTAGCTTTAATTTATCATACAGCAACAATAGTGACTCGGTACTAGGATAGATATGAAAGAAGCCTTAAAAAAATAAGCAAAAAGAAAACTTTACCTAGAACGAATATCGGTGAGATCTGCACTAAGTCCACGAACTTCTTTCTCTAAATTGCCATAATCCTTCTTCGCATCCGCTATTATCGCTTGCGATTGCTAGAAAGAGTTTTCTCTTCGTGGAGCTTTCTTCCAAGGTTTTGAATTCTTAGTTTTGGCTTTTATTACAGGTAGGAAAACTGGATTCCTTCAATATCTGTTTTTTTTTCTATTGATTTCTACTAAATAGTGACCTAACTGTGGCATGCCAAGTATTTTATGCGCACAGTATTTTTCAAACGATAGCGACATTTTTCTTCATATGTTTCTTTTTTCATGGCTATCATAAAGGTCAAAACTCTCTCTCTCTCTCTCTCTCTCTCTCTCTCTCTCCCTCTTCCTCCCCTTCTCCCTCTCTCTCTCTCTCTCTCCGTTTCAATTTATAATAATTATTTCTACACAATCACATCACGCCGAAGAGAAAATGTGTTTGTGTCAGACTTCCATATACTCCTTGGCATCTACTTCCAAATATGGTCACCTTATGCTAAGAAAAGAACACTTGTCAGAAAGCCCTTCGATACACAAAGTACATAGGAACGGCTTGTGGTGACGATGTGAGAACTCTGCAGCACAGTTTTCATGGACTTCAAAAAATGAGCAATTCTGTCGAACTAATAGCATTATAGTCGAGCGAATAATTCGAAATAGTCCCTCCCAACTCTTGAAAATACATCCGTATGAGCAAAATATTGTAATGGGTAAGAGCCGTATGTGGCTCACATTGTCATCAGCATGTTAAATATCGTTCGTGCATAACGCTATATATAATCAAGTGCCATCATATTATACTGTGAAAGGTTCCTGTTGATGGTACCTTAATCTCGGTTTCGTACATAGAACGAATTCCCGGCGCGTGCTTGCCTTTGGTTAGTCTTTCCAAATCATGGTTAAGCTTACGGTTTTGCGCTTCTAGGAATCGAACCTGAAACGATTCAAAAGTAATCACTCTTGTTCGTGTGCCTACTTTTGCAAGACTCAAGGAGATATTGTAAAGCAACTTGAAATCTCTTACTTGTTCAATGTATGCGGCTAATCGGTCGTTGAGACCACGCATCTCTCTCTTCTCTCTTTCACGTATTTCACGTATTTCACTGGCAGTCACACTACTTCCGGCTGAAAATTGATTTTAAAATTTGAACACTCCATCAGCTATTTGCAGTTTCTACTTTTTCCAAAAATTTTACTTCGTCTACCTTAAAAGGATAGAAAACACGAAGCTCTCGGCGTTGACCAATCCCTGAGGGATGCGCCATGCATTCGACTTCATTAAGTATCGTTGGAGGTGATTGAATGCATATCTGGCCTTTACAATGACTCGCAGTGGCCTGCCGATGTATCGAGCCAGTGCTGCTATCCTCCCAGACAAATCTGGTACCAATTTGCCGACCTCGGAGGGATGGAATGCTTGGTGAGCCATGGGTGCGGGAATCGATTCCACGTGTGTGTCGCAGTGGTGCCTCCAACCACTGCGCCACACGCGCCCTATTCGTCTACCTTACACTGATTTATTCATCCATTTTAAAACATTGAAAGTGGACTTCTGAAAACATATGCATAACTAAATAAGAGAATAAACTTACACACAAACTCGTTCGTCCCGGTAAAAGCCATTCTGAAAACTTATCAAATTAATATTTAGTAGAATTTCATTCATATGTTTTTAGATTTTTCAGACAACACGAACTCATTATAAAGCTACTTTTTGATCTATTCGGCTAAATTTCCGACCCTGTCTTCACTTTCAGTACCGCGATGATCCGAGTCGGTTTTCTACAGCAGTCTGTCCTCACGATGTGGGCCTTCGTAATCGCACCGAGTCCGATTTTCTGGAGTGGAACATTGATCAAATGGAGAACCTCACTAGGCAGAGTACTTCTACACATGACGGTCCACTTTGATTGTGCACTGGCAATGATTTGCTTTTATGAAGATCCTGTATCTCGCAGTAAACGGTGTAATAATAGGTAGCATATAGCGAATCTACACTAGTCAATAGGTTGAAAAATATAAGGAGATTCTAGCTATTCATGCTGAGCTTTAAATTGTGGTTGATTATGAAAAATATTGATCAGCTAGATGGCATTTGCTAGATGGCATTATGCCGATTACTGCTGAACGAGTTGTCTTCATAGGAGCAAATTATTTTCAGTAGGTAACCAACGACGGCCTTTTCGTATAAAATAGATACTCTGAGTAAGGTTACTCCACTCCAGCAAATTCGACTCGATGGGACTAAGGAGACCCACAGCACATGGATGAACAGCTGTAGAAAATCGACTCAGTTCATCGCGGTTCTGAAGAACACGAAAGATTTAGAACATTAACTCGATGAAAATCTTGTGACCACCTCGTGTAAAGCGGAAAATTTAAAAGACATTCACTATCCATGTTGAGGTTAAATGATGGTCGATTTTGAAAAATGTCGCAGTAATAGTTACTCATAATTTCACACCAAGCACGAGAGTAAAGGGGAAGTACAATAAGGAAATAAGAAAAAAGTAAAGCTAGGAAATCAAGAAACCAAACAACTCCTATTCCTTTGTTGTTGTTGTTGTTGTTGTTGTTGTTAATTGATCGATTCACAAAAGTCTTCTTTCGGCAGGTTAACCCTGCAGAGAAAAAACCCCTATCGAAAATTTGTGTATTATGGAAGCTCTATGTGTTGGTAATAAGCTAGAGTAACAAGATGGAAAACTTAAAAGGCATAAAATTGAGTCAATTAACATTCGAGGTTAAAGAAAAACTATTTAGCGGTAGTATCGTACTGTAGAGAGCTGATAAAAAGATGCGGTGGTGTAGAAATGAAATGGAAGTGTGGACGTGTTATCAGAGAGTAAACATAGACGATAACAGCGTAAAATTCTCCAGTCACGATAAAGTCTACAACAATTGGCAACAACGGCTAGCAGCGTGTACTTTAAGAGACATGGATAACTTCATATGCGTTTGGTTCACGCAAGACGAAAAGCGTTCGGATCGAAAGTCAACGTGAATCCTGTGTCACCATAGACTTTTGCAATACTGATAGCATGCACCTATGAAAGCGATTCTTCATTCAGTCAACAATCTGGAAAGAGATAACAGCACTAACGATCTCCTTCCCGTATAATTTTCCTGTTAGAGAAAATACGGAAACCAGTGCAGTACTGTTCCAGATGATTATGGCGCTGATGCGAATTGGTTACCCTGTGAATGGATGCCGGTCGATACAGAATCCACGTGTATGCGGACCTCCATTGATTCATCAAATACATAGAATGGTTGTGATCGGAACTGCTGTACGGTGTGAATGAACGAAAACGGCAGAAAATCACATACTATCGACGCAAATACCTTTTGTATGCAAATCGCCGTTATGAACTGGTATGAACTAGCACTGAAAGATCACTAGGAATTAGTGAGACGGGGCGAAAAATACAAGACAGCGTCCCATGCAACTATCACTTTGTTGTAAAGCTATAGGTCAAACTCAAAATACAAAATTATTGACGTTAAAGGGACGATTCGAAACTTGGTTCTTCTCCCCTGTTCCTTAAATCACCCGTAATATCTTCAGGTTAACAAACGAACACATACGACGTTTCAAATGAAAATGAGGAAACAACCTAATGGAAAACACTTCGAACACGAAAACCGTCAGTGACTAAGTGTTTTCAAGAGGCCATGGTGTGCAAACCTTCAAGCTTTGTTCGACTGCACAATACTGCTGACGTTTTACTACTCACCTCTGACGCACGCTAACGTAGAAGCAAGCGGATCAAAGCTCGCCCAAACAAACTTTCATACTGCATGTCTTTGACAAATTTTCGTCTTTTCAGTTATCGACTATAAAGCATTAAAGGAAATCCGTACGTTCGGCTCTACACATGTACCTGCGACCAATCATCAATGTTAGAGTTTGTATGGAACTTCTAGATTACAGCATGATATGTATATATTCGAAATTCAAAAAATGGATTAACTCCATGGATGGCGATCAGACAGAACAAAAGAAGTCGATGTTGTGCCAGGAGTCACAACAGCGCGTAATCTAAACATCAAAGCAAGTGATGTAATGCGTTTTTGAAGAATCCTACTTCCTCAAATAACTTCTAAACCATGCTTATGATAGTGTAGAAATGCTTCCAGTGTTCATACTTAAAGTATTTAAGAAAGTACGGAATCTTGAAGCAAGCTCAAAACCTACCCGCTTGCAGGTTGTGTACGTGGTATTAGTCCACCCGATCTTCTGAAATCACATGTATGTATAGTACTGACAGTAAACTCATACGGTAGTTACTAAATTTTAAAAAAGAGAATATTGAGTGAATTATCTCATAATGTCTACCTTGTATAGTGCTGGTGCTCTTCCCGATACAACGATGGCATATTCTAAATAAGTAATCAATATCTTGATTTGACATAGAAAAAGCAGGTGATACTGCATAAGTCATTCTATGGGAAAAACAGAACAGAACAGTAGACTATTACAGAATAAGTGTTTCATAAGAATTACATCCTATGTCGAGTAAATGTCAACGAAATGTTATCTGGCCTGGTCCTGCTCGCAAAAATTCTGATAAAGTTGTCAAAATGTCACGAAAGAAGAAAGAAGTAAGAGCGAATGTAAGTAAAGAAAAATCATCGTGAATAATAAAACTCAACTGCATTGCTCTAAAGATTTAGTTTGGATTTTTTGGCACCAACCTTCCTTAACATTAACACTTCCTTCAAATTATCTAATGTTTATCAATTCAGATCAGTAGTAGAGTCCATTAGTTTCTCAGAAATCAAGAGTTTCACATAATAAATGTTATGCTACAATTTGTAAACACCAGCTCACAAGTGAAACTAAGCTAATGGAATAACCACTATAATTTATATCCATTCTTTATTGAATATCGTGAAGAAATAATTGTTTATTTGATCTTTGAGAGTTTCCAACTAATTTCTATAGCTCTGGATATCTGGCAAAGTGATATAAAGCTCAAAGCTCTCGGCGTTGATCAATCCCTGCGAGATGCGCCATGCATTTAGCTTCATTAAGTATCGTTGGAGGTGATTGAATGCATATCTGGCCTTTACAATGACTTGCGGTGGCCTGCCGATGTATCGAGCCAGTGCTGCTATCCTCCCAGACAAGTCTGGTACCAATTTGCCGACCCCGGAGGGATGGAAGGCTTGGTGGGCCATGGGCGCAGGAATCGATTCCACGTGCGAGTCGTGTCGCAGTGGCGCCTCCAACCACTGCGCTACACGCGCCCCAGGCAAAATGATACTGTAACTTATCCTGCACATCAGAAATGGATTTAGAATAGTAGTTGCTTAATTTAAAGTAGAGACGTGGAAATGATGAGACGACTATAAATGAAAGGTTTCAAGGAGAGATTGTGATCGGTGTCATTGAAAAGATAAACTAAAAACGTCATTGGACAATGTAGTTGTTTTTGGTTGACTTATTCACGAATATAGCTAACGTTTTCGACATCTACTGATGGTGTTTCGTTGACACAGAGCTACATGAGGTGTTGAGAAACTCAAGAAATTCGATCCTATCGCTATACAGGTATGCATGACTGTCTTAGTTATCATACTTTTCAAGATTTTAAATTTCAGCTCGGGCTGGCAGTACAGTGGTAGGGACGTTCATTACCATCATGGCGCTGGTCCGTCCCCGCACCGAGCACAGCAAATCTTTCATCCCTCTAGAGTCGCGTACCACACGCGTTTAGACCTAAGTCACTCCCTCAAATCTACAGAGAAACACTACAGCCAGTCTATCCCAGAACTCCATACATAGTTGGCCCGATCGGCATTCTACGGCGTTCATAAAGATGATGACAATCCTCAGTGAGACAGCAAACCCATACGAGAAAAGTTTGAAGACGATGGATGACGGATTCAAGTGGACGAATCAAATGCGAGAAATGATGGGATCCATACAGTAGCTTTTTCAGGAGTTCACGCATTATCCACAGCACCGCTGAAGTCCTTTCTTTGCTTCTCTTTCAACCTGTTTTACCCTAACGGTGCTACCAGCAATTACCAATCAAAAAAAAAAGAACTGGAGAGCACAAATCGGCATTGAACCCAGTTAAAATTATCATGTAGTCGAAGTCACAATGTATGGCTTTTATTTACTGCCTGGAGCGGCAAAACTGTTATTTTCGGACACATGTGAACCAAATATGGACCAAACAGTATAAACGGCTTTCTCGTAACATCAGACATTTCCTCAGCTAATTTAAACTCTCTAAAGGAACAGTTGAAAGGCGCCTGATGTTTGCTCTCAGAATAAATTTGGCAATTTCAGACGAAACGATATTGTGTCTAATAATGAAGCTGAGATATTTGCAAAACTCTGGACCGCAGGTGTCTATGGTGGGGAACGAACGAGCTATTGTCCTTTCCGGGGAGTAACGTGCTCACCACCAGGCGAGACGAAGGACCCGATAGCGCGTTCGTTCCCCACCATAGACACCTGCGGTCCAGAGTTTTGCAAATATCTCAGCTTCATTATAGTTATATTTCGCATTATACCCTGCCATTAAAAAGAGTAGGCAGTAAACAAAAAACGGTTAAGATTGTGTCTAATATTAAGTTCAATAAAACAAACCGCTTCCTCAACACGTTTGATAGTTCTTATTTTGGTTTCGTCCACCTTTTCTGTTTCTCCATAGCCATAGCTTTCGGTGCTCGTAGTGTGAATATCTCTAGATCGTTCATCAGGAAGTTTCCTTTTATCTTCTTCCAGTTCTTCTTTGGTAATTTCTGTCGTACTCTTCACTACTCTAGGAGGAGACAGTGAGCGAGGTTTAGGAATTGCAATACGTGGGATCTTCTGCACAACTTCCGTGGTTACCGTTTCCTTCACTGCATTTTCTTTTTTCTCTTTTGATTTGCTTAACGGAGGAGAGATCGCCTGATGATCCATGCTTGATTGAGCTCTGTCTACTTCCTCGCGCCTAATCTCCCTTATCTTTCTGTATGATGGGACATCGTCTGTTTTAGTTCCGGTGTAGGAAGGAAGTCCCTCGACTTCTTCTCTTGTTATTTCTCTTCTTCCGCGGAATGGCTCTTCGCCTTCTGGTCTTACAGTTGTGCGAGAGGTTGTAATGGACTCTGTGTACGTTCTTCTTGAAGGTCGTAGATCACTTCTCGGAATATATACTTCCTTAAAAATAAAAAAATTATGAGACACTTAATAGCTGAAGTTTGTACACAACTACCCACTTCTACAACCTAATAGTATGAATTAATATGTTCCACCATTTTTCAAAATAGCCTCATTTCAAAACACCGTGGTTTTAAGACGAAATTATTTCAAAAAACCTAGAGTAGCCATAAACTCCGAACTCTTTTCAAAAAGCAAAGGGTTCGAAAAAAAAAACTCTGAACACACCCTATCGCGATAATTGTCCTGGGATCCACGACGCTCTCGAACATTTATTTCTTCGAATTTCTCCTTGAACTGATATGGCCTTTTTTCTGGAGTTTTGCGACCTTCTAAAGACACAATAATTACATGAGCAGTAATTCCATGAATTACGCGATCCAAACAATTGAAAGGTCATCAAGAATGTCTTCAGGTGGTGGATGAACGAACTAAAAGAGAGTGGTTAAAGAGCAATGAAGGACTCCAATACACTGCCCTACTTTAGAAGCAGATATAGACAAAAGGATAACGGATAAAGCTCTCGGCGATGATCAATCCTTGGGGGATGAGGCATGCATTCGACTTGGTGAAGCATTATTAGAGGTGATTGAGTGCATATCTAGCCTCTATAATGACCAGCAGTGGTCTACCGATGCACCGAGCCAATGTTGCTATCCGCCCAAACAGGTCTGGTACCAATCTGCCGACACCGGAGGGATGGAAGGCTTGGTGGGCCAAGAGCGCGGGGATCGATTCCACGTGTGTCGCAGTAGCGCCTCCAACCAACGCCCAGATATAGACAAAAGCTGTCACTAAACTATGACTGCAAACAAATGGACAGAAGTTCGGCAGAAAGACACAAAATCTCGAAAATTATTTAGAGACAGCATATAAAATGGTGCGGAGAAAGTGCGCGAGATGTTGTATAAGTGAGAGTGAGAGACCCTCGTTTCTACTTCATTGTATTTAAAAAGGATAAAGTAGAAAGCTCTCGGCGATGATCAATCCCTGAGAGTGCGTCATGCATTCGACTTCATTAAGTATCGTTGGAGGTGACTGAATGCATGCCTGGCCTTTTATTTGCTGTAAGTATTTAAGTTAGCTGGTGGATAGCAGCCGCATAGAGTAATATATGGGCGAGGACTGTGCCTGTGTCAGGTCATTGGATCAGCCTGAGGTACAATCCACCAACTAAAGTAAAAAAAGGATAAAAGGATAAAGCTGTCAGCGTTAATCAATCCTTGAGGGATGCGCCATGCATTCGACTTCATTAAGTAACGCTGGAGGTGACTGGATGCATATCTGGCTTTTACAATGACTCGCGGTGGCTTGCCGATGTATCGAGCCAGTGCTACTATCCTCCTAGACAAGTCTGGTCCTACTGTACTTATAACATAAAATATTAGTAAAAAAGAAATAATGTCGGCTCATTCGTTTTCTGAAATCTTATTCGAACTCAGTGAAATCAACATGTCTTAAAGGTCTAACTATGTGTATTTGTGTCAGAACGCCACCACGATGAGCGAATTGCCCCCATATCTGAGTAGAATAACACGAATAGTTCAAAGAACATTAACATTCAGAGCACTGAGCACGCAGTGAACAAGACAAAGGACAGGCAGTTCTATATCATTCTTTTGAATTACATTAATATTCAATCTTCACCGCACACATTCTAAATCTGAATTCTACGAAAGAAAAATGAAAAACAGGGGCGGATAGCATAGTGGTAGTGATGCCGATCATCTCGAGAATAGCGTTGGTTTGATCCTGCTCCGGGCTCACCGAGCCTCTCATCCCTCCGGAATCAGGAAATTGGTGCCAGACGGACTTGAGAAAAGTCCATTCTCTGCAATATAAGTGTGAAAGCTTGGCACGGATATCCCCAGCACTCCAGGGAGAAGCGACTCTGCCATCATCCAAAGACATTCACCTAGAAAGGAAAATCCTCAAACAGCGGCCGAAGCCACACATAAAAAGTTGGAAGATAGCCATGACCACTTCCGGTCATATGAAATAAAAGAGGATGGATATGTTGTACCACCGGTTGCCCTTTCGAAATCCAATGTGGCATGTCGTCGGTGAAAAGTCGAACAACACCAGGTCCGGACGGGATAAAACCAGAACATCTGAAGAACATTCCGCCAGTCCTCGTAAGCACACTGGCTAGGCTTTTCACACGTTACCTGTCTGAATACAAGGTACCTACTCAGTGGAAGACCAGCAAGACCGTGTTATTGTTCAGGAAGGGTGACCTACACGATATAGACAACTATCGCCCAATCTGCTTGCTGCCTGTCGTCTACAAACTTTCCACTCGAGTCATCCTAAACAAGATAAACAGAACACTGGACGAAGGAGATCCGTGCGAGTAAGCAGGGTTTCGAAAACGATTTAGTACGATGGACCACATTCACAAGTTAACAAAGCTCATTGAGGTATCGCGAGAGTACAAAAGACCGCTTTGTATCACGTTCATCGACTTACAGGCCTTTGATTCAGTTGAGATAGAAGCAGTCATGGAAGCCCTTGGTAGTAAAGGAGTCCCTACTCAGTACGTAAAGATTCTTCGTGAGCCGTACAAAAATTTCACAACTAAAATTTCACCATTCTACAACGATATTAACGTTGATGTCAAAAGAGGAGTTAGGCAAGGCGATACAATCTCACCAAAAATATTTACCGCCACCCTCCAGAACGTCATGCGAACATTGGAGCGGGATAACATGGGAGAGAAAATCGATGGTCGGCAGTTACATCACCTTCGCTTTGCTGATGACATCGTCCTTGCAACACCAGACATTAGCCAAGCGGAACGAATTCTTGCGGACTTTGATAGGGCGTGTGAAAAGATTGATTTTCGACTGAATCTCACAAAAACGATGTTCATGAAGAACGCATTAGTTTGGTATGCTCCATTCACGTTCAACGGAACGAATATCTCCGAATGCTCCAGCTGTGTCTATCTAGGTCGGGAAATCAATATGATGAACGACTTAGCTCCAGAGCTGAGCAGAAGGAAACAAGCGGCTTTGGGAGCTTTCAATAACATCGAGGATGCAGTGAAGAGAACAAAAAACACCCGACTCCGTGCCCACCTTTTCGGCTCAACGGTACTTCCCGCCTTAACGTATGCGTCAGAAACCTGGTCGCT